>CM053579.1:85850206-85905214 GCA_028646485.1 Cryptoprocta ferox
GATAGGAAAGAAAAGAAAGAAGAGAAGAAAAGAGAGAAGAAAAAGAAACAAAAACAAAAAGAAAAAAAACAAGGTGGGGACAGGGACAGCAAAAGTCTGTGGGCAGTCTAAAGGCATATAACCAGCCAAGAGGAGAGATAAGAATATGCTACAGGATATATATCTGGATGGCAGCAGAAAAGAAGGAGAAGCAAAGAAAAAAGGAAAGAAAAAAAGAGAAAAAAAAAGACAACTCCCCTGTGCGGATGGCCGTGGTGTGGCGTCAGGTCAGGTCTCGGGGGCTGCTCTCTCCGAGGCCCCGCCTTGGTCGTTGCAGGGAGAAGTATGGCGCCGCCTCAAAGCTTTGCCGGAACCAAGCGTTGCAACCGCCCTTCTGAGTCCGATCTCCCTGTGCCGTGGGCGAGCCAGACTGTACTCTCCAAGCTCCGCCTCTCTTCCGAATCCCAGTCCGTGCAGTTCAACACCGTCACCGGGGATGAGATGCGTTCCTGCTGGCGGCTGGCCTCCCGGCCCGGCGTGTGCCGCCCTTTTCGCGGAGCCGCCGCCGCTGCTGCTGCTTTTCAAGGCGCCTTTCTTGCCGCCGCCGCCGTCGCCGCTCCCGGTGCGGCTTGGAGTGGATGCCGCTGCCGCCGTGCCCAAGGAAGAACTCGCCGGCCAGACTGGACGGACCTCTCTCCCGGTGCTCGGCAGCTACATATGGGGAGACGGGCGAGTTTTTTCTCCCTTAGGGCTGGTTCTAGGTGCGTTTTCCGTCTCTCTTTCTCTTCCCCTGGTCTCTCCGGGGCACAGCGCGCTCTCCCTGTGTTGGGCTCGGTGGCTCCTTTCCCCTTTACCACCGGGACCCGCCCGTCCCCTAATTTCCCAGATCACAGTCACTCACTCAGGCATCTTTGAGGTTGTCTTCTTTCTGGCGTCTGTTTCTTCTTTCCCCCACTTGCAAATCCAAGTTTTATCCTTTCAGTCCTTCTCAGTTCAATCCATACGGGTGTGCGCAGATTACAGAGCTCCCTGCTTCTCCGCCATCTTGCCCGCCAACTCCGACCCTTCTTTTTATAAATGACAACACTTTGCCCTAGGTACCTTGTCAAAGTCACACCCAACTCACGACATTCAGAAAAATGATTTCCACTACAGCACACTTTGTTTTCAAATAGTTTATGAATTGTCATCTGGAACTAAAGGGGACAAATTGGCAGATAACGGACTGGAAAAAGATACAGAAGTGTCCCCTTGAGAAGAAAAGCTAGTAAAAAAAAAAAAAAGATAAAAGGGGCCAGCCAGTTGTCCGAGGCCGGATACTCCCCTTGCACACTTTGAGCTTCTGTAATCCTGCTTGCCTCCTGTGTCCACCAACTGCCCAGATGGCCCCACTGATCAGTGCCCCTCCCCTTTTTCTTTGGTCTCTCAACCCCCTACCATCCCAGGCATAAAACGAGGCTGACACCAAGGTTCGGGGCTCAGCCTTTGGAGGAGACTCTGCTGGGCCAGCACCCGGTGAGAAATAAACATCTTTTCTGATTCCCCGAGTGTGTGTGGCTTGTCTCTTCCTGGGTGCTGGGTATTTGCTCTACCACCCTAAAATAATGCACAAATGCTTTGATCCAGCAACTCTGATGGCTCACATTTTGCCCTGCAGATAAATTTACACAAGTGGGCAATGGAAGCAGATGGTCACGGTTAAAATGTCCTGATGAAATAATAATTATAATAATCACAAAAATAAATGGAGAAGACCAGCCAACAACGGAGTTATATGAGTAGTATACACCTACACTAATGGAACTGAGATTGAAGAATATGGAGCCATTTGCAGAGAGAAAAGGCAATGCAGTAGGGGCCTAATACCTCTATTTATAAAGAGTGATTAGGGGTGAGGCAGGGCTAAAGTTGTTGGAAGCATGATTAAAATAGATGGAAGTCATGCAGAAGCAAAATAAGGCTTAATGTTCCCTTTAGTTTCAAGAGGCCAAAAGGGAATGAACAAATGGAACATCCAAAGAAATAAACCTCAGGTAAAAAGGAAAAAAATGTTTCTTATCCTTAAAATTGGCCCAAAATATTTTGGTTGCCCAAAAAATTAGTGTTTTCTCTCTCAGTGTGACTGACAGTGCTTATTACAAAACAGGTATTAAAAATATACTTTAAGAATTAACTATGTGGAAAAAAAAAGTATTAACTACGTGGGGCGCCTGGGTGGCTCAGTCAGTCGAGTGTCCAACTGGACTCAGATCATGATCTCACTGTTTGTGAGTTCGAGCCCCCCATCAGGCTCTCTGCTGTCAAGTCTGAGCCTGCTTTGGATCATCCGTTCCCCGCAACCCCCGCCGGCCCCTGCACCTTCTCTGCTCATGCTCTCTCTCAAAAATAAACAATTAAAAAAAGAATTAACTGTGTGGTTAGACTAGGAAACTTCCTAGTATATTACACTGCCTTGGTGACTTAACCCTATCAATTATCAGTTGAGGCACCTAGGACAAGTCATATTTTGGAACTCAAAACTTTCATCTTTAAAATTAGGGCTTAAAAATCATGGAAAGAGCCTAAATGTCCATCAACTGATGAATGGATCAAGAAGATGTGCTTCATCTATATAATGGAATACTACACGGCAATGAGAACGAATGAAATCTGGCCATTCGTAGCAAAGTGGATGGACCTCGAGGGTGTCATGCTCAGCGAAATAAGTCAGGCGGAGAAGGACAGATACCATATGTTTGCACTCATAGGTCTTAACAGGAGAAACCCAACAGAGGACCATGGGGAGGGGAAGGAGGAAAAAGAGTTAGGGAAAGGGAGGGAGACAAAGCACAAGAGACTCTTGAATACTGAAAACAAACTGAGGGGGGAAGGGGAAGGGGGAAAGGTAATGGGGGGTGATGGTCTTGGTGGAGGTCACTTGTGGGGAAGAGCACTGGGTGTTACCAACCTGACAATAAACTATAAAGTTAAAAAAAAAAGTAATAAGGTAGCTCTAGATATAAAACTAAAAAAAAAAAAAATCAAAGAGGGAATTAGCGAAAGATTCTTCTGGTCTTTCTCGGCAGTGAAGTGTGTGTGTGTGTTTTAATATTTTCTTCGATTTTATTGTTCAGTGTTAAATTAGTGGTAGCTGAGCTGATTGCATTTCCTTCATGCCTGTTATCCGGTGCACGTGGAGCTCTGGTATCTTTGTCGGAAGAGACCATGATTCAACTTAATTCGCTCAACCTAGAAGCACTATAGTGGGAAAACACTTAGTGGGAGGCACAGCTGCACAAATAGCTTTAGGACCCTGGGGGAGGAGGGGGGGTTGTTCTCATTGCAGCTTTCAGGCAGACAGGCATCGGGACCAGAAGTAGAGATGGCAAAGCTGGCATCTCTCACCTTCTCAACATGACCTTTATACACGTCCAGGCGCCCTGGCTCTGCTGGTATTTCACAATGGTACTCAGTTCCTGCCTTTCCCTTCGTGTGTTCCTGCCTCCTTTACTTTCCCAGGACAGGTACTTCACGTGAGAAACTGATTTGGTAATGCCAGGGAGGCTGCTCGCTAATTGCTGTGACTGGAAGGAGTCCTCTTGGTAGCACAGATTGCAGACTTGGAAAAGAGCCATCTTAAAGGAGGAGGGAACAAAGTTCAGTAGCAGATCTCGCATCTGTAATCATCCTACGCCCTGGGTTGACTTGTGGCTCCAAGTGTGTAATTTTCTGTGGTTCAGAGATCATGTACTGGGGTGGTGTAGAGGAAAACAGAGGCAAAAAACCGGCAGGAAAGAGAAATGCAAAAAGGCAGTGTCTCCATGATGTGGCAGTTCTCTTAAAAGTAATTTCCTTGTTGTTTTATGGGCTATAAAATCTGTGAATACTTCATTCTTTCACAAATTGCTCTTTAGATTGAAATGCGAGCTCATAACAATGAAATATTAACAACAAAATGTCTTTTAATGGATCAACTCACTGGGGGGTCTGCAACACTCTGCATCCTTAATTAGAGCCTGGGACCAGAGAGGAGATGAAAAAGGAGAGGACAGCGGGTTTAGGAAATGCCTATGGTTCTCCTCCGAAGTCAGAGGATTTCCTTATGGGCTTCTCTGTGTTTCAAATACTGAATGTGAGTAGATGAGAAAGAATAGCCCTATGTCACAGCCTCGGGTGGAGAGTAGGGGGGTGAGGGATTTTTATGGCATTTGTTGATTTTAATCGTTTTTTAATGTTTCTTGAGAACCAATCCTCAGTATCACAAAAAACAACTACAAAATAACCTACAATATGAAGACACTGATGTGTTTTTTTTATGACAGTGATTAACACTATTTAGCATAGGAGATGTGGTATATTGCAGAGGATTTAAAGTTAGAAGGCCAGGCTTTAAATACAGCTCTGAGGCTTTATTACTTGCTTGAAGAGAGGCAGGTCACTCAGTCACTAGCCTCCAGGGATTCATCTCTAAAATGGAAAGCATCCCTATATTGGTCTCATGAGGCAAGCATTTGTTTCAAAGTACTTTTCAAACTACAAAAGTTACACAAAGTTTTCATATTTACTGAGTCCCTCTGGTAGAAAAATAAATCTAGGAACTCAATAAAAATAATCACTTAATTCTTAGAGACTGTTTGAGTATAAGCCCTTGGATATGTAAACCATATGAATAATTGGTTTACTTTTTTACATAAAAAAAAATCTGAATGTTTTCTCAATAATTGATTTTGCCCAAGCAATATGGGTAAATGATTAGTTATCTGGGACAAATATTAACTGATAATTTAATGGTCCTAACGCTGTGCACATATATATATGCATATACACACACATATACATATACATATATGTATATATACACATATATACCTACATGTACACACATATATATAGGGTACACAGCTACCTCCATCAGTGCAGTGAGCAACTCTTGGTCTCAGGGTTGTGAGTTCGGGATCCACTTTCGGTGTGGAGATTCCTTAAAAAAATAGGAGCAGCTGGGTGGCTCAGTCGGTTAAGCAGCCAACTTTTGGTTTCCGCTCAGGTCATGATCTCACAGGTTCCTGAGTTAGAGCCCTACATCGGACTCTGTGCCGACAGCATGGAGCCTGCTTGGGATTCTCTCTCTGTGTTTCTCTCTCTCTGTCTCTGTGCCTTTCCCCCACTCACAAGGTCTCTATCTCCCTCAAAAGTAAATAAACTTAAAAAAATAGGTTTGAGGTTTTTTTCTTAATATTTTTTGGATTTTCTTCTTCTGGAAACTACTCTTCATGGTTCTTGTCTATTTTCCTATTTTTCTTATCAATTATTTATCTAAAGACAGATAAATATCTACTGAATTAGATAAATAATTGATATATAAATAGATATTTATCAGTTATACAAATTGGAAATGACTTCTCCAAATAAGTTCTGTGAATTTTTATTCTTTTCCCAGTGTCTCTTATTAATCAAATATTCTTAATTTTTAGGTAACAGTTTTCTCTTATGGTTATGGATTTTTAGTCTTGTTTAAGAAATTCTTCCCTACCCAGGGTTCATGAAGATGGTTTTCTATACTGGGGCATCTGGGTGGCTCAAGTCAGTTAAGCGTCTGACTCTTGATTTTGGTTGGGGTCATGATCTCATGGTTCACGAGTTTAAGGCCCACATGCACTCAGTGGGATTTTCTCTCTTCTTCTTTCTCTCCTTCTCTCTCTGCTCCTCCCCCACTCATGTTCTTTCTCTCTCTCAAAATCAACAAGTAAACATTAAAAAGGGGAAAAAAAGGAAAAAAAGACAGTTTTCTATACTTTCTTCTAAATTTTTAATTTTTATTTTTATACTTAAGTATCTAATCCAACTCAATTTTTTTGTATACGAGGGTAGGGATCTAATTTGCTTTTCCACACAGATTACATATTGTCTCAGTGCCTTTTTGAATAATCCACCCCTCCCCAATTTCTACATTTTCTCTTCTTTTGGTCAGGATGTATACTGCAATACCAAATCTATGCCTTAATTACTACCATTGCTTTTAATGTCCTGACAGGTGGTTGGGCCAAATGTCTGTTTGGTTCTTCTTCAGAGTACTGTCTTCTGTTCTTATATATACATGTAAAAGTCAGTTTAAGCATTACCGTGAGGATCATTATTAGGATTTTGATTAGATTAATTAGAATCTGAAGATAATTTATTTAGGTTTGTATTAAGATCTTAACTGTACTGAACAGCTTTAGCGAAGTATAACATTCATACATCAACTTTAGTATTTTCTAATACTCATTACTTTTATTTAATCCATGGTTGTTTGAATGTTTTTTAAAATTCCAAAAATACAAATATTTAAAATTATCTTTTGTTATTCATTTAAAATATACAATGCACTGCATTCAAGGAGTATGATCTGTATTATAGCATTCTCTTGAATTTTGTTGAGACTTGCTTTATCATCTAACTCATGATCAATTTCCTTAAATAACCCATGTGTTCTTGAGAAGAAATGAGATTATCAAATTCTTTTGGTTGAGTGCCCTATATATGTTAATTAGATGAAGCATATATTAATCTCCCATATTTTTATGATATTTAGACCTTTGATCTATTTATTCATCATTGAGAGAAGTATGTTGAAATCTTACACTATGTTGATGTATTTGTCTATTACCCCTTTTCTATCTATAAATTTTTGATATAATGGTTTTGATACCATGTATTATATGCACCTAACTCTAGAATCTGCATGTCTTCTTGATGAATTGAAGCTTTTGTCATTAAAACATGATGCTGATGCTCTTCGTTAGAATACATACTTGTTTGTGTTCATTATTAGTTTATATATACCAGCTTTTAGTTTTATTAGCATTTGCCTGATATGTGTACTTCTGCCCTTTGATTTTCAAACTTCTGTATCCTAATGTTTTGAGGATGCCTTTTCTATACAACAAATGGCTAGATGTAATAAATTCAGGACTGAATGTCTTTTACTTTCCTTTGTTTAATGTTTATTTATGTTTGAGAGAGAGATGGAGTGTGTGCAAGTCGGGGAGCGGCAGGGGGGAACAGAGGGTCCAAAGTGGGCTCCACATTGCCAGTAGAGAGCCCGATGCGGGGCATGAACCCACGAACCACAAGATCATGACACGAGCTCAAGTCAGACACTTAACTGACTGAGCCACCCAGGTGCCTCTCTTTTACTTTTAAATGAATACTTTTATCCATATGTACTTATTATGATTATCTGTTATATTTGTTTCTTCTCTTAATTATTACATTTTCTATATATCCTGCTTTGGGTCATTTTGTCACCCTTTCTTTTCTTCTTGTTACTGACTAAGGTTCTATTATTCAATTAGTTTCTTCTAATAGATGGCAGTTTACACTTTTTATATATAATCTTCTTTAAAGTAACAGTAGGTACAGTTTTTGCCATTGTGCTTCCATCCTCTTCTTTTCATTTAAAATCAGAGTGAGGATGTAGCTTTTTTTAGACTCTCTCCTGTCTTCTAATCCGGATCAGGCAACCGAAAACAGCGCATTTTCACTATACATCTGCAGCTATCCTCGCCTCGCCTCAAGAACTCATTCTGACACTCATCTTCCAGTTGTACTGTTTTCACTTTGTTTTGAAGTTGGAAATGTTTTTCTTGCCAACTCAGGGATGCATTAAATCATTTTCATGTATTTCAGACAGACTATTTTTAAGCCAGTCAGAGCTGTTTAGGGTAGCCCATCATATCATCAGAAACTGAAGCCCCTCAGGAGAATTTTTTAAATCTCTGTGCTTATAATCTACACATTCAATGCAATTCCTCTCACAACACCAACAGCATTTTTCAAAGAACGAGAACGAATAATCCTAAAATTTATATGGACCCACAAAAGACCTTGATCAGCCAAATCGATCTTGATAAAGAAAAATAAAGCTGGAGATGCCACAACGCCATATTCCAACTATACTACAAAGTGGCTGTAATGAAACTATGATACTGGCAAGACAGACAGACAGACAGACTGGAACCAATCAATGGAAGAGAACAGCGTATAAACCCACACTTTCACTGGTCAATGTATAACAAAGGAGGCAAGAAAATACAGCTGGGAGAAGAAAGTTTCTTCAATAAATAGTGCTGGGAAACTGGGTAGCTACATGCAAAAGAGCAATACTGCACCACTTTCTTCCACCATACACAAAAATAAACTTTAAATGAATTAAACACCCAAATGTGAGACATGAAAACATAAAACTCCTAGAAGAAAACAGAGGCAATAATCTCTTTGACATCACCCTTACCAACATGTTTCTAGACTTGTTTCCTCAGTCAAGGGAAACAAAAGTAAAAATAAATTACTGGAACTACATCAAAATAAGTTTTTGTCTTGAAAGAAACCAGCAACAAAACAACAAAGCAACCTACTGAAGAGGAGAAGATATTGGCAAATAATTTATTTGATAAGGGTTTAATATCCAAAATATATAAAGAGCTCACATAACTCAACACCAAATAACAAAACAAAACAAGAACCAAAACAAATAATCTGATTAGAAATGGGCAGAGAACGTGAATAGACATGTTTCCAAAGACATACAGAAGGCCAACAGACACATGAAAAGATGTTCAACATCAGTCATCATCAGGGAAATGCAAGTCAAAACCACAATGAGGTATTACCTCATACCTGTCAGATGGCTAGAATTAAAAAATAAACGAGAAATAACAAGTGTTGTCAAGGACGTGGAGATGTGCACTGCTAGTGAAAATACAAACTGGCACAGCCACTGAGGACAACAGTATGGATGTTCCTCAAAACAGTATAAAAAAAAAAAAAGGAAAGAAAGAAAGAAAGAAAGAAAGAAATACAATGAGATCCAGTAATTCTAATACTATTTGCCAAAAGAAAGTGAAAACATCAATTCAAAAAGATATATGTACTCCTATGTTGAAAGCAGCATTACTTACAATAGCCAAGATGTGTCTCTGCGTATGTGTGTGTGTCTGTACGCACACACATTCATACACAATGGAATATTACTCTACTAAAAAAAAAAAAAAAGAATGAGATTTTCCCATTTGCAACAACATGGATAGATCTAGAGGATATTATGCTAAATGAAATAAATCGGAGAAAGACAAATTTGGTATGATTTCACTTCTGTGTGGAATCTAAAAAAGCAAAAAAAAAAAAAATAAGCACACAAAAAGCAGAAACAGATCCATAAATAGAGAACAAACTGATGGCTGCCAGAGGGGAAGGACATGGGAATGGGCGGAATGGGCAAAATGTGTGAAGAGGAGTGGGAGATAAAGGCTTTCATTTGGGGAAGGAAATTGTGGGAATGAAAGGGACAGAATAGGGTATACAATCAATGGCATTATAATAGTGTTACATGGTGACCAACAGTAGCTATACTTGTGAGCAGAGCATATGTACAGAACTATGGAATCACTATTTAACAATGTGTGCCAACAAGAGTCCAATTAAAAAAGTAAATAAAAGTAACAGTGACTGAGAAAAGTTTCTAAAATGAGTACCTTATTCCAAAGTTAGCTTAATTCAAATTACTTAGAAAGTAGAAAGTAGAAAGAAAAAAGGCAATCTATAAGCTGCTTTCTAAATATTATACGAATAGTCAAAATAATTTATGAGATGACAATTATACTGATATTTTTATAAATATTATATAAGATCAAATTTTTATTGTCATAATAAAGTCACATCCATCTCTATATTCCCGAATTTCTGCTTCAGTCTATGTATTAAAGTGTCTAATAACAAAAAAAAAAAAGAAGAAGAAGAAAAATCTCTGTACTTTGAAGAATGGAGGGAGAAATATTTAAAATTTATAACATAAACTCTTCAAAGATCTGTAACTTTCTTTTATTTCAACTTTGAAATATAAACACTCACAAATTATAACTTCTCAAAAGATCTATTGTAAAATATTTGCGTTGAGCTTATCCAGGAATGAGTGAGGTAATACATTTCTGAATCCTCCAGGAAACAGAATCTCTTGCTCAACTCTTCTTTGACCATGAATGCCCTCTCTGAATCCAGGGAGAATCAGAAAAACGAAAGACATATTTATGAAACTTAGAACCCAGAAAGTAAAAGTTGATGGTCTAAGAAGTAACAGCACCACGGAAACCACTGGAATTACTACAAGGCAGCCTTCCTTGACAAAACTGAAAATCAACCATGTGGACTGGGGAGATTATAATTGTGTCTTTCAGGATGACGCTTGCTCTGAATTGAGGAGGCTTTTGTAGATTTGCCCAATCTTTTGTGATTAAGGTCACCTCATTGCTAATCCCCTCTACTACTGAGCAGGTAATAAGGACTTAGTGTAAAGTTTGTCCTAGAATGATAGGAGGGTGACATTTTCTTCTAGTTAATATTAGAAGATACAACATGTATCCTATCACTATTCCCTCTCAATTAGAATGCCTACTTCACCCTACAGGATTTTAAGTTCAATACGTTATACCCTTGGAGAAACTGATTCTTTGTTGCTCAAAGAATTTTTAGAGTTAAGGTCTGCCAAAGACCTGGAAATCAATCCTAATGGACAGATAGCTGCTCTGTGATTAATAAAAGTGGTCGGCAACAAAAAAACAAAGTGCCAGAGATTTCTATGTCCCGTAAAAACTGCTCATTAACTCAAGCTTCATATAAAATTGATTTTGACACAAGAGTTTTCTTTGCAGATATTCTGGCACTTTCTGATGGAAGAGTATCACAACTGTGAACATGCATATATTTTCTCACACATCTCTAGCTTCCTCTTCTGTCAAGGTAGACATACATGTAAGTAGAAAGCTAATTTTCCTGACAAGAGATCATGCCCATTATACTATAAAGCGAAAAACTCAAATTGGGGGCTTCTTGTTTAATTCGGGACACACAAGAATTTACAGAAGTCTCCTCAAGTAACCCACAAAAATATCATAGAGTTTAATTAAAAATAAAATATTTGAAAAAGTCCATTACCTATAGACATAAGGAAGTTTTGAAATAACTAAAGGGTTAGCAGTACCAAAACTATCAATGTTCTATAAAAATGGACTGTTACCTTTACTGCATAGAAACACACACTCAGTAAATGCTGCTTAACTTGTTAAAAAAAATAACTCATTTTAAAACACCCAGATCCGTATTACTAAACCAGTATAATTAGCAACACGTAAGACTGTGACCTCATTCTTCTATCTCAAATTCTCCATCTGTATGGCTAAGAGGTATTCAAACATTTCTATGATCCTTCCTTCTTGAATATTCCTTGAATCTCTGAATTCAGGTTCTTTTTCACAAGCTGTCAGGATAACGTGCGGTCTCTCTACTACATAACTTAGATGATTACATAACCTTTTCTTGGATATAATTCAGCAACACCCAAACAAACCTTGGTGTTCCCAAGGGAGAACAAGGTTCAGTATCATAAATCTTTTATGAATTAAATGTTTAGGCATAAGAGATGCATCACCAATGAAGCAGCTCATATCTTTTTGTTTGTTGTTATTAACTTGTGATTTTCCTGAAGTTGGAAGATATTCAATCTAAAGTTTTTATAGCCGTATTTCCATATCACACAGTAACCCTTTAATGCATGCTTATGAAGTAAATGTAGAAAAGTAAATAAACCCTGTATTCACTAATTTCAAGATATGAGGCAAATAAAGGGGGAAATCAATGAAGAAAATAATTTTAAAAGATGAAAAATGAGAGTGAAAGATTTCCTTTTTAATCATGAGGATGCAAGAAAGGACAAATTAAAATCAATAATATAAAAGTATCTACTCACGGATGATTCACTCATTCAAAAATGAGTTTTGCCTCCTGGCAGTTGTGTTTGCTGATGTGTATGTTTGTATGTGTATTTGTGGGTTTCTAGATATAGATAAATATAATATAGATGCACAGGTATAATAAACATCTATGTTAATATAACAGTGGTTCAAGCAGTATGTTCATACACACATACACATACACACACACACACACACACACACACACGTATGCTTAAAACTGTTACTATTCTCTGATTCTACATGCTCCATTATGTATATTTTTAATACCTTGAGTTTGCTGAGTTTCCTTTTTCTTACTGATAGAAAAGGTCCCAACCCGAGGGGAAATTTATGCCCCAAATCCCCAGCTCAACTATTACCTCTTCTATGAAGCCTATGACTATTTCCTTAGATAATCACACATCATTCTGCTGTAATCGTAACTAATCATCTCTTCGGGTATGTATCGTCTTTGTGTTTTTCTTTTCACTAACCGGTGCCATTTTCAAAGATAGAAATTAGGTTTTATTCCTCTTTGCATTGCTGGGAGGCAGGGATAGAGGCAGGTGAAATTGAGAGAAGGAGAAGTCACCAACTGTCCTCCCTTTCTAAGTAGTTTGTGAATGGGAGCTTTATATGGTTAAGGCTCACATTGTCTGCAACCATTTGCTGTCCAATTATGCAAATTATTCTGATTACCTGATACCAGTGACAGACACTAATTTGGATGGGACACGGTGCCAAGAATTGTGGAGAATATTAGTAAAAACAGTCCTGTGTGCATGGATTTTTTTTAATCTCTGCCAAGCTAAGCAAGTTCTATCTTTTGCTCTAAAAACATTTTCATAAAAATAAACATATGCTTTTTCCCCCAAACAAAGTATGATGAAAAGGAAAAATAATTCGCTAGACTTCTCTGTTAACTCTAATTAGTAGTGTGGCAGGAGAGCGAAGTTTGGAGGGAGTGGGGTCATTTTCTCCTGCTCTGGGAGTGAAAATTACCCAAACATCATCTTATTCTTTCTGATCCCGGCTAGTTTCTGAAAGGGTGAAGTTGAGAAAAGGTACACGTATTCTACCAGCATGATCTATGGGGGGAAAAACCTTTATGATGGTCATAAATCTCACAGCCTCTGAGAGAAAGTCCAGAGCAGGCATGTGATGCCATCCAACTGACACATATAAATGATGCATTTTCTGCTAGAACCACAGCTCATCTCCATCATACACACAACTGCTGAGAAGACAAAGTGACAAATGCAGTCTATCCAATGCCATGGCTAAAACAAAATAAGCTGTAGTTAATCATTTATGCACCTCCCCAAATAATAAGCCCAGAAAGTAAATACCAATAGGAGATTGCGGTGATCCGGGGAATTTTGTGGGAAATCTTGCATTTATAAATAAAACCGTGAAGATTCAACACGGTATCTATGTGAAACCACCAGTACCATACACACCTTTATTTCACTAGAATTTCATCTTCAGGAATAAATGTGTGTGAAGCTTATATGTGAAGCTATTACACTAGTACAAGAAATTTTACTTAAACCTTCAGAAGCTAAACTTCCTTGAAAGAACACAATTTCTACTTCAGCTAAATTCTATAACCAGAGATAAGAGGATTTCTATAGAACTTCAGCTAACGTGCTTAGTCTGCAGAATTGACCATTGACAGCACACGTGTCACTGGGGATGGGAGATCATTTGGGGCCTGTGGAAACGGGGACACGCTTGTGTACAGAAGAGCCCTCTATAACATCCTTCCAAAGCTTAGCCCCCACCCAGGGTCCATGAGCTACCCAACACTTAGGAAACCAGTGGGTAATTGCAAATGGCAGCTCTCTGCTTTTCTTCTTGTGAGTACAGTCTTTGTGTCCATCTATTGTTCTTCCACACCCTGATCCTCATTGTTCCTCCTTTCATGCTGGTGCCCAAATCTGAATGTCCTCTTATTCCACCCTATTGAGGAAATAAATGAGGGCTGAAAATGCAAACCAAGAAAAGTTGCTGACCTCCTCTTAGGCACTCATTAAATATGACTTTACTTGAAGATAAAGCAGATTGATAAAGAGCTGCAAAGATACATAGCACATGCAAAATTCCCTCTTGCTATCATCTGAAATCAGGTATATAGAAAGATATTTTACACAAATAGGAAAAAATGCACATATATTCAGGTTAGCCTGGATAGGATTCATTTTTAAGATTGAATTACATGCAAAATCAGTGACACCACCAGATGCAATAATAAGGTTTTTTTTTTTTTATCATCGAAGATACGTCCTCTGTTAGAACTTAGAACTTTTAAAAGATGTTTTCAAGTTGGTACTTCCATGCAGATCTTATCTTTTCTGTAGGTTTTAAAGCCCTGCAGGGCAAGACAGAGGACATAAAATCTGCTTTTCCGTCCCAGAGGACTATGGATGCTGTTGCCACCTAATCCTTGTGAAATGCTATGTTGTTTGAAAAGCAGAGGACGAGACCTAAATCCATTCTTTTCCTGTCATGGCCTGACAGCAATGGAATCAGGCTTTCACTTATTAGCATAATCATGCTTCATCACTCCGGCTAGCTCTGCAGGGGTACAAAGATGCCCCCCTCCCCATATTGCCAGGCCAAACACTTCTACTCAGTCTCACGGCGACTGCAAGCCACCTGGCAGGGTCAGAGCCAGCACTCTACATGCCCTCAAGAACCCCTGCTGCACAGCTTTGGACCATTGACACTTCCAGCAGGATTAATGGACAGAAAGGGAGAACCCTAAAGTTGAAAGTCATGGCTACACTTTAAAATGTATAAATATAATTGAAAGGTGATGCCCTGACTAAAGAGTAAATAATCTATGTTAAAAACACGGAAATGTGGCCAAAAAATACTATCAAGTATCTAGGCAAGAAATTCACACTGCAGAGTTATAAAAATAAACTGTAAGACTAACGGAGATGGCCCACTTATTCAAAGAGATGGGCCTGTGTAGCTGCAGGTTACATTCTACTTTTTTTATAAAAATAAGAGATCTTTTTAAATAGTGATTAATTTTGGACTTATTTATATGTGGTTTTAAATTATAAAATACCTCAACTGTACCAAGAGCATAGGAGAAAATAAAACAGAAATCGATGTGCCCACCCCTAAAGCTTAAACAGATGTGGCTTCTTGCTTTACAGGCTTTAGATCTTTACAGAAAAGGAATAGTAAGTATTTGTGATTATAAATGTAATCTAAGTTCATTTTTCAAAATGAAAGAAAAAGAAAAACACAAGGTGGAAGAATCCTAGTGATGGTCTTACATTGATATATATCTGTCCATGTGTGTTAGACCTGTTTTACAGTTGGGATATTCTAAGTTTCATTTGCTTATATAAAAAATTTTGTTTAAAAGCATGATTTTCAGATTTTGTATAATATTCTAGCTGCTTTCATTAGTCTATTATTAGATAATTAAGTTGTTTTTATATTTCACTGTCAAAAAGAATTCTAGCAGCCAGAGCATTCGGTTCTTTCTCTTATTCCCCAAATCCATCCCTATGACTGTACCTACCAGTTTTAACTCTAAATGTGCATGGAAACTCTTTTCTTGCTTCCTTCCCTGACCCTAAATATACCATCTAGACTGGAGCCTTGCTACTCAAAGTGTGGCCTGTGGACCTGAGAGCCTAAGAGAGATGGAAGATCTCATGCCCTATCTCAAGCTTACTGAGTCAGAATCTGAACTTCGACAAGATTCAGGAGAGAAACGTAAGAACAGGAAAGTTGGAGAAGAACAGATGTAGTGAAAATCGGTATCATCTCTCACCACAATGAACTCCTAGCTGGTCTGTCTACTACACTCCACTCTCCTTAATCAAAGTGATTTTGCTCATGAGTTAAATCAGGTATCAATGCTTCCCTGTCTCAAACTCTGTAATAACTCACATTGGGCCTTGAACAAAACCCCAATTTATATTGTAGGGTGTACACATCTCCCTGCTTACCTTTCAGTTTGGCTTCTACTTCTCTTCCTCTCATTCTGTCCTAACTGGGCTGACTTATATACTCCTATCTGCTGCTCAAACATTCCAATTTCATTCTCTCCTTGTCTTTGCTGTTTCCTCCACTTGGAAAGTATTCTGTCCCCGAATCTGTGGTGACTCCTTTATAACACAGATCTATCAGCTGGAATTTGACTACCTTAGGGAGCCCTTTGCCTCTCTTCACCGTCTAAAATACTACCCCATTTCAGGATTTTCACAGCCCTTATCACTGTACATGGTTACCATTTTTATTCACTGCAGTTTTCACTGTGTGTCCTCTTTAAAAAGTAAACTCTATGAAACATGGACTTAAATGTTTTTAATGACCATGGGTTTTAAATGACCATGTTCAATACATATTTGTCCAACGAATGAATGAATGCTATGGTGAACATCCTTATACACTAAATTCTGTATACATCGTTGAAGATTTCCTAACCATAATGGCTTTGAACTTTTTTCACTGAATCTATTTTATATTTGTTATCATGTTGCTAAAATGAATTCCAGATATGTTTTATGAGGGTTTACACTTCCAAAAAATTATTTTTTCCTGCATTATCAATTCCAGGATTATTCTTAAGTACATACACACAAACCCTGTACACACGTCATCAACATGACTGCCAATTTCATGGGGAAATAAGAACCTTAAGCATTTTTTTGGATAACTACTGAAATATGCACAACTTCCATGATGCTCTGTTATTTGTATACTCTGTAGTGTTCTTTTAATGGAGAATCCATCTCCTTTTCCCATGTGCCTCCTGGCATGCTCATAATTTTCTCACTACTGTTGAAAGTTGTTGTGAAGTGTATAATGACCTATATGCATTTTTCAAAAGAGTAACCATTTATCTCAAAATATTTATTCAATAATATTTTCTTTCCTGGCTGGTTATAACTTATTCTTAAAACCCTAATATAGGTAATTTTTATATATATGCTTGGATACCTCTCTGGGTTTTCTTAACTTGGTCATGGAATTAGTGCCACACTCTTTTAAACAGTGTAGCTCTAAAAGCAATTATACTGAAAATTTCACATTTTATTCTTATCAATAATTAAAACAAAATTAATACATTTATATTGCTATCGCATTAAGTCTACACAATAATTTAGGAATAGTTTTAATCCTCCAATTATTCAAACTCTTGATATCTCCTTTAAGTGCAATCATACAATATTTGCCCTGCTGTGACTGGCTTATTTCAACTAACTAATGTGTACAAGATTCACCCAAGTTGTAGCATATGTCAGAATTGTCTTCCTTTTTTTTTTTTAAAGGTACAAACATTTCTTTTTAATATTTTTTTATGTTTAATTATTTATTTATTTTTATTTTTATTTTTATGTTTATTTATTTTTGAGAGAGACAGATAGACAGAGGGCAGGGAGGGCCAGGGAGGGCCAGGGAGGGAGACACAGAATCTGAAGCAGGCTCCAGGCTCTGAGCCGTCAACCCAGAGCCCGATCGAGACCCGAATTCAAGGACCTTGAGATTGTGACCTGAGCCAAAGCAGAGCCCAATGGACTGAGCTACCCAGGAGCCCCTCTTTTGATGATTTTCCATTGATATTCGTAAGTGATATTGTTCTGTAATTTTTTTTCATGCAGTATCTTCTTTCTTTGACTTTGTAATGGCGATAATGTGGTCTTAAATGGGTTTTTTAATCAAAGTTCTTTGTCTATTTATAAATTAGACACTTAGATTTATCTAATTATATATATTTGTTATGTCATTTTCTTATATATATATTTTTTTCAATACATCATTTTACCAAATTCTTTAGAAATAATTTTTCATTAAATTCTCTTGGAACACTTCTTTGATCACATTTTCTTACTTTGGAGTTCATGTTATTAAAACAGCTCAAATTCTTTTTTTTTTTTAAATTTAATGCTTATTAAATTTTGAGAGAGACAGAGCGGCAGGGGAGGGGCAGAGAGAAAGGGAAACACAGAATCTGAAGCAGGCTCCAGGCTCTGAGCTGTCAGCACAGAGCCCAACGCGGGGTTGAACCCACAAACCGTGAGATCATGACCTGAACTGAAGTCTGCCACTCAACCAACTGAGCCACCCAGGCACCCCTAAAATAGCTCAAATTCTTAACAGCTTTAAGTAACAGACTTCTGGAGGATCCTTTTATTGGAGGAACTAAATTTAATGGATACTTATGTTTTGTCATTGGTGCAATTTTTAGTTCTTATTTTGAAAAATATATTCCCCATCATAATTAATAAGTATCTTTCTTCTACGATGCAATTATCAAGATCTGCCCTTCCCTTTCCTGTCCTTTCTTTTCCTGTCTTCTTACCAACCATGACTGGATTATGAACTTCCTCATGAACCTTTTTAGTACTTCCTTTAACCTACTGATGCAGTTGATTTTATTGACAGAAAACCTACACTCCTGAAATGCCAGCTTGATATGTTCTTCTGCTAATACATTATGGAACAGAATTTCTTTTATGTGCTCCACTTTCTGTGTTTTTCTGTTATTTTTTCCTTTTGATATCTTTATTTTCTTTTTTAGCTTAGTGATCTATTTTGCTTTATTATTGTCCTCAAATAATTTGTAAGATTAGTTTTGTTTATTTTATACTTATCTTCTTCTAATTTCAAAACCTAAAATATATTTATTGCTGGGGTGCCTGGGTGGCTCAGTCAGTTAAGCATCTAACTCTTCATTTGGGCTCAGGTCATGATCTCATGGCTTAGTGGGTTTGAGCCCAGCACCAGGCTCGAAGCTGGCAGTGTGGAGCCTGCTTGAGATTCTCTCTTTCTCTCCTCTCTGCCCCTCCCCCACTCACACTGGCTGTCTCACTCAAAATAAATAAATAAACTTAAAAAAAATAGGGGCACCTGGGTGGCTCAGTGGGTTAAGCATCCAACTTCAGCTCAGGTCATGATCTCAGAGTTCCTGAATTCTGTCAGCTGTGCTGACAGTTCAGAGCCTGGAGGCTGCCTCAGATTCTGTGTCTCCCTCTTTCTCTACCCCTCCCCTGCTTGCATGTTCCCTTTCTCTCTCTCAAAAATAAACATTAAACATAATTAAAAAAAATATATATATATATATATATATTCACTGAAAAAGTTCAATGAAAGATAAAATAATCAGTATTCTTATTCTTCATCTTCTTCTGTCCACTGTAATGTGTTCCAGAATTAGTATTTTTTGTTTTAGGTTATTAGAGTAAAATGTTTTTATTTTGTACTTTTTCTTTACTAATTTTAATATTAAACTCTGTTTTTATAATGAACAAAACAGCAATTTACATTTCATTACATTTTCCACTGAAGTCAAGACTCACCATCAGTATTTGTTGACAGTTATGAATTCACAGTGTTTTTAAGAATTGCCTTTGGTCGTTACATCTTCTGAATCCTTGCATAGTTGAGATCTTTTTAAAAATTACTGTTACATGTGCATGAAAGTTGCGTAGGCATAGAGTTTTGGAGTCACAGTATTTTTCCTTCAAATTTACTTAGAATTTGCTCCTCTTCCTCCACTGTCTTTGTAGGGCACACTGTCAGCTGCCTTCCTAGTATCCATTACTCTCTTTTCTTCTCAACCTTGACTCTGATCAATTATCTCCATCTTCCTTCTTCTGTCCCCCATAAATGACTTGGGGGATGGTGAGTCTATCCTGAGCTCCATATCATTCTACGGTGATCTTATTCTCATTACCAGGTACTCGTTCTGAATTCAGCATATAAATCAATTGTAACTAGTAATTCATAAATCCAATTTACTGAAGAATCCTGGAAGGGGTGCCTGGGTGACTTGGTTGGTTGACCATCCAACTTGATTTCGGCTCAGGTCATGATCTCATGGTTTGTGAGTTCGAGCCCCACATCAGACTCTGCTGACAGCACAGAGCCTGCTTGGGATTCTGTCTCTCTC
Organism: Cryptoprocta ferox; assembly: GCA_028646485.1. NCBI lineage: Eukaryota > Metazoa > Chordata > Mammalia > Carnivora > Eupleridae > Cryptoprocta > Cryptoprocta ferox. The sequence continues at coordinate 85,869,854 of CM053579.1, forward strand.
CCTCCCTGCACCTCTCTCAAAATAAATAAATAAACTTCATTTAAAAAAGACTCCTGGGAAAGATTCTTCGCTCCTAAGATAGAATGTCAATAGTAGAAATTCTTTTATACTCCTCTGAATAGCATGTCTGTATACTCCTTGACATGCAGCCATTTTGAATTCAAACAAGTAGTGAGACCAGCAAAGAAGAATATTTGAAATTATGTGGGTCTTCAATGAGATTAGTGAATCAATGAATAAGCCAACTGATCTATGGACTTCCTGTCATTTTATGTATTTTCTTTATTGTTTATAACTAGTTAAGTCAAGTTTCTTATGATTTGCAGGCAAAAATTGTTTAAACTAATACAGTCCCACTTGTCTTAATGATACAGTCAGAATTCAAGGGTAAACCTGATATATTGCCTCTTGTTTTTTGGTAAGCATACTTTTAGAATTTCTTTTTATCCTTCAATTTTAAACATTTTTACAGAATTACCTTTATGTCTTGATCTCTGTCCATTATTCCTGGAACATGTTTTAAACTACATGCTGTTTAAAACTACAAATTCAAGTCTCCCTTTATTTCAGGGTATCTGTCCTCTACTGTATTAGAATTTATTTATGTTTCTTTTCTTCAGGATTTTGGGAATGTCGCATGTTTGCTCTGCAGTGTCTTGCTCCTCACATCTGTCCTATTTACTCCCTTTTCGATCTACCCTTTGCAGATATATATTGTGTGATTTTCTTAAGCCTATTTTTCATGTTTTGTATACTAATCACTTTCAATGAATCCTCACATGAATTATTACACCCACCATATGAGGTACGTACTTATGTAAGATTCATTTATGTAAAATTAAATTAAGGAATTGATAGACCAAATAATTTTCCCTTAGGATATGAATTTAATTAGAGGCACAATCAAAATTCAGAATCTGGTCTGACTCTTAATGTGAAATCTTAAATACTTGGAGTATAAAAATCAGTTTAGTCTAAGTAAATTCTAAAGTCATACTGCCTGTTTCAAATTATGATCTTAATATAAAATATATTTTATGATATATACTTTATACAAAAATACACGACACTCTAATGTAAGGCTTCCCACCAGTAAATATTTACTAAATGGTAACTGACAGATTAGGACATTTTCTTGAATCACTGCTTCCAACAGTGGGAGACTACTGAGTTAGAGTGACCACCCTGGCTCGCTGTCTTTATTCCTCTCCAACCTCTTTCACTGGTTCCTTCATGTTTAGTCACGTAGTTTCTCCTTTTTTTTTTTAAATGGTTATTTATTTTTGAGAGAGTATGCACATGCGAGCCCGGAGGGCCCGAGAGAGAGGAGGATACAGAGGATCCAAAATGGGTTTCTGTGGTAACAGCAGAAAGTCCAATGTGGGGCTTGAATTCACCAAATGTATGATCGATCATGACTTGAGCCGAAGTCAGACAACCCACTGCACCATCCAGGTGCCCCTGCTTCTTGTTTTGTTAAGTTTATTTATTTATTTTGAGAGAGAGCGAGAGAGCAAGAGAGCGCGCATGACCAGGGGAGGGGCAAGGAGAGAGGGAGAGACAGAATCTTAAACAGGCTGAGCACAGAGCCTGAAGAGAAGCTTAGTGTCACGAACTGTGAGATTATGACCTGAGCCAAAATCAAGAGTTGGACACTCAACCGACTGAGCCACCCAGGCACCACACATAGTCTCCACTCTTAATCTGATCATCACCATAATTTGGTGAAAACTCAAAGTGCTTTGGAGGCTGTCGTCCTTGGGTTCAAATCCTGACTCAAACACCTTCTAGCAATGACCTTGGACCAGTCATTTCACCTCACTGAGCCTCCATTATCTTACCTGTTGTAGCAGATGCCGTCTGCAACCTAAGCCCTGAGTGCTAGTTCATGTGTATGCCATAGAGCTTCCCATCTCAAGTGCGTATAACTCTGTGCCTGAGGGCTTTCTTGGACCAGAGGAGCATGTTTGATGTGTGAGGAGCTGGGTTGCTGACGTCCACGAAAGCAGCCCTAAAAAAACGGGAGACCTGAGTTGGAAGTTAAGACCTGAATTCCTTATTCCTCGGGTGGAGTAATCATGAGGTGTGGTCAACCAAATCTTACAGTGTTCACACTGAGATTGAGCCTCTGTTCCCTATAATGGTGACCTGCTTATTACTGGTGACCTGTTTATTAGCACACTTTTCAGTAGCTTCCTTGTCTCCTCCATGTGGGTTCTCTACTCTCCACTTGGTTACTGGGAGGGATCACTTCCCAAATAAACTATTTACACTTGAATCCTTAATTCTAGCTCAAATTCTGGAGGATGGAGGAACACCAACTAAAACACGTGGTTAACTATGAATAATATTAATAATTATAACATAATTAACTGAGCATTTAAAGGTACATGATACACCGTAATGAGGCCCTTTTTATTGCATTCTCATGACTCAATTGAGAAGATGTTATTATCATCCTAATTTTACAGATGATATAACTGAATCACAGAAAGGGAGCAACTTGTCAAAGCACACAGACTTGTACTGAGATGAACCAGAATTCTAATTCCAGAGCCCTGAACTCTTCAGTCATTGCATTATATTTTCAGCTATCACAATGGGAAAAAATAAGAGTCTGGGTGGACAAATTAGTGAAAACAAGGCCCTGCAAACCTTTTAATGTTTTGGGGTTTTTTGTTCTGTAAAAGGAAAGGAGAATGACAACATTTTTGGGGAGTGATGTTGGGGATAAGATTAGGATCAATTTTCACTGTTGGAAGAACATGTGAGGGAGGCAAGAAGAGACTAGTTAGAGGCTATTGTAATAATTTCAGGAATGGCTAACTTTGCTAGGGAAATGACAGTGGGAATAGAAGGAAGTAGAAGTGGTTTAGTGACATATAGAAGAGAGCATTAAGTGTATCTAATGATGTATGGTGGCCTCAGACCTTCCAGGTTTCTGACATTAAGTAACCAGGCAGTAAAAGTTACATTTACTGTTATGTATCAGAAAGGCAAGAAACTATTTTAGGAGGGGATATAGGTTTACATAAGAAGTACAGGTAAGGGGCACCTGGGTGGCTCAGTCAGTTTAGCAATACACTCTTGATTTTGGCTCAGGTCATGATCCCGGGGTTGTGGGATCTAGCCCTGTGTGGGCTCTTTGCAGGGTGGGGAATCTGCATGGGATTCTCTCTCTCTTTCTCTATTTATACCCCTCTCCCCATCTACTTCCCTCTCTCTCTGTCTCTCTCTTAAAAAAAAAAGTACAGGTAAACAATCAGCTAAAACATGCAGTAAAATACATTATCATAGGGTAAATACACTTGGCATCAAACTCAATCCCAGGACATGACCAGTGAAGGAAGAGATACTGAAGCTTAGAAATGAAAAAGAAAGACATGTTGTCTACATCCATCCCTATCCTACATATATCTGAACTACATTCACAGCCAAGCGGTTCATCTGTGGGAAGCTGCTTCTCTCACAGTTTTTAGTATGTCACAATCTGATGTAACTTATTTAAAGTTTAAGGGCACTCACCCACCTCAAAAATCTCTAAATAGCCTTAAACACATAGAGCTTAATAAAATTCAGTGTGACCATCCATCTCTTTCTCCCTCTGCTTCTCCCTTCTCCGCTGACATTATAAATACTAGTTCACATTTCACATGGAAGTTAAAATACCAGTCAGATACTGGCAAGTACAGGGCGGAAGACTCTCAGGAATCTTTAAGCACGCTTGAAGTAGAAATCAAGAGAAGTATCTGCCAGCCTACTCTTTCTATTGTAAAATACCAGAACATTTATAGTTTATTCCTGAAAATATGATTTGTACATTAGTAGAGGTATGGAGTTTTCTCATCAGCCACGTGTCTGCTCAGACATTACTCTCAGGACCTGGATTTTCATACTCTGAGGGATGTCCTCAATGTCACTGTAGAGACCTAGAGAGCATTTCTAGATGTGGTAAAATAATAGTCCAGAATACCTGTCTGGGTCATGCCTGCCATAGCATAAATTTTAGTCATGGGCAAACCCAGAAACAATCACTTTGTAAAATTCAACCTCAAAATCCTTTATCAACCAATTCTTGAGCAAATTGTTTCCTATACTAATGTAGAAGATAGAATAATGGTCCCCCAAAGATATTCTGATACTCAGTATCTGTGAATATGGTAAAATGGCATAAATGGCATTTTAAATGGCAAAAAGGACTCTGAAGATGTGATTAAGGATCCTGACAGGGGGAGATTATTCCAGGGCTCAATCTAACCATTAGCATCCTTAGAAGAGGGAGACAGAAGGAACAGAGTCAGAGAGAGAAGATATAAGGAGGGAAGCAGAGGTCAGAGAGGAGAGAAGATGCTACAGTCCTGCTTTTCAAGATGGAGAAAAGAGCCACGAGTCAATAAATGTGATGGCTTTTGGTAGCTGGTAAAGACAAGGAAATGGATTTCCCCCTAAAGTTTCCAGATCAAGTACAGGCCTGCCAACATCTTCATTTTCACCCAGTGAAACTGATTTCAGACTTCTGATTTCCAAAACAATAGAATAATAAATCTCTGGTGTTTCACGCCACTAAGTTTTTGGTATTTGTTATAACAACAACAGTAAACTAATATAACTAGTAAACAGCATTATCATTTATGACAGACAACACCATAATGAAATTATTCTGAAGAAACCTATTGTATCTGCATTGATATATCCTATCTTTGGAATGCAATCAACCATATAATAACAATAATCATTAATTCCCATTGTTTTTTCTTCAAGTTTTCAATTTATTTTCTGGATGAAGGAACTAAACCATGCCATAGTAATAAAGCACCCAGTAAAGTTACAGAAGAGTACCTACAATCTGGTAGCCACATGTGGCTACGTCCACTCAAATGTAAGTTACTTAAAGCTAAATAAAATTAAAACTTCAATTTCCCAGTTGCATTAGCCACATCTTAGGGGCTCAGTAGCTATTGGTGCATAATGGCTACCATACTAGAAGATGTGGATTACAGAATATTTCCATCCTTATGTTGCTTTTGAACATCTTTTTTCTTTTTTAATTTGACCATAACATTTCACACGAGTCCCCTTTTCCAGAATGGACACTGAAATCTTAAAATTGAGAACATATTTATACTGCTTATAATTTCATTGTTTTTCACTTAGAAAAGCCTAAAGAATAACACTAGAGGATAAATGATAATAATTTTCTGCCTCAGCAAAAAAATAATTATCTGAAAAATCAGGAAATAATAGGAATGCACAACTGACATTAAAGAGGGGCAAAGCACATTGGAAAAATTCAAAACAGAAACAACTGCAACAAAAATCCAGCCACAAAGAATCAAAATCCCAGGCTGGAAGTAGTCATTGTAAATTAAACAAGAATAAATGTGAACACCCCCACACACAGAAATAAACACAGTCACAGACTTCCTTCCTTCCTTCCTTGAGGAAGAGGAAATGGGATGATTAGCTCATTAACAACCATAATTTGAGGGCCCCTGGGTGGCTCTCAGGTGGTGAAGTGTCTGGCTTTTGATTTTAGTTCAGGTCATGATCTTGTGGTTCGTGAGATGGAGCCTCGCGTCTGTGCTGTCAGCACAGAGCCTGCTTGGGATTCTCTCTCCTTCTCTCTGTCCCACCCCCTCACGTTCTGTTTTTGTCTTTCTCTCAAAATAAATAAATAAACATGAAAAAATTCTTTAAAAAAAAGTAATTTGTACTCCAAAGAGAAATCATTAATTCCACTTGCTTGTTCATAGAAAAACTTACTTATAATTAAGTAACCAAGTAAATTCAGGATCTTCTCAAGGTATAAAAGAATAAATACTAGTACTTGGAATTATGCTCTAAGACCTTCAATGTGATACCCATGATAGTATTTTCATACACAGAACTGATGTGGAAATGACATATAGAGGGCCCCCCTCATAAAGAGGGGGAAAGTGGGCAGGACTAATACTTGACTTGCAGCTATAACATTTTGAAGTACAATGATCTTAAGTAAGAGCTCTTCGAAGAAGAGCTTTGGGTGAGCAGGCCTGGGTTAAATTTAAGCAGGACACACTCCAGGTCCCTGAAGGAGATGTTGACAATCCTCTTTAGTCACAGAGCCTCCTAAAATAGGTCTTCAGCTGTTAAATTTCCTATTAAACTCAAAATGAGCAGAGTTTATGGGGAAGTGGGGAATGCAGAACATCATTACCCTGAAAGGATAAAGTCAGGATCCACCGGCACATGCAAACAAATCCTCACTGCTTTTTAAAAAATAAAGGTTTTATTTTAGAATGGTTTTCAAGTGATCAGAAATTTCAGATTTCCCATACACCAGACATCTGTTCTCTATTACATCTTACATGACATTAGCTCGGTAGATTTGTTCCAACTAATTAACAAACGGTGATACATTATTATTAAAAACAAAAGTCCTTTAATCCTTAGATTTCCTTCATTTTTATCTCACATTGTTTTTTGTTTGTTTATTTTCTTCCAGGGTACCACATTACATGTAATTATCATAGCTCTTTAGGCTCTTCTTGACTATGATAGTTTCTCAGTCCTCATTTTTTATTACCTTGAGAGTATCAAGATTACTGATCAGGTATTTTGTAGAATTTCAGCCAATTGGGACGTGTGTGATGTGTTTCTCATGATTAGATCAGAGTTATGTATTTTGGGGGGGGGAGAAAGGTCATAAAGATAAAATGTCATTTTCTTCACATCAACACAACTCATCACCACTAATGTTAACCTTGACTGCCTGGTTGAGGTAGTGTTGTTTAGGTTTCCCCACTGGATAATTCTTCTTTTCCTCCCCTTCCCAAATTGTACTTAATGTTGGGAAGGAACACACTATGCCCAGCCCACACCAAAGGAGTAAAAAGTGATGTTCCATCTCCTGGAGGGCAGAGTATCTAAATAAAGCTTTCACTGCATCCCACAAAATTTTGGTAAATTCAATTTTCATTTAATTAAAAACATGTTTAAATTTCTCTTGATACATCTTCTCTGAGCCAAGTATTATTTAAAAGTGTGTTGTTTAATTTCCAAATAATTGGGGATTTTCCAGCTATCTACTGTTATATAATTCTATTTTAATTACACTGTAGTCTGAGCACACACTTTATGTAATTCCTATTATTTTAAATTTCTTAATGGGAGTTTCAGGACCCAAATGTGGTTCATCTGAGTAAATATTCCAAGTGAGCTTACGAAAAATGTGTATTCTGCTGTCATTAGATGGAGTAGCTTATAAATATCAGATTAAGTAGACTGTTAGTGATATTCGGGTCAACTATATTTCTACTAATTTTCTGTCTACTTGAACTTCAACAAGTGAGAGAAGGATGTTGAAACCTCCAATGATAATAGTGGATTTTTTTCTCCTTTTAGTTCTCTCAGTTTTTATTTCACATATTCTTTGCACTCTCCTGTTGGGTACATTCATATTTCAGGTTGTTAGGTCATCTTTGAGAATTGAATCCTTTGTCATTATATAATGCTCATCTTTACCTCTGATCATTTTTCTTGGCCTGAAGTTTATTTTATCTGAAATTACTCTACTGCCCCAGCTTTCTTTTGTTAAGTGTTAGAATGGTATGTATTTCTTCATTTCTTTAACTTACATGAATCTCTCTATAAATTTTTTGTTTGTTTATTATTTTTTGAGAGAGACAGAGAGAGAGAGAGAGAGAGAGAGGGAGAGGGAGAGGGAGAGGGAGAGAGGGAGGGAGAGAGAGAGAAATGGGCAGAGGGAGAGAGAATAGCATGCAGGCTCCGCACTGTCAGCAGGGAGCCTGATGCGGGATTGGAACTTATGAACTGTGAGATCATGACCTGAGCCAAAATCAAGAGTCAGATACTTAACGGATTGGGCCACCCAGGTGCCACAGAATCTTTATATTTTAAATAAACTATTTGTGGATAACGTACAGTTGGGACTTCTTTTTATGCGCTCTGAGAATATGTTTTTTAATTGGCATATTTAGATGAATATCATTTTAAGTGATTACCCATAGAGCTGGATTAATTTCTACCATGTTTATAACTTTTCCATTCATTGCATCATTTTTTGGTTTCTTTTACACTCTATCCCCCAATCCCCTGCTTTTTTCCACTGCCTGTCTGGTTTTAAAATGAGTCTTTTATATAATCTCATTTTATCACGTCTCTTAGTATACACATTATACCTCCTTTAAAAGGTTTTTTAGTAGCTGTACAAAGATTTCCAATATATATTTTAAACTTACCTAAGTCTACTTTCTTTCTACTTTTTTAAAGTATAACACTATACTGCTATATGTATACCCTCTTATAACAGAGTATCCCAATTTCTTCCCTCCTGTCTCTTAAGACATTTCTGTAGTTCATTTCACTTATCCAAATGCTGTAATCACCCAGTGTACCCTAACTAGTTTTACTTTAAACACCATTTCTTGCAGGGAAGGTCTAGTGGGAATATATTCTCTGGGTTTTTTTTTCTGTCAGAAAATGGCTTTATTTCTCCACTTTTGAATAATAATTTTGCTGGATAAAAAATTCTAACTTGCAATCTTTTTGAACCCTGTGGCTTCACGTAAGATTTTCTCTTTGCTTTTGGTTTCCCGCAGTTTGAAATACGATATGCCAAGGTGCAGGGTATTTTTTGTGAGAAGAAAGTTGTTGTCTATTATTGATTTCAAAATTTCTCAGCTGTTTAACTTCAAAAATTTGTGCGTCTCTTTCTTCTGGAGTTAAAATTGTGCACATTATACCATGAGAAATTGCCCTATAGTTCTTGGATATTCTCTTTTTTAAAATTATTATTTCTCTTTGCATTTTAGTTTAGCAAGTTACTACTGAATTATCCTTAAGATCACGGATTCTTTCTTTATGCATGTCCAAAATGAGTATGTGCAAGGTGGTAAATCTAGAGTAATGTAAGGGAATGTTGTTTGCTAGGGTTAGGAAAGCGGGAAATAGAACCTAGAAATAAAGGTAGTAAAATGCTATTATTATTGTGTATAGGTTTGACACAATTACCTTCAACTGGAGATGGACAGTTATTTATACAGAAAGGATGAACTTCCATAATTTAGTAGATAAATTGCATGTAATCATATGTGACCTATTCTATAAAGATGTGTAATTATTAGATGACTTCATGGATTCATTCCTTTACCATTCATTTAATAAACATTTCTTAAATTTTTTTTAATCTTTACTTATTTTTGAGAGAGAGACAGAGCACGAGTGGGGGAGGGGCAATGAGAGGGGGGAGGGACACAGATTCTGAAGCAGGTTCCAGCTTCTGAGCTGTGAGCACAGAGCCTGACGTGGGCTCAAATCCACGAACCACAAGATCATGACCTGAGCCAAAGTCGAACGCTTAACCGAGTGAGCCACCCAGGTGCCCCTGTTTTTGCCAACTGCTTATTATATGTGAGGTACTACTCTAGATACAAGAGATATACCTATGAATGATATAAATGGCATTTCAGCTTTTACAGTGCTTACATTGCAGTGTAAATAAATATTTTAAGTTCTTAATTAGTCATATGAAGAGATAAAGAATAGAACATAGTAGAGATAGGTCAGAGAAGGGCTCTCTGAAGATGTGACATTTGAACAGAAACTTCAGGAATGGGAAGGAGCAAGCCATGTGCAAAATGAGGGAAAAAATATTTCAAGAAGAGGGAATATCAAGTGGTTAAACTCCTAGTTGGAATTAGCTTAGCATCAGTGATATATAAGCAATGCCAAGTGAGCAAGAAGGCAACTGCGGCTTGAGTAGAGTAAGCAAAAGAGAGAGCCGATTATATTAAATGGTTCTCTATCCAATTCCACCACCGGGGGAAGGGGGTTCCCTCCACACCACTACAAATTCTCCAGACACCAGTTGGGTGTCTTAGACTTCAAACTCAATTCTGACACTGTCTACCTGAAGAGAGCATCAAACCCTACATTTTATGGGTTAGTCCTATAAAAACTGCCTCTCCCCTCTACTTCAGACACGAATTATAAAGATTATCACCTGTGGTTCTGACCAACTGGCTACAGATTGGAAGTTCCAATGACCCCCCCATTTCCTTGGATTTCAGATGCCAATCGTAAGTCTAGGTTGTCACCTGTGCTTCTGAATGATTGGCTATGTAATTTAGAGGTTCACATGACCCCCTCCTTGGTCCAACTAATTTGCTAAAGCAGCTGACAGAAGTCAGAGAAACATTTTACTTAACAGATCACTGGTTTATAATAAAAGGATGTAACTCAGGAACAGCCAGATAGAAGAGACACATAAGGAAATATGGGGAAAAGGCAAGGAGTTTCAATGTAACACAGTGCACCACTCTCCCAACATCTCCACATGCTCACCCACCTAGAAGCTCTCTAAACACTGTCCTTTTGGGGTTTTTTGGAAGCTTCATTACAAAGGCAAGATTGATTAAGTCATTGGTCACTGAAAATTGAACTCAGTCTCCAGCCCCTTTCCTCTCCCTGGACTAAGAGTTCCAACCCTTGAACCACATGGGTGGCTCTCCTGGCAACCTGCCCCTATTCTTAGGTGCTGGTCCAAAATTTACCTCGTTAACACAACCAAAGACACCTTCGTGGGTCTCATCACAGGAAATTCCAAAGGTTTTAGGAGCTCTGTATCAGAAACAGGGACAAAGATCAAATACATATTTCTTATTATAAAATACAGTATCATAGGTCAAAGAAGTGAGGTTCAAAAATGAGGCAGGAAATGCAGCTTGGTAGGTCAAGGTAAGGAATTTTAATTGTATTGTGAGTAGGTGGAAAACAATTATAATGTTTTGGTCAGGAAAGAGACATGATCAGGTATTAATTTAAAAGATCATTCTTATTGCTATATGCAGAAAAACTATCCATGGCAAAGACTGGACCATGGGAGATTAAGTAGGGGGCCAGGACAATACTTCCTATGGGAGTTGATGATGGCTTCAATAAAGTGTTAGCATTAAAGGTGTCTTTGTAAGAAGTGACCAGACTCAAGAAACATTTTAAATATAAAACTCACAGAATTTAGTGATGAATTTGAACTCAAAGTTTAGGTAAATGAAATATTTTAATAACTGGCTTGCCACTGAACACAGTACTAATGACATTCCATTCCATTCCACTCCAAGCCCAATGTGGGGCTGGAACTCAAGACCTTGAGATCAAGAGTTACATGCTCTAATGACTGAGCTTAGCCAGGAGCCCCTCTATTTTATTGATATCTATTTCAAGTAGGCCTTGCAGGGAAGCAAAATATACTACCCCTTATGCCTCTTTGGCATAAGGATTATTTTAGGCTGATTACTTTTAAGAAATATCAGATAATGGAAAAGCTCTGAAAACTGAGAAGTTAACCTTCTGTAAGCAAAATTTATTTATAAAGGAAATCATTTATAAGGCTATCTCTTTCTCTGCAATAGGAAGAAAAGGATGAGTCTAAATCTCTAGAAACTGTTATCAATGAATACGCAAGGATTTAGGCTGATTTCTGGTGTATTTAGTGTGATTTGATAGTTATCTATCTGTATTCATGGGACAAGGCAAATCTGGGGTCCTCCTACTGCTCTGCCATATTCCTCATTCTCTACCTAGAAGGCAAGAATTTAAAACTACCTAACAACCCTACCCTTGTTTACTGTGCATTCCCTGATAACCGCCTATAACTGACTTCCCCTACACATCTTTTGTCTTTAAGTGAAGATGATATTTAAGGTGGTGGCTTGGGCCATTTCAGGGACTTACTCAGTTTCTGTGGGTTCTCCTATAGAGGAGGTACATGTTATTGAACTTCTATTTATCTTCCTCCTGTTAATCTTTTACTATATGGGCATCTCAGCTAAGAAGCTAGAAAGGTAGAAGGAAAATTGTTTTTCCTTCCCCACATCTTATATTGAAATTATGAGAAGTAAGGATAATTGTTATATTTATCAAGAATACAGTTTTAGGTCTTATTTGAAATTTTTCATGGAAATTTATCATTCAATTTTCAGTGAAATTTATCAGATAGTTGCTGAATATTTACTATTAACCAGGCTCCATCCTAGAGAAAAAGGATACGTCAGTGAGTAAAACTTTAAAAAATTGTTGCCTACATGAAGTTTTCATCTTAATGAGGTTAAAAAATAAAGATAATAAGTTATATAATATGTTAAAAGATGAAATTTACTATCAATAAAATAGGCAGGTGGTGCTTCTCAAACCCTAAAGTGCATATTCATCAACTGGGACCTTTGAAACATGGATTCTGATTTTAGGAGGTCTATGTAGGGGCCTCAGTTTGGGTCTTTTTAAAAAGCACCTAAGTTATTCCAACTGGCATTACACTTCATCAAAGGGGAACCAGGAATCTTAAGAATCTTAAGACTAAGATGAAAAGTCAGTAAACTGAGATAATACTCTAAGAGAAAACTGAAATAATAAAATAAGGAAAGCTGATGAGAAAACCAACAAGGGAAAAAGCAAAATTAAAACTCACATTAGAAAGTACAAACTACAGAGTGCTTGGGTGGCTCAGTCCGTTAAGCTTATGTATGACTCTGGGTTTCGGCTCAGGTCATGATCTCACAGTTTGTGGGTTCGAGCCCCACACTGGGCACCATGCTGATGGTATGGAACCTGCTTGGGATTCTCTATCTCCTTCTCTCTCTGTCCCTCCCCAGCTATCTGTCTCAAAATAAATAAAGCAACTGAAAAAAGAAAGTGCAAATTAGGACTGATGTAAAAGATGAGGCATAGATGTTCTCCCAAAAAAGTCAGTCAGAGAAAATGAAAGATGCAAAAAAGAAAAAAAGAGAGATGACTGATGTGAAGACTGGAGTGTAAAGCAGGAATCTATAAATAACTAGAATATCTAAAAAAGAAATGAGGACAAATGAAACAAAGGCAATAACCTTGCTTGAAATCCTCAATGTTTTTCCATTGCTCCCAGGTAGAGAGGACAATGCTCACCACCATCATCACTGCAAATGCCGCCAGTTCAAAAATGCAGGAGAGCTCTATCTTGGCACAGTACCATGCACCAGTTATCAATCCCAAAGGTACAGACCACCATGCAATCCCAAGGAAGTACTCTCAACACTTCTGCCCACTGTATCTTGGTATGAGAATTGCCAAGGAAAACATGGCAGTCAAGCACTGGATGGAGTACTTTACTTACACAGAGAAGGGAGACAGCAAGGTCAGCTTCGATGGTGGGGGTCAGTCCCTTGCAGTCAATGGGTTTCTCCCGGTGGCCAGATGCAGGGCATTTCACCTACACACAGACTTCTGGTGCCACAGTGGAGGGAACCCTGTCCCCTCCTCTCAGAGGAAAGATATAACAGTGGGATTGGCCAGGTGCCATATGATGTACAGACTTTCAGCAGAGACAAAAGAGTGCTCACTGAGTCTGAAACAAAGAAAAATATTCCCACACAAGGTGATAAGCTGGGCACAGGCTGTGTGGACTCTATCTCTTGGTAAGGGAATGTTCCAGACCCAAGGCCCATTCTTATGCAGCTAAGTGGGGGTGGAAAGACTATATGCAGGAGATGGCCTTTCCCAATGGTTTCAGTATTGGAAAAGAGACACTATATTTTCATTATGTACTTAGAATATTTATGAGAATCAAGTGAAAAATGCTTAAAAAATTAGCAATGAAATATGGCCACTGGCTATGAAATTAATATAGAATCATTAATTCTAATCCATGCAACAAAGAGATCATTCAAAAATATAACTGAAATATTTTTACTTTTATTTTTTATTTTATTTTTTTAAATAATTTATTATCAAGTTAACTAGCATACAGTGTAGTCTTGGCTTCAGGAAAAGATTCCTATTATTCATCACTTACATACAACACCCAGTGCTCATCCCAACAAGTGCCCTCCTCAAAGACCATTTTCCCCACCCCACCCAACACCTCACCCCCATCAACCCTCAGTTTGTTCTCTGTATTTAAGAGTCTTTTATGGTTTGCCTCCCTCTCTGCTTGTAACTTATTTTTCAATCTCTTCCCCTATGGTCTTCTGTTAAGTTTCTCAAATTCCACAAGTGAAACCATCTATCTGTCTTTTTCTGACTGACTTATTTAACTTAGCATAAAACCCTGTAGTTCCATCCACGTTGCAAATGGCAATATTTTATTCCTTTTTAATGGAATAGCTAAGTAATATTCCACTGTAAATATATACCACTTCTTTATCCATTCATCAGCTGATGGACATTTGGGCTCGCTCTGTACTTTGGTTATTGCTGATAGTGCTACTATAAACACTGGGGTACACGTGCCCCTATGAATCAGCACTCCTATATCCTCTGGATAAATTCCTAGTAGTGCAATTGCTGGGTCATAGGGTAATTCTGTTTTTAATTGAGGAATCTATACACTTTTCCAGAGTGCCTGCACCAGTTTGCATTCCCACCAACAGTACAAGAGGGTTCTTGTGTCTCCAGATCCTCACCAACATCTGTTGTTGCCTGAGTTGTTAATTTTAGTTGCTCTGACCCATGTGAGGTGGTATCTCAATGTGATTTTGATTTGTATTTCCCTGATGATGAGGGATCTCGAGCATCTTTTCATGGGTCTGGTGGCCATCTGGATGTCTTCCTTAAAAAATATCTATTCATGTCTTCTGCCTATTTCTTCACTGGATTTCTTGTTTTTCAGGTGTTGAGTTTGGCAAGTTCTTTATAGATTCTGGATACTATCCCTTTATCAGATATGTCATTTGCAAAATCTTCTCACATTCCATCGGCTGCCTTTTAATTTTGTTAGTTGTTTCCTTTTTTGTGCAGAAGGTTTTTTATCTTGATGAGGTCCCAATAGTTCATGTTTGCTTTTATTTCTCTTGCCTTTGGAGACATGTTAAGTACGACGTTGCTGTGGCCGAGGTCAAAGAGGTTGTTGCCTGTTTTCTTCTCGAGGATTTTGATGGTTTCCTATCTCACATTTAGGTCTTTCATCCATTTTGAATTTTAAAAATATTAATTTTTAAATAGTAATCCACTGGTGGTAATGGGTGCAATCCACTGGTGGCGATGGTTGTATGTACTTAATACCACTGAAGCGTACACTTAAAAAATAGGTAAGATTCTGGTTTTATGTGGTATGCATTTTACCATAATAAAGAAAAAAGGCAATTTAAAAACAGGAATCCATAATACCTCAAGAAATAAATTTATCAAGAAAAGCACAACACGTATAAAAAAACAAAACTTCTATTGAAAGATATAAAAAAATTTTTTGATGAACTGATAGAAATACTGAGTTCCTGTAAATAAAAATCTAAATAGCAAATATGTCTATTCTCCTTAATTCTTAAAAATTTTTTTCATGTTTTTATTTTTGAGAGAGAGAGAGAGAGAGAGAGAGAGAGAGAGACAGAGTGTGAGGGGGGAGGGGCAGAAAGAGAGGGAGATATAGAATCTGAAGCAGGCTCCGGCTCTGAGCTGTCAGCACAGAGCCCAATGCGGGGCTCCAACCTACAGACCAAGAAATCATGACCCGAGCTGAAGTCGGAAGCTTAACCCAGTGAGCCACCCAGGCGCCTCTATTCTCCTTAATTAAAATATAAATACATTAAAATTAAAACAACCAGAAGATTTAAAAAAAATTTTTTTAATGTTTATTTATTTCTGAGAGAGGGAGACAGAGCGCAAGCAGGGAAGGGGCAGAGAGAGAGAGACACACACACAGAATCTGAAGCAGGCTCGAAGCAGCCTCGAAGCAGGCTCCGGGCTCTGAGCTGTCAGCACAGAGCACAATGTGGGTCTCAAACTCATGAACCGCAAGATCATGACCTGAGCTGAAGTTGGATGGTCAACCGACTGAGTCACCCAGGCACCCCCAGAAGATTTGTTAAGTAAACAAAAATGATACAAAGTTATTCTAGAAAATATATCATTCAAGAATGTGCTGCAGATATATGAAAAATATGAATAAAGCAAAAAATGATTTTAAAGGTTTAGAGTCAGACAGATATATGGAGGAGGAAATCAAGTCCAGGATGACATACGTTTAAAAGACTTTCTTTGCAGTCCAACCTCAAGTTTCTCGTTCAATAGGGGGATTCATACACTATACATGTAATTTAATAATTTATGTTCTGGGTTTTGTTCCATCTATCTCATTTGATTTTTATTCATTATTTTTTCTTTAGTTTTTCTTAGTTTTTGCTGGAATGGCTACATTACTATTAATTCCATTTCTTTCCTTTATTAATTGGACATTATACTGGCTCTTATCATCATTCTACTAGTATCTGTCCTCTGTGCTCAGAATCAAACACATATTTATCTTAAAATATACCAAAAGAAAATGCTGACCATGCTTGAGTTTACTCCAGTACAATGAGACATTCTGAACATTTTTACTTCTTTCAACGCTTCATACTCTTACAACCTACTTAGAATGCTTTCACTTAATTCCTTTGCAGTTCCACCCACTCTTAGGTTTTGATGAGATAGGTTAGAACTTTTGAAACCTTACTATAATTAGTCTCTGCCTTGCAGCATTTCTCTATTTGCCAAGAATCATTACTACTAAGTCTCATTACTTAGTATTCGTATTTCAAATCTTCATTCCGAATATCACAATCCAATTAGATACGAATATGGCCAGGTCATGGGTTTTTTCTTTTAATTTTTTTAATGTTTATTTATTTTTGTGAGACAGAGAGAGACAGAATGTGAGTGGGGGAGGGGCAGAGAGAGGGAGACACCGAATCTCAAGGAGGCTCCGGACTCTGAGCTGTCAGCACAGAGCTCGACATAAGGCTTGAAACCACAAGCTGTGAGATCATGACCTGAGCCAAAGTTGGACGCCTAACTGAGTGAGCCACCCAGGTGCCCCTCTGGTTTTTTATTCTTTACTGTTTCCTCTCCTATTTCTCACTCCCTGTTTTGAAGATTCTATTCTGATTGCTTTGTTGTTTGGTTAAAATAATCTTTCTAGTAGCTTCCTGAGATAAGGTAGATGGGTAATATGTTCCATGATTTTTTGTATAACCACAAATGTCCATCGCTCACCCTGGAAAGTGAATTATATCATAGCTAGGTATAAATTTTTCGTGTTACAATCATTTTTTTCTCTACATCCTGCACATACTATTTTTCCCTGTCTGAAGCTTCCAGATTGCTTATGAGAAATCTTATTGACGGTCTAACCCTTTTTTATTTTAAGTAACTTGTCTTTCTCTCTAAAAACTTGTAAATTTTTGTTTCCTCACACTGAATTTAGGAATTTTATCCAAATTCATGTGTTTCCCATCAATTCTCCAAAAGAGTTAGTGAGCCCTTTGAATCTGCATCTTTTTTCATACCACAGAAATTTTCTTTGGTGTTGTTCTTCTATTCCTTTTAATTTTTCTGCAGATCATATACAGGCATACTTTGTACTGTTTTGTTCACTTAATTTCTCAGGCCAACAGGTTCTCAAAGGTGGCTATTCTCTAATTTAATCTACTGAATTTTAAAATTAAGAAAAGTACAGTGATACTCTTTTTTAGTTGGAGAAATGTTTTGCATTGGGATGCTACAAGTGCATTTCCTTAACATGATTATGAGTTTTATGTATGAAATGTCATCTCTCTCACAGCAGCTCTACTTCAGTAGAAGGTACCTTACAGGTGCCCTGCTTTTTCTTCCAATTTGGTTGCTGGATTCACTTAAGCCCATTGCTATTTGCTTTTGCCTGCATAATACTCTGTTCAGCCTGTGTTGTTACATCAAACTGTTAAGCAAATATAGTTGCCAGATGGAATGCAAATTTCAGAACTAATTCTGATGATATTAACAATATAGTTTCAAATCATCCATTATATAAATATATAGCAGAAAGTGGGTGGAACAAGAAATGGATGTGAAAGAGTATTGCAATTTGTGTTTTACATAGGCCCACCCCGAAAAAAACCATTCAACCTTGACTTGGATAGTTAGAGAAATATATTCAAGTACATTGTGTTAAAAATTGTAAACATCAAAAATAGTAAAAACAAATCCAGCACTTCCAGGTCACTATGTAAAGCTGGTTTAAGTTCTGGTAGACATAAAACACAAAGTTAAAATATTATATAATGCTGGAAAGAAGCAGTAAATCATCATCATTTGCCAATGAGAGTTTTGCATCTAGAAACACCAGCTGATCAAGACAAACTTCTTACAAAGGTCTTAAACAAATCAACAGATTCCCAGTTTAATTTCAATAATCTTTAAGTAATAAAAAGAAGCAAAAGATTCCTTTCCAAGTAGCAAACACAAAACCAGACATTACCATAACAGTAACAACAAAATCAGCAAAGAGAATAGCACATTCTATGCCCAAGAATTACTTTAAGAGAAAGAGAAAAAAAAGTTCTAAAAGAAGAAATCTTTGAATAAGATGACAAAATTCTGCTGATAGATGAAAAAAAGAGTAAATCTGTTGCTCAGTGGCAAGATAGAATACGGCAATTGATTCTTCATAAATTAATTTACTGCTTTAATTTAACCCCCACCAAAATTCACCTAGGGAGGCTGATTCATGAATATACATGCAAGAAATCACCAACAAAGTATTAGAAAAACATACAGTATAGAGAATGGATTAATTATAATACAATATAACCAAAATGAATATATTGCAAGATCACAAAGGTAGCTTAACACTAGTATATATGTAAAGACCATTTTCCACAATAGCAGATAAAGGCGAAAAACAGTAATTTGACATCATAATGCAGAATATAATAAAATTCAGCACTCCTTGAGTACAGAAACTCAATAAACCAGGAATGTAAGTGAACCTCCTCAACCTAACAAATAGAATCAGCCAAAACACTTGAACAAACATCCCTTATAATAAAAAATATTAGGAGCATTCTCTTAAAATTCAGACACAAGTAAGAAAGCCACTTAAGCATTAATTCCAATCATTCTACTGGTGATCCTGGCCAGTGCAACAGAAAAAGAAATTTAAATGTGTGTGTGTACATGTATGTGTATGTATATGTGTGTATGTATTAGACTGTAAAAAAATTATCATTATACATAAGTGATTTATTGTTACCTTAGAAAACCCAAAAGTGCTACAAACATTATAAATAATACAAATTTAGCAAGTTGGCTTTCTATAAGATCGACATAATCCAGAACAGATAAAAGCATAATTTAACCACACTTTTTACAATTACTAAGAGTTTCAGAGGGAAAAAAACTAACAAGATATGTAATGAGAAATAAATGTGAAAAAGCAAATCTTAAAAGTCATTAGAAGAAAATACAGTATTATACATTTCTCACCCAGGGAAAGGAAATAATTTATTTAAACAAGTTTGCTCAATTCAACCATATCAAAATTCAGAATTTCTGTCAATGAAAAAAATGAGTCAAGTAAAAAGAAAATATAAGCAACAAACAAAGAAGAAAAACCTTAACACGTAACTTACTAACCGTTAGTGTTTGGAATGTGTAAAGAAACCCTATTTCTCCAGGTAAAAACAATAAACATTCCGTCTCCTCTCAATAAAAGCAAACAAAACACCTCCTCTCAATAAAACAAGCAACATAATTTCAATACTTATGATCAATATAGACTACGTAATCAGCAAAATGAAAATTAAGATCATATCTTAACCTGAGTCCCTCGGCTACTACTTTATAAGAGAATGCAATCCCAAGGAACAGGAGTGAGGGACAAACAGAATAAAAAAAAAAAAAGGAAGGAGAGCCAAGATAAGGGTGTATTGATGACTTGGGTGCAGCTAAGTGTGACTGATTATCCTACAGGATTCTCTTCTGAGAAGGTGTTTCATTACATCTTAGGTCAATCCAACGTGGAGGAGATGGCTGGGGAGCAAAAAAATGTACTCTCCATTTATCATATCCCCTATTCAAAGTATATCCCATGGTCCAGATGCATGGCCACAGAGCAGAATTCCAGAGCATACCACTTCTTGGCATCAACCTGGAATCCCCAGGCTTAGCAAGGGACGAGGCAAGGACTATTATATTTGCTTACTTGAGAATGCTAGAAGGCCACTCTGGTTATACAGGAACAGGAATAAGAGATGGTGAGGTCGAGAAAATCTCAAGCGGCTTACAAGAAGTATCTGATAAAGACACACAGATACCATATCCCAGGGATGCCTGGCTGGCTCTGCCGGTAGAGCACGTGACTCTTGATGTCGGGGTCATGAGTTCAAGCCCCACGTTGGGTAAAGAGATGACTTAAAAAAAAAAGATACTCTTCGCTACCTGTTGTATTTGCAGAAATTAAGAAGTCTGGCTACATCAATTACTGGAAAGGGTATAAAAAATGGAATTATAAATTGCTGACAGGTATCACATCATGTACGTTCTTAAGTGCGAATACTAAGGGAAAAATTAAAAAATTAAATTTCCCCTGCCACCTTTCAGAGCATTTTTTAAGGAAAGTTTTAATTATAAATTCTTTCCCTGTTTCTTTGAGATGTACACAAATCTATTAAAAATCTAAATAAGCTTCTTTACAGCTTTAGAGTCCAGGAATATCTTTCTTCTAGGGCTTGGGAGCTGTGTGTGAAAAGTAATCATCAAAGAAAAGAGCATGCCTATCTCCCATTTTCTGTGGGAGGCTGGAAGCCTTATTTCAGGCTCTGCTCCAAAACTACCTGTACTAAAGATATGAGACATTTATTTGTCCTTAGGATAAAACCAATTAGCTAACCCAGATGGTCACTCCAATCTACCAAGTGAATTTAGGATGAACTATGTGTGACACATGTTGCTGTCCAGTTCTCTTACCTGAGGACTGGTTAATTTTTCACTTGAGAACATGGATGTAATGGGTTGTATCTACTTGGTTATACAAAAGGGTGAGATTTTTTCTCGTCTTTGCAACCTCTTTAGTGGGTATGGCCTGTGATGCACATCACATTTGGATTTAATGCTTATTCAAGAGTAAGACTGCTTTCTCTTCTGCGCTGTTGGAGAGGTTGTGTGTGTTGGCAGGAGATTTTTATTTTAATTATATTTCCCCAACACTTTCTCATTTTGGATTTGAGTCTCAAGTTCATGAGAATTCATTCTATTATTATAATTAAAATGTACAGGCACATACAAGTATATATTCTCCTGAATGTAGCAAATATTTTAAAACATATTAAATATTTTTATTTAAAAAAATTTTTAATGTTTATTTATTTTTGAGAGAGAGAGCAAGAGAGCAAGCGAGCATGAGCGGCGGGGGGGGGGGAGGGCGGTGCAGAGAGAGAGGGAGACACAGAATGGGAAGCAGGCTCCAGGCTCTGAGCTGTCAGCACAGAGCCTGATGTGGGGATCGAACTCATGGACCATGAGATCATGACCTGAGCCAAAGTCGGACGCTTAACCCACTGAGCCACCCAGGCACCCCTATTAAATATTTTTAATCTTTCCCAAATATCTTAAAAGTAAAAGATGATGTAGATAACAAAGGCAAAAGAAATGTAGATAAAATTAAATTTCCTTATAACCTGCAGCCCACGGACACATACTTGAGGCAGGCAGAGTGTGACATTCCTCCAGGAACTCCCAACCCTCTTAATGTTAATGCCTTGCTAGAGGGAAAAACAACTGTAGCTTGACAAGAGCTAGGCCTCTAGGATCCTTTAAGTCTTCTTTAACATATGAACATCCTTTTGGAAACTTGCTTTCTCTCTGCCCCTCCCAACTTAAGTATATAATCATTCCCTCCTTATACACCCCAGGGCAGCTCTTTCTGCCCTTGATTCCTGCTGATAGTTACTAAAACCACCTTTTTGTATCAAAATCATCTCAAGAATTCTTTCTGGACTGTTTTCTCTCAAACCCCACTTCAAATCACATCAGAAGACACCCAGCTGGTAAGCATTTGCAACAGAGAAAATTAAGTTTTAATAACCTTAATAGATAAGTTCATGTACATCAATTTTTAAAAATACGACCACTAGGCTGTCCTATATTGGGGCATGACCTTGGAGAGGCAGTTCCCTTTGGCCTCTGACAATTCTCAGGGATAGAGGAACTCACTTGTAAAGTGTCAAGAGCCAACACTTTCAGCCATTGAGGGAACGAGTGCTTCAGGTCTAAATACGAATCTAGAAGGGGGCAACGACATCTTTTTCCTGATTATATAGCAAACTAACTTACTTCTTTGTCCCCCAAGTTCAACTCAGAATATGCCACAGAAACAAGTGATGAGTTAGAGAAACTAACCTATGAAAGGGCATGTACACAATTTTGTCAAACTGTGCAATTACAGGCAAATGAGAAAAATAATACAGAAAAATATTAAAGGAGAAAATGATCCAACTATGATGGTATTTGAAATACAAATAAGTAAGTTTCTCTAGCACTTTTAAACACAGAGCACTATGACTGAAGTATTTAAAAGGTACCAAAATATCTACCAATATGGATCCAGAAATGTTGAAAATAAAATACATATACAAACAATTCCGGATGGATAGAAGACTTCAATGTGGGAGTCAAACTTCTGAAATGAACAGAAGAAACTGTAAGAGAGTATCTTTTTGTTTGAGGGAATTCATTAAGACTTCTTAAATAAGATAAAAAATAAAGCTTTAATGATTAAGTTTACAGAGATTTAATTATCTGGAAACTAAGTATTTATTGTCTAAGAAGAACACTGAATGGTTGTGGGATGAGATACCCCCAAAAGCACCACTTTAGCACAAAGATTTTTAAGTTAAAAGGAAAGGTTCTCTGCTTCCCTCCTAAGTGCCTAAATTTACACTGGAAAGGAGAGCACACCAGGAAGACAAGGATCAACAGCAGTCCCCTTTACTGAAGGAACTCATGTCCTTAAGAGAACAATCTGGTTTTTTCCCTCCTGCTAATGGCCTTCTTCCCTTTGTGTCCTCAGGCCCTACCTCTTTCCTCAGCTCCTATCACCTTCCTGTTGCCTCACTGTCTTTGGTATTTCACATCTGGGTGGAATCCCCATATGTACAAAACTAAATTTCATCTTCTCCTGTTCACCTGTTTCATGTCAATTTGATTCTGAGTCCAGTTAGAAGGACCACAGGGCAGAGAAAGGTATTCCTCCTCAACACCATCACATATAGCAGTATACATTTATTTACAATGCTTACAACACTGAGGTATTGAGAAGCACAATAGTCAATGCCTAGATATCAGCAGGAAAATGGGCAAAGAATAGATAAATTCATATATGAAAAGATGCTAATCACTGCTATCGCTCAACAAAAAAGCATGTTATAAAAGGAGACATTGCCTCTTCTCAACAAAGCAAATTATAAGTAGCTACTTGGAAGAGATTTACCTTCACCTGATTTGGTACCCACTGCTAAAAACTAAAATACTCAAACTTGAAGGGGTACCTGGGTGGCTCAGTTGGTTGAGTGTCCATTTGGCTCAGGTCATTATCTCAGTTTGTGAGTTCCAGCCCCTTGTCAGGCTCTGCGCTGACAGTGTAGAGCTTGCTTGGGATTCTCTCTCTCCCTCTCTCTCTCTCTGCCCATTCTCTGTCTCTCTCTCTCTCTCTCTCTCTCTCTCTCTCACACACACACACACACACACACACACAAATAAATAAATAAATAAATAAAAAGACTCAAACTTGACGGAAAAAAGGAGATGCTACTCAAAAATTATCAGATAAAAAAAATTAGAAGTTGATAATATCAAGGTTTTCCAAGAATGAGGAGAAACAGGCACCTGTTAGGTCTAAGTGGTAAGACTTTTGGGAGAGAAATCTAGAAACTGCTTAAAAGTATAAAGTTGAACAAAAATCAAAATGGTTGCACTAGTGCTTCAGCGAAGCTGGATTTTAAAGTAACCTTTTTTTGTCTCTTCTGCAAACCTCCCCTCCGCCCTTCTCAGCTTTTTATTTCAGGAACCCACTACTGGTGAGGGAGTGTGGGGCAAGCTGAGGGCACACCCTGCCTCCCTGGTCGAATATGTGTGATATTCTTAGGACACCCCTGGCTACCCAAGAACAAAGTAACGGGGTTCAAGTGCTTGCCATGGTGGTGTGGGAAACAAGGCAAATGAAAAATTAAATTCCCTTGTTGCCTACACCTCACTGACAAGTCCTGGAGACCAGCAGAGTGACCTCCCTCTAGGAGCTCCACTGCTTCAAAGATGACACTATCCTGGGGACAAAAGAGAACCTTAGCTCAACATCCCAACTTTGAGGATTCTCTAAGTCTACTTCCTTTATCTCAACTGCCCCAAGATAGATGCTGGGAATCATACTCCAAGCTTATGCCCCCCCCCCCCAATATGCATCTGAAGGGTCTCATGACTGAGGTCTTATTAACCGATAGTAAATGATGTTTCCCTAGCAACAGCGAGCCCCTCAAGGTCCTGGAAACCTTGGTTCCAAAATTCCTTAGAGACTGACTCTATCCCTGACACCCTCCCCACCTGAGGGTACATAATGAGTTACCCGTCACGACCCCAGTGCAGCTCTTCCTGCCCATGGGCCCTGTCCCCATGCTTTAATAAAAACACCTTTTTGCACCAAAGGCGTCTTAAAGAATTCTTTCTTGGTCGTAGCCTCTGGAACACCCCACCATCACCCCAAAACTTCATCAGCTACCAGCCTAAAGACATGACAAAGGAGGCTGGCGTCAAGTACACAACTTTTGTCAAAACCAGCTAAGTCCCGTATTTTTCAATTAATCCCCTCCAACCCCTTCCTCTGGGCATGCTTGCAGTTTTTTGAAGGCCATAGCCTGCTGCAACCTCCTTTGCACAGCAAAGCAATAAAGTTGCTCTTCCTTGTTATCCCCAACTCTGTTTTCGGGTTGTACTTTGGCTCTGAGGCATGGAGGTCAGTTTTCAACACCCATCTATTTAATGAAGTTAAGTCTGAATATTTCTTTTCTGTTGGGAGGTAGAAAACTTCCCTTCTGAAATAGGCAAGTCCTTTGTTCAGTGTGTTTATAATGTCCAGGATTCTTCTGAACTGTCCTACTGTCACCAGCTAGACCCCAAGACCTGGCCTTGACCGCCCACCTCCTTGTACTCACTAATCCTTATCTTACATTTCCCCCTAAGCTCTTCCCTTGGGCTTTCCTCTTGACTCAGGCAAAAGAAACCCTAAACTACGCCTCAGGAGATGAAGACTAACGGACAAGACCTCCCTCCAGTCCAGACCACTGAGACCATTTGAGTTACACCCGACTGGCACACCTGTGCAGATGGACTGTGGGGTGACCTCTGGAACAACCTACAATCACCTTTACCTCATAATACTACTAAAATCTCTGCCTCAGCCTCATTTACATAACATACAATGTGTGTACAGACTATTCCTGCCTCTACAGAGGACGATCTTGCTTCCCTACCTAAAACTTCATCGTAGCCCGCAACAAAAACAATCCATTCACCCTCTCAGGGAGTCACAGGCTTTGGAAACTATTCCCCGGTGATCTCCTTATTTGCTATAAATAAAAATTTCTTCGGGCCACAGCTGAACCGGTTGCAGTTTCTTACTCACCAAGGAGTGAACTAGCTTTGCTTTGGTCACACTGTCAGCTTGAAAAATCACCTGTTTGGCTTTCTTTTGTCACCTATCCTGTTTCGAGCTTGGATGTACTTGCAAGGAGATGCAGCTAATCACTGCCACTTAGCTAAATAATGATTACCCTACTCTTTCTCTGCAGGCACATTTCCTTTCTAAGTTTTTGTTTCCCCTTGGTTTTTGTGTCCTTTATTTGGTTTGAAAGCAGCTACTTAAGACGTCAGAGCATTTTTTTTTTTTTTTGGAACTCTGAGCAACCACCCTTTCCTGCGCAATTCCACACAAAAACTTCAAATGCAAATGATAAATGTGACAAGTCTCTATTTTGTAATTTTAAATAAAATTTGCCATCATGTTATTAATACAAACATTAATATCTACATATGTAACGTATCTGGATTTATTTTAACTGAGTGCGGTAGGGAAGAAATTGATTACTAATCACTTATGAACAAATTACTAAACAAAATGCCAACCAAGACCACTGTTCCCTCAAAAAGAGCGATTTTGTCATAATTTACCGGGGGAAGTAGATAAAATAAGAATTTGGGCATGGAGGGATTACTTACAACAGGGGGAAGATTAGGCACGTTAGAAAGAACTAAATTGAAGGTAAAATTAACAATCTCAATGCTAAATTAGAAAGTTCTCATTTTTTGTCCCTCTCTTCTAGCAAAATCCTGAGTACTGAATATTGGATATTTTAACAGTTGAAATGAATTCATGCCAACATAGAATCAAAGTTAAAACTCCAGGCAAGATTATTGTTTGCTTTACGGTTTATAGCACAAACTGTTAGGCCTTGATCAGAGCATGCATTTTTATTTGACAGTATGTATGTCTATTATCAGAATTAGTACAGGAAACAATTCATTATTTTTCTACCTATGTGGCATCCCAGAGCCAAAGCTCTTAAAGGTATTCTTTGTGTGAATTCCATGCCTGTTTAATGCTGATTAGGTAGATGGAAATCAGTCTTTCACTATCTCAAGTGACAGGTTACATGTGGCCAACCAGATAAAAATGAAAACTTGTCCATACACAATTTCAAAACTTACTTACTTGTCATGTGGAGGATTCAGCATCACGTAGCCAATAAGTCAATAGTGATCGATGAACAGAATATACACCTCTTGGTGCCTGGTTCAATGCTACACCAAATGGCAGTTAGTAGCATTAAACTGAAAATATAAACTGATTTTGAAGTAGGTAAAAGACATTCATTTCATGTCAAGAAAAATAAATGAGAAATCTAAAAAGACAAGCAGGAGAATAAATCAAAAACTTCAACAACGTGTTTCATCTTAAAAACCACTTCCTATCTAAGTATGCATAAAAGTAGACCAGAGTTGAACTAAACATTATTGAAAAAAAAAACATTTCTTTCCTGATGGCCACAAAATACAGAGTATCAGGACTCAGTGAGGTATCTTCCCACACTGCTATGAAATCGTATTCCCAAAAAAAAATTATTCAGTTTTGGTTACTGAAGCTGTATATTATGCTAATGAGCTGCCCTTCCTGATAGGGTTCCTTGAGAAGTACATGCATTTCAATTCCAATTATGCCACTAACTTAGCTGTGGGACCTGCAGAAAATGTATTTACTTCTCCGAACTTATTTTCTGGAAAGGAAAAGGAAATAATGTCTGCTTTTATAGCAATATTGGGAAAATTAAAACTAATAATAAATAGTAAAATCTTTTTTTAACATTTTTTTAACATTTATTTACTGCTGAGAGACAGAGAGAGATAGAGACAGAACATGAGCAGGGGAGGGGTTGAGAGGGAGGGAGACACAGAATGTGATGCAGGCTCCAGGCTCTGAGCCCGCAGCACAGAGCCGGACACGGGGCTTGAACTCACCAACCGTGAGATCATGACATGAGCTGAAGTTAGATGCTTAACCGCCTGAGCCACTCAGGCGCCCCATGAATAGTGAATTCTTATATAAAAATTCAGTAAGTGGTAGCTATCGATACTGTCTAATATTATTGTTACCCCTATGTTTTACTGTTATTTTTATTATATATTTCCATCTTTAGTTAAAGCAACCTTGAGCAAGTTGAAGATTATCTTGTTGCCACAGATTCCAAACACGTAAAATGGGGATAAAAACAGTATTCACTGGGCAACCTGAGGGTTCAATAGTTAATATACATAAATCACAAAGCACTAAATAAGTAAATACATATGTAAATCACTGTAAATGCTATATAAATGTTAACCATTATCACTAACATAAGAAAGATTACATTTTATAAGCAACAGTGAGCAGAATGGGGGATATGTGAGGTATAAAAAGTCATACACCACAAACACTAATCTATTGTACTCAGGCCTACGAGTGATCTCAGTAGCCAATTCTGTATGGTTTAATCCCTGCAGCAATAAAAGAAGTATGCCCTCTCCTGGATCATGATAACCAGATGAAACAAAACAAAAAAATATTCAGAACTAGAGACATGAACAAATCATGTTATTTAAAGTCTAAATGTGACTCAACCATCTAATTTTTTTTAATTTTTTAACATTTCTTTATTTTTGAGAGAAAGAGACACAGAGTGTGAGCGGGGGAGGGTCAGAGAGAGAGGGAGACACAGAATCAGAAGCAGGCTCCAGGCTCTGAGCTGTTAGCACAGAGCCTGACGCGGGGCTTGAACCCACGAACTGTGAGATCATGACCTGAGCTGAAGTTGGCTGCCCAACCGACTGAGCCACCCATGCACGCCGTCAAACACTTGAATTTTTTAAATGTTTATTCATTTTTGAGAGACGGAGAGAGACAGAGCATTAGCGGGGGAGGGGCAGAGAGAGAGGGAGACACAGACTCTGAAGCAGGCTCCAGGCTCCAAGCTGTCACCACAGAGCCTGACATGGGGCTCAAACTTACCAATCATGAGATCATGACCTAAGCTAAAGTCGGACACCCAACCGACGGAGCCACCCAGGTGCCTCAAGTGAAAGGAGCATCTAAATGACAGTGCTATGCAATTACAATTATTGAAAATAGTTAGAAGAATTTGAAAATGATGCCCAAACCCAGCCACCCAGGAGATCATGCTTGAAGACTCTACAGAATTATTTTAATTTACAACCCCACAGGCATTCTGTTACACCCTTCCCAGGGAACCTTGCTACCCCTCCTCTTTGCCCCTGCCAAGTAGAGTAAATGCTGTTGTGAGTCATGATTACTGCTGGAAGTAAACTATGTCTTTTCATGTGTTAGACTCTGAGAACCCCTGGCTTGAAATAATCATTGTTTTTACCTTTCGTATTTGGTAGACATTTTCTGTTAATATTGTTCATTAATATCTCATCTTAACTGAATAATGATATACTAAGTATATATGTCATTGCTAAGATGAACACTTACTTATAAAACCCTTGAAAATGAAAATACATAGAAATGGGATTAAGCTGACTTGTTCACAACTGAGATTTAATTTCAGAGTTTAATGAGACTTTCTGTCCACTAGATATATAATGTTTTCTTTGGGGAGGATAAGAAATTAAATATCTCACAACAATTGACATTGAAATGGAATTATATTTTTATAGTGATAGAGCAAAGCTTTTACTAAATGAATAGTCAAGAGTATTGCCACATAGTCCATTTAAATCTCTCCAGTTAACAGGAAATACTTAATAACTTAATATGAAATCCCAACAGGATATGTGCAATCATAGGATATGGGTTTCTTTTTTATCTAAATTTTCTTGAAGGAAATTAATATTACTGTTGGTCATTAAGGTAAAGGAAGATGACTTGCATTATTTTCCTAACGAAAGGTTGTCCCAGTTCTCTGTCTTCTTTGGTAAAGAATTTCATGGATGGCAATTTTTCAATTATATGCTTAAAAACCTAAGGATTGTTTTCCTAAGCATGGCATAGAGATGTCATCTGTACTCACTGAAGACAATAGGAAAAACCTAAGGCTTTAAAAATGTATCAATTATCAGTTTTAAAATTTAAGGTAAGCCAGATACTACTGTAAGTATCTCTCTTTAACCCAAAAGCAACCCTACTATTGATTCTGTACTGGCATTATGTGCATTTTGCAGACTAAAAAACTGAGACTCTGAGAACATCAATTACATGCGCTTGGTGACTCAGAGGACAAACTTGGCAGAGTTAGGGTTTGAAATTAGACAGGCTTGTATCCAGACCCTCCATTCTTGACCATCAGAGTAAAAGTCATGTGCATATACCAGGCTTTTTAAAGGAACGTGATGGACAGAGACACTGTTGAGTGTGATCAGCCATTTTCAGAAAAAAAGGCAAGGAAGAGAGTTCTTATTTGGTCAGAATTTCTTTGTCTATTCTCCTTAACCTATGTGGGTGTGGTTGGAATGGACAAGACAAACATGTATCCTTCTTCCCATTTGGGGAGAGAGCATATGGCCATTTATATAATTAACTAAAGCAACTAAAACAGAAACAGGACACAGCAGATATAATGGTTTATTCAAGATCAGTGTTTTGTTTTTTTTTTCAGGGATCTGTTGAAAGGCACTGCTTAAGGATACACTTGTGTCCCTGTTGCTACGTGCATGGTAATTATCTCAAAACCCACAATCTGATTCAGGAGCTACATGTATATTTGCTGCTATATTCTTCACTCCACCTTGAACACAATCCTGGGACCACTCTTATTAATCTTACAAGGTTTAAAATGGATCCAATCAATTCACAACAATAACAGATAATATTTATTGAACGATTTACACACTCTTCTAAGATCTTCCGTATGCTGCAGAAATATGAAGAACTCAACTATTCAAAACCTCTCTGAGGACCATAGGGGAGGAAATAGAGCAGCAAGATAAAAGGTTTACTTTTTATCAGAATGCTACAAAGTTTCCACATTGCCTCTAGGATCCCAAGCAACACAAATCAATTTTGTAAATATTACCAACAGGCAATTTATTGCTGTATAGTACGGGTTGCCTTTTTCTCTTAGTAATGTGAAATCCGCTTAAGCAGTACTTGTTTAGCAAATTCTGTCAGCATGATGACAAGGTAGTATGAATGTGCACTCAAAGAACCCTGCAGTCTTAAAATAGTTGGGTCAGGTAGCATTCATTCTCCCTTTTGGAAATTCTATGGAGGAAGTTACCAAAACTCTATAGTTTTGTTTCCCTTTTCTTAGAGTTTGTCCTAAAATAGCTTGTACTGTGATCATAGATAGAATATAACTTTTTACTCTATTACTATTATAAAATGGGGACAGATTTACTGCATATTCTTCGGAGCATTCCAGATAGTTGGGGGCAGAAAGGAACAATTTTCTTCAAGGTGTACATTTTTTAAAGTAAGGCAAATTTGAAGGTGAATGTCAACTAGCAAACCCCAGGAGATTCAGGATCCCATATCTGTATCCTTGTTCAGATTGAAAGTCAGATTGGCAAAGAGCTAATGCCAATTCTACCTGGGACCTCAAATAAACCCTCAAGCAAATATGACAGCTCCTTTCCAGGTCTTCATAGTCATTCAATAATTCGCTAAACAAACTTTAGCATCTACTCTGTGCCATGTGATGGTAATTATGTAGCAGATGCTTCTAGCGTCCCACCCACATCACGCGACAGTTCAGGGCAAGTTTCCAGCTGCTAGCACCTGTGATTTTGAGGGCTCTCCCTGGCCTCTGGAGCCCACTCTGCCTGCATGCAGAGGATGATGGAGGGTTAAGGGTGTTAATGCCCATAACCAGGCAACTATCCTACAAGCCACCATTTATCATGACTGCTGGGAAACTGATAGATAAATACTCCATTTCCCTACCGTCTTTGGATGGAATAACTCTGAGGTGTTATCTTACAGCTCCCAGAGTTCTCTAGCTACATTAAACTTCATTTACCCACTGTGATACCTGGCTTTAAAAACTACCTTTTTGTTTTTTTAAACTTTCCTTCCATCGAAATCATACTTTCTCAGCCTGCTGCCAGTTAGCATCTGTGCTCATCTCTTAAATTACCTGCACTCGAGTCCCTGTCTCGTGGTCTGCTTCTAGGGAATCCCAAACTAAAATATAATCTGACAATGATTACAGTAAGACCTGTCATTAAGAGATTTGCAAAGAATAGAAAACTAGGGACAGCGGTGATTCTAAAGATGAAGGAGTTTCAGAAAGAATCCAAATAAGTTACGTCCTGCAAGGAAATCCCTGGATTTAACACTTTGTGGATTCTAGGTAATCCTTATCAAAGTATGTGGCATCCAATAGCATTTGCTGCTCTGGTTTCCTTTCAACAGACAAGCTGCTGGAAAGAGTATAGGTGAATGACAGCCTTCAGGTGTCATCGCTTTGGGACTGTGCACAGCACAGATGCTGAGGCCAAAATCTCCCTGGGGAGCTCCCTGGCAGAGACTGGGCACTGCAGGTTTATCAGTCAGGGTTTCACCAAACATAATCAGCAGGAACTGGTTTACACAATTGTGAGGGCTGCCTAGGCAAGTTCAAAATCACAGCACAAGCTGTCAGGAAGGGCTGGCTGGAACTCTTGGGTACCAGTGGAAGCCACGGCTGCTAGGCAGAACTTTCTCTTCCTCAAGAAAAGCTCGGTTCCACTTCTAAGGCTTTTAACCCGATGTGATGAGGCCCACCCAGATTACGAAGGCTAATCTCCTTCTCAGAAAGTCAAATGATTGTAGATGTTGGTAACATCTCCAAAACATGTTCACAGCAATGCTTAAATTAGTGTTTGGATAACTGACTACTATAACCTAATCAATTTGGTGCATAAAACTGACACTCGCAGCAAGAGAATTAGAGGCAAGCTACTTGCATCCAAAGCATGATTCCTCCAGTATCAGACAGTAAAACAGTAAATTAAGACAATAACTCTAATAAGAAAAACAAACACTTAAATGAGGACCACGTCATGGTTCTGAAATAAATTCCGTATTTTTGCTTTTACAATGCATTACTAAAGTTAAAATACTGTCAAAAAGTGTTATTATTAGGTGTATTTTCCCCTTTCACTGATAATATGTATTATCATTTCTCATCTTACATTAATAGGTTTAGAATTGACCATTTAGTATATATTATCAGAGGTTTACATATAGTTAACAAACCTTTGTGATAAATTTCACAAATCGAAGTCAATATTTTATAGTAATTTTATAAAATGTCATGCCTACTTTTCCCCGATATCTCAGACAATTCCAAGTATGAACTGATAGCACTCTAGTAACTATACCACTGAAATTTAAAGGAATAATTTCATTTATAAATGCAACACTGTTAAATAGAAATATGAAATGTGAATGTCTGAAAATGAACTTAAGTATGTACACACGAGATACTGCAGAATCACATAGGAACATTTATAAGCCAATGTTTATTCACTTTATTAGCAATTAGGCTCAAAAATTTCTCTTATTATATTCTTCACAATGTAAACTAAATCTCACCCATCAATTTAACTCTAAGAGAATGCCTCACTGAGCAAGCAAGACATCAACTCAAATGGTTTGTCATAGCTCATTATTGCTAAAATTTCTTCAGTGCCTTTTATTTTTTTAAATGTGGTTTTATATTCAGTATGCCAAACTTGGTTCATTAATGTATTTAGTTTTCACCCTGCGGTAAACTACTCATGTATTATAATTTTTCCAGACAATCCCCTTGGTTGTAGGAATGCATCACGGCACTAACAAGATCAAGGTGGCCTGGTTGGCTGTTCTAATGAAGCCAGATCCAGCCTTATGTGGACTAAGAGTACATATTTCCCTAATGAACCATGATTGAGGAATTTCTCAAAGTCTTCTAAGTCTCAGAGTACTTCATCTGTTTTCATGGTATAGTCCTGGCTTTACCTACACAGAAATTCTCTTGTTGTCGGAATGTATCATGGCTCTAACAAGATCAAGGTGGCCTGGTTGGCTGTCTTAATGAATCCAGGTCGAGCCTTATGTGGACTCAGAGTACATACCTGCCTAAAGAACCATGATTGAGAAATTTCTCAAAGTCATCTAAGTCTCAGATTATTTCATCAGTTTTCATGGTGTAGTCCTGGATTTACCTACACAGAAATTCTCATCATTATGAGGGTATTCATTATCAAACTAAAAAAAAAAAAAAAAGCAAGGATACATTCTCTACCAGTGTATTACCCAAATCCTGTAGGCACTAGCCACATATGGCTGGTGAAGTTTTAATTCATCAAACATAATAAAAAACACAGTTCTTCAGTTCTGGTATCCCCACTTCAAGTGCTCAAAATCCACATGTGGTTGGTGACTCCCATACTGAACAGTGCATAGTGTTTCTATTCCAACAAAAACTTCTCTTGGACAAGACTGCTTTCAAACAGTCTATAAAGTATCTGGTTAAGCACCTGGGTCTTGATTAAGATTCAAGTTACATTTTATGACAGCCTTGGCTCTATCTCCATTGGATTCATAGATGTCATTCTTTTTTAAGGGTCACAAAAATCCTGATAGAAATGTATTCTTCTCATTTTAGAGATGAGAAAACCAAGGCAGTGTACGCCTCAAGAGTAAATGACAAGTTGATTCATGCTCTTCCCACAATAACATGGTGCCTCAAAGAGTGAAACATACTCAAGGACATGTCACCCCCAAAAACCAGCATGAGAGCAAACAACGCTCCAGAGAGAACTCGATTTGGAAACGTTTTTTTCCTGAGGTGAAGGCACTAAAATAAGACTGTTTACGCCTGGGAAGAATGACACAGGGGACAGACTAAGAAAATCTGAGGCAGAGGGCCCTACTCAGAAGGAACACTTGCATTTGTTTTTTTCTTTTACATGTCCAATACATAGTACTATTAAATTCTAAGGCAAAACTAAAAATGTAAAAAACCTGTATGCATGAAGATAGACTTCCTAGTGTTAATTACAGAAGAAGA
This sequence comes from Cryptoprocta ferox, assembly GCA_028646485.1. Lineage (NCBI taxonomy): Eukaryota > Metazoa > Chordata > Mammalia > Carnivora > Eupleridae > Cryptoprocta > Cryptoprocta ferox. The sequence continues at coordinate 85,904,194 of CM053579.1, forward strand.
AAAAACAGAAACTACTTGAACACCTAACGATAGAAATATAAAGAAACTCAACAGAGGATTACCCAGCCACTGGAAACAAGTGTTAGGAAGCCAACAATAACAAAAAGAAGTGCTGTGATGTACTCTTCAGTTCAGAAGGTATTGCTATTTCAAAAAACTTCTGTACAACCTATGGAATAGGAGAAGATGTTTGGAAATAACATATCTGATAAAGGCTTAGTATTAAAAATATTTAAAAAACTTATAAAACTCAACACCCAAAAGACACATAATCCAATTAAAAAATTGGCAGAAGACACGAAGAGACTGCTCCAAAGAAGACATCCAGATGGCCCACAGACATATGAAAAGATGCTTAACATCACTGATCATCAGGGAAATGCAAAACTACAACGAGATATCACCTTGCACCTGTCAGAATGGCTAAAATCAACAACACAAGAAACAACAGATGTTGGCATGGATGTGGAGAGAAAGGAACCCTCGTACACTGTTGGTGGGAATGCAAACTGGTACATTCACTCTGGAAAACAGAATAGAGGTTCCTCAAAAAGTTAAAAATAGAACTACCCTACAATCCAGCAATTGCATTACTGGGTATTTACCCAAAGAATAAAAAAAAAAAAAACCCAAGAACACTGATTTGAATACAGATTACACTTTGAATACACTGATTCCAAGGGATATGTGCACCCCTGTGTTTATAGCACCATTATCTATAGTAGGCAAATAATGTAAGTAGCCCAAGTGTCCAACTAATGAAAATGGATAAAGAAGCAGTGAAGTGAGAGACAGAGACAGAGAGAGAGAGAGAGAGTGAGTGTGTGTGTGTGTGTGTGTGTGTGTGTAGAATATTACTCAGGCATAAAAAGAATAAAATCTAGCTAGCCAAAATGACGAAGCGAAAGAACTCTCCTCTAAAGCAACTCCAGGAAGAAGTCACAGCCACAGAACTGCTCAAAACAGGCTTAAACAACATGACTGAACAAGAATTTAGAACAATTGTCATAAAATTAATTGC
>CM053579.1:85905714-86011055 GCA_028646485.1 Cryptoprocta ferox
AGGACCATGGGGAGGGGAAGGAGGAAAAGAGTTTGGGAGAGGGAGGGAGACAAAACACGAGAGACTCTTGAATACTGAAAACAAACTGAGGGGGGAAGGGGAAGGGGGAAAGGTAATGGGGGGTGATGGTCTTGGTGGAGGTCACTTGTGGGGAAGAGCACTGGGTGTTATATGGAAACCAACCTGACAATAAACTATAAAGTTTAAAAAAATAAAATAAAATAAAAATAAAAAGCAAGGGAAAAAAAAGAATAAAATCTTGCCAGGTGCAATGACATGGATGGAACAAGAGAGTATGACGCTCAATGAAAGCAGTCAGAGAAAGTTAAATACCATATGATTTCACTTATATGTGAAATTTAAGAAAGAAAACAAAGGGAACGAGAGAGAGAGAGAAAGAGAAAGAGAGAGAGAGAGAGGGAGAGAGAAATCAAGAAACAGACTCTTAACTACAGAGAATAAACTGATGGTTACCAGAGGGGAGGTGGGTGAGCAGATGGTGAAATAGGAGATGGGCATTAAGAAGGCCACTTGTGATGAGCACTGGGTGAGGTATAGAAGTGCTGAATCACTGTACTGTACACCTGAAAATAATATAACACTGTAAAAAAATTAAAATCAAATTACACTTACAAAAAAACCTCGAAACCATAAAACATACATACAAGAAAGATGACAACAATGTTTATTAAAAGTGCACCAAAACTTTCATGGGAAGACATGAAATGCTACCAGTTTAAACCACTGAGGAGTTAAAATTTATTTTTCCCTCTCTGTTGCAATGTTTGAAAATCACATGAATTATACAATTAAGAAATGATAAATCACCTTAAGCAACAAGACAATTTGGTAATAGTTAAAATTAAATCAGAAGGGGAAGCTGATTTGAAGAACTTCAGTTAAAGTCCACTGGTTATTTAACAAGCATCTTTCCTTCCATGTTCACCACCAACCACCCCCCTCCCCCGAACATACTCGTCTCCCAATGTATGCATTAGTGTTATTTTAAAATGGATCTGAAAGATTGAACCTGAGTATGGCAGTATTGTCATATGTTTCCACGGCTATTGTGTCCGTAAGAAACTATTATTAGGAATTAGAACAAGGCCAGAAAATGTCAGATGTGAGGGACATTTGAGAAAATAATGTAAGAGCTGTGGAAAATTATCATACATATGCTCCCAAGAAGAAAATAATTGCCTAAATTATTATATTTTACCTCAAATTATCCCACTCACCCGCAGATTTCACCATAATGTGAACACATGCAGGGCCTTAATGTACTGCAATTCAGATTTGATTTTCAAGAAGCAATAATAAATATTTCAACATCAACTGTATTGGGCTTTCCACTTCACATTTAAATCGAGTCTCTTCTGAAGGAGGCCAATACAATACCAATACAGATACATTCTGAAAGGTAGTTGGGATTTATAAACTCCAGTAAGGCATTTCACAAAAAGAGTGAAAATGTACATTCATCTTTAAGGGAAAATAGGTTTTAAAAACTTTAATGGTTTTGTTTTAATTTCCTTGCTGCAAAACGAGGGCAGTAAAATAACAATGAGAAACTATGGGGACATATCTTCACTAAGGAATCTGTTCCACGTCCCAAGTTGGAAAATTTGGCTCACTCCTAAGGTCGATAGAGCAGGATTTTAGAAAGAGTCTTAGAAGGTGAAGGGTTTTGCACTGAAAATAATGAAGAAGAGGTAAGTGTTTCTGTTTTGAATGCAATGTTGGAGAAGTGTGAGTGCAGGCACAAACCAGTCAAGTTCCAGGACACACATTTTCCCAGAGAAGAGGACCCAAAGTGGCGTTACTCATTTAGTCACTTGTCTGCCTAGGAAGTTAAAAGGAGAAAAATCTGTTTTTCAAAGTGGGTACTGTTCTTGATTTCAGAATACCCTAATTCCCTTAGTTTTTAATACTGATTTTTCTTCCTAAGATCCATGAGGAGACATGATGTCATTCTCACCTGTAGATATTGTAGAAAAGATGCCTTGGCTCAAAAGACATTATTCATTCATTGACTCAAAAGTACAAATTCGAAAATGATCTTTTCCTACCATTAGGGGCCACTCTAGGTTCTTCCTGAGCTAGTACTTCTGAAATACGGCCTACCTCTCCATTAATTTAATTAGGCCTCTCTCTCGGATGGATATAAGTTGCCATTTCATTAGTATTCTATACATGCTAATGAATTCAAGTGACTGAGAGTTTGTCCCATAAAAATCAGTTCTATTTCAAAGGCATAAATAATATGTTTCTAATTTAAAACTTTCCATCTAGGCAGAAGACATGAACAGACACTTCTCCAAAGAGGACATCCAGATGGCCAACAGAGACATGAAACGATGCTCAGCATCGCTCAGCATCAGGGAAATACAAATCAAAAGCACACTGAGATACCACCTCGCACCGGTCAGAGTGGCTAAAATGAACAAATCAGGAGACTATAGATGCTGGCGAGGATGTGGAGTAACGGGCACCCTCCTACACTGTGGGTGGGAATGTAAACTGGTGCAGCCACTCTGGAAAACAGCGTGGAGGTTCCTCAAAAAAAAAAAAAAAAAAGAACAATAGAACTCCCCTATGACTCAGCAATAGCACTGCTAGGAATTTATCCAAAGGATATAGGAGTACTGATGCATAGGGGCACATGTACCTCAATGTTCACAGCAGCACATTCAACAATAGCCAAATCATGGAAAGAGCCTAAATGTCCATCAACTAACGAATGGATCAAGATGTGGTTCATCTATACAATGGAATACTACACGGCAATGAGAAAGAATGAAATCTGGCCATTCGTAGCAAAGTGTATGGACCTCGAGGGTGTTACACTAAGTGAAATAAGTCAGGCGGAGAAGGACAGATACCATATGTTTTCACTCATAGGTGGAACAGGAGAAACTTAACAGAGGACCATGGGGGAGGGGAAGGGGAAAAATAGTTAAGGAGAGGGAGGGAGGCAAACCATAAGAGACTCTTAAATAGTGAGAACAAACTGAGGGTTGATGGGGCTGGGGGAGAGGGCAAAAGGGGTGATGGGCATGAAGGGGGGCACTTGTTGGAATGAGCACTGGGTGTTATATGGAAACCAACTCGACGATAAAGTATAAAAGAAATAAACCTTTCCATCTAAAACAAAAGTCCTTGTATTGTATCAAAATATGTAACAGTTGCTATTTCACCTAGAAATATTACTGTTCTTCTAGACACAGAGAAGACAGGACACTGCCCTCTAGGTGCTCTTGAAATTCATGGTAATATTACTGATTAAAGATTCTTATATTTTGTGGATTCCAGACATTTTATCAGTTTGCTGATTCATTACATTGATTGTATTTGGAATTAGATATATCATTTTTTTCCAGCTGAGTTTGTTTTGGTCACAACTGCATAGGCTCCCATCTTTGAAAGCACAGAAAATACTGTGCTAACATCCTATTATATCATCAGCGGAGTTTTTAAGACGCAAATGAACAAATCAAAGCATAGAATTCTTTTTCACGGAAATAAAGAGAAATGAGGCAGTGACTTGGCAGCAAATAAAGATCTGTACTTAAAAGCTGAAGGCCGTGTTCATTAGATAGATGTGGATCTTGAAAGCTCAACATCATATGTGGGGATGTAATTTAGAATGCTAACATGTAACCTGCTTGAGTCTATTATAAAGCATTCTGGTAAGAGGAGCAGAAATTCACAGAATAAATGAGATCTGGTAGTCTTGTTCCAAACTTGACAAATACGGCTGAGGCTTTCACACTGTAACTCGTTTACTTCCTGTCTCTGTTCATAAACACCACGTTTTGTTTTTAACATTGGTATTTCTTCAATGGAAGAATTTTTTTAATTTCCAATAAAGTTAACACAAAGCCTTAAAATAATGAACTGAAGGACAGGGTATGCAAGTAACATTTATCCTTCTCTAAGAGAGAGGGTCTATGTGAAATCCCATCAGCATTTGTGTTAAAACAAAGACAAAACTACAAGCAGACAAATGAGTACTTCTAGAGGAGAGAGCTCCTATCTCTCAAAGCCATGGTTGGCAATAAAACAGGGCTTAATCACAAAGAGGCAGTATGCAGAATCTAACCAAACAAGAATTGTTCTTCAGTTTACTAGATGGGGAAGCAAGTAAGAGGTTGGTTATAGAAAGTTCTAGAAAGACAAATAAATGTGTGGCAATACCATATTTATGATTATGACTTCTGTCGCAAAGATACAAAAGCATAAAGAACTGTTATAGAATAAAAGAGACTAGGGATTTAACACCCACATTAAATAGGTGGGCTTTTATGGATCCTGATTCAAATAAACTAACTATAAAAAGACATCTCTGAAGCAATCATGGAAATCTAATAGAAATACCATATAAAGGACTTGTTACTAAATGTACTTGATGTAATAATACATGGTGGAGATATATATATCCACAGGTATGGATGTATGTATATATGCATAGTGATTAGAGATGCATCCTTAAATATTGATGGATAAAATGATATGATGTCTGATATTTACCTTAAAAGAGTATAGCAAAATTAATTTAAAAAAGGGGGGGGAATAAACGAAGCGATGAAAAAAGACTGGCTTAATATTCATAGATGTTGAAGTTGGTGGATGGATACATGGGCTCATTATGTTATTCTTTCTAGGATTTTAAATGTATGAAAATTTCAATAATAAAATATCTTTTTAGAAATAAAGATTTCACTGGGCAGTCTAGCAGGCAGTGAACAATTCTTTCAGATAGTAGAGCACTAGACAGAAAACAGGATGATTCCAGAGACTACCACTGAGGCAGATAAACACAGAGTAATCAAGAGTTATGAATAGGTCAGCAAGGTCCAGAACCATAGGATTCCAACTGTCAACAAAATCAGTAAGAGGAGTTAAATTAACTCTCAGAGCTAGAGCAGGGCCTGTTTTCTCCCTGTTCTTTTTCACACTACCTGTGTGAAGGGGCAGCCTGGGGTCTTTATTGCCCATCGGGGCCTCATATAATTCCGGTCTCTTCTCAGCTACAAAGATTAGGAAAATTAGACACAAGGATTCCTACACAGAATCAGACAACAGAATTCCATTTGCTCAATTAAAGGGAAGAAGGATAATCGAACTCTTAAATGAAAACTGTGTGGCTCAGTTTGTTAAGTGTCAGACTCTTGACTTCAGCTCAGGTCATGATCTCACAGTTCGTGAGACTGAGCCCTGCATGGGGCTCCTCACTGTCAGTGCAGAGTCTGCTTGAGATTCTCTCTCCCTCTCTCTCTGTCCCTCCCCTGCCTGTACTCTCTCAAAATAAATAAACATTTAAAAAACATATATACAAAAATGTAATTTATGGTATAGTTTTATTATGGCTATGAAGACCAGACATGGGGTATAATGCAAATATTCATGTTTGCTTGTGAATTAATTCAAGGAGAAGCCAGGATGGGGTCGGGGGAGGAGGGAAAAGCTTCTCCGTGAAATCATTTTAATTGACAGAAGAAAATAAACATGCAACTTTATAAAAATCAGATCTGTTCTCTTGAGATGAACTTCATTTAGATGTCTCATGAACACTCAATTCCAACATCATATTATACTAATTAACTTCCTCCTTCAATCAACTGTTAATTCTGACTTTGGTCTCTCTCTTTAATAACATTATCATCCCAGTCATTCAATTTCAAAATTCCAGAGATACCTGTGACTTTCCTTTCACAAACAACTCGTCTAATTCCTTCTTCTTCTAGGTGCGGTGACTACTCCCAATCAGGCTACAATATATTTTGATATATTTTCTCATGGACAGTTATACATGTCTGTTTACCTGGCAATCTCACTTCCATTTCTCCTCATAAAACATTACTTCTTTAAATACTATTTAATTTACGTACTCTATTTGTCTGGTTTATGCCATGGAGTGGAAGTCATATGTACAGCATATGTAAGGGTTCTCTCAACCATAATTAAGTTTCTTGCCTCCTATTTCCTTCTTTCCCACCAGATGGAAGGCACAGTGACACTAAGGACCTCATAAGATGTGGATTAAGGGTGGCTGAGCTGTCTCATGACTCTAAATCCCTGAATATCCTCATGGGGTCATTTTGTCCTGGACTTCTTTGTATAAAAGATCAAAATGCTTCTATCTTATTTGGGCCAATGGTTTTGATGAGGTGTGTCTGTTAGAGTAGTTTAATCTGTGCCTCATCTAATGTACAGAAAAAGTTATTCAGGAAAACAGTACCATGATAAATACACCCCAATTCAACATTTTTTTTTTTTTTAGAAAACCAACCTTTGTATGAAACTGTTAAATGATGAACATTCCTCTGTTAGATGCTGAATATTATGAAGTTTGGAAGATTTATTTGGCAGCAGTGTTTAGGATGATCTCCTGCCGGAATCTCACTCTGGAACTATAAAAATTTAAATCCAAATGACAAAGTGCACTTTGCACTCAGATTAACATGGGCATTCTATACTCAGTGTATCCAAAACTGATTTCAGCTTCTGTACTTCTACTCACATCCTACTGACCTGAAGTTCACCACATAGTTCCATCCCAGCTGAAACTCAAGGAATTATATCACTAAGAGGAAGGTTATAACTGATATGGAGGGGAACTAGCAATCTGCCCAATCTTTACCAAATAGATTCCTATTTCTAACAATGCCTTCAATTGGCTCTATGTTCCTATGTCACCTACTTTTTCAAGAGTCACGGAAAGGATTCAGCTGAGATTCTAAAGTGCACTCGATGTTTTCCCAGTTCTTCAAAGCCTCATAGAAATATTCTTGGAATATTATTTATTTTCAAACCTTAGCCACCAAAATCCTGCCCGTTCTTTAAGGTTCAGGCCAAATTCTGCTATCATGAAGCTTTGTAGGCCGTTTTGACTTCAACCTAATCACATATCCATTCATGCAATGAATACTTACCCAGGCATTGTCTTAATACCAAGCCTTAGATTAAGACCTAGGAAATCTGAAGTGAGCAAGACCACATTCCTGCCTAGATGGTGTTATGCTCACCCTTCTGTATCTTTCTTTCATTTAATTTCCTAGTTGTTACATTCTATACTTAATTGGAATTATTTATTCACATGGTTAATTTTTATTTCATCAATTCCTTGGGGCCAGAAAGCACACCTTGACTTTTTTCATCCCCTATTAGTGACACCTGTGTAACAAAAGACATCACCAATTACATAGTCACAGACTGAATTGACTGAGTGAATCCAAGTATACATCATACTGTCAGTATCCTCTAAAGCACCTCTTATATTAAAGAGAGTTCTGATTCATGACTTTTCGAACTTTGTTTCATAGTGAACCACATTATTTTCTTTCAAATTTGTTGTTACTGCCCAAGTCCAAGTAGCCTTTGTGGTTTAAATCTAGAAATATTTTTCAATCAGATAGTTTCTCAGTATAAAACTGTTCCTTCAAAATAGACTCAGCTGGGCTTCTGGCACTTTAAATACAGACATGTCTTTCTTAGTTCTCCTGACACTTCATTAAAATTATAGTACATAGAATAGAAATGTATAAGGCTCCAAAACCATGGGAGTAGAGCTATTAACAGACAAGAAATGATAACAAATATCTGTAAAAAATAAATACACCCAGGAGTTAATAACTCAGAAAAACCATTTGTAACCAAGAATACCCATGAAATGGGTACAGTCAATGGCTCTGAGAAACTTCTAACACAAAAAGACCAAGTAAAATAAGAGGGCAAGAATGAGAATTTGTGCTGATAACTCATTAAGTGGAGACAATATTTCTCCCTACCCCTAGAGCTGCCTCCTTTCAATTCTCATAAAAACAAAACAACAACAACAAAAATCACACAGCACTCAAATATTTGCCATGCCATTCCAACTCTTTCTTCCCAGGGAAGAGCGAATACACCCCAGGAAGTCCGTGCACGGAGGTTTGCCATGACAACCCATCAGCACTGCAAGCAAAGAATGTTTGTACTAGGCCAAAAGAGGAGAGGACCCTAGGTGGTGGAGAGAGTGGGACAGAGGGGAAACACACTAAGAGTGAGTCTTTGGACAATATTGAAAGTATAATAAGAGAATTTTCCAGATTTAAAAAGTAAACCATTTGAATTTGATACGGGAAACTTATCTCCCTGTCATAGGGGCCATAATATTGGGCCAGTGAAAGAACAAACTATTATCCTAGCACATGGCCAGATTCAGCAGCAAACAATAATTACCCAATCAAAATACTGTGTGTGAGCTATCTATGGATGCATAACAAATTGCCCCCCAAAAGCAGTGCTTACAAAAGCAGTAAACACTGGTTATCTCACACAGTCTCTGTAGCTCAGGAATTTGGGAATAGCTAAGTGAGAAGTTCTGCCTTTCTGTTGGCCATGACAGTGCTATCCAAAGGTTGGCCAGGGCTGCAGTCATCTGAACTTGACTGGGGCAGGAGGATTCAATTCGAAGACAGAGCACTCACATGGATAAAGGCTGGAGGCCTCAGTACCTCCCCACATGCATCTCTCTCCAGGGCTCCTTGATTATCTTCTTGACATGCTGCCTGGCTTCTGCTCAGAGTAACTATGGTAGTTAATTCTGTGTGTCAACTTGGCGGGGCCACAAGGTGCTCAGAAATTTGGTCAAACGTTACTCAGGGTGAGTCTGTGAGGGTGATTTTGACTGAGATTCACATTTCTTTTTTTTTTTTTAATTTTTATTTATTTCTGAGAGAAAGAGAGACAGAGTGTTAGCAGGGGAGGGACAGAGAGAGAGACACACACAGAATCCAAAGCAGGCTCCAGGATCTGAGCTATCAGTACGGACCCCAACACGGGGCGGGAACCCACAAACTGCGAGATCATGACCTGAGCCAAAGTCGATGCTCAACCAATTGAGCCACCCAGGCGCCCCGAGATTCACATTTCAAATAGTAGACTATAAAGCAGATTGCCCTCCCCAACGTGGGTGCACCTCTTCCAATCCACTGAAGGTTTGAACACAACAAAAAGGCTGACTGTCCCCAGAGTAAGAGAGAATACTTTGGTGGCCCAAAAGCTTTTGAACCTGGACATTAGAATTTTTCTTGCTTTCAGACTCAAACTGAAACGTCAACTCTTGTGAGGTCTTGAGCCTATAAGCCTTCACACTAGAACCATATCATCAACCCTCCCAGATCCCCAGCCTGCCAATTTGCCCTGTAGATCTTAGAATTTGCCAGGCTCCATAAGGCATGAGCTAATTCCTTATAATAATTTTTCTTTTATATAATAAATTTCTTTTATATAGTAATAATAAATGTCTTTTATATAATATATAAAATTTATTTCATATATAAATATATACAAATTGATATAAAAGTGACTTGGCAGGAGCAGAAAGGGGTTACGGGATATTGTTAATCGGCTGACTGCTCACCATCAATCAGGACAACTGTAAACTGTAAAATTAATAAATAAAAATGATCATATAATAACAATATTTAGAAATACTACATTAGCCATAAAAATAACTGAAAGCAGAAAACGTTCAAACTGTTTATGGCGGGGAGGGGGCTACACAAGGGTGGATGATGTACAGCATTTGATTTTAAAAGATATACATGCATAACTTTGGCAAAATTTTTGAAAAGTGATTATTCTAAAATTGAGTAAATAATTTATTTCTCAGAAAACTAAACAAAGCAACAAACAAGGCTATAAATCCTCATTTTCTTTCTCTATGTAAGACTTTTGTTTCCTATTACTGAAGAGCTGATTGTCAGAGTTCTCTGCTGACGCTGAATGGAAGTCATGTATATCATCCAAGTAGGACCATTCATAAAAACGACACTTGATCAATCGATACGCCAAGTAGCACACGAAACCTTTCATATGAATCAATACATTCAGTCTTCAAAGAGGTTATTTTGTAACTTGTCCAGTGGCGCAGAGGTAGTAAATGAAAGACTTAAGAATGAAATACCTATCTGTGCGGACATAGAGCAGATGTTCTGAATCTATTGCCTTGAAGGGAATAACGGGAAAGGGACACTGGGGCTGGAAAGAGGGAGCAGCTGTAAAACCATACACATGGTCTTCATTTCAGCAACGGTGTGAGTCACTGTTCTGGCTTTCAGGAATACAATTAGTACAGAGGACTCTTTTAAAATACAGAATTGAACAAGCCTTTCCTTAGAAGGGATCAAAATTTGGAGGGAAATCATGACTAGGACTCATGTAGCCTCCTTCCTCTTCCCTGAACACGTTGCATACCTCCTGCCAAAAGATTATTTCTAAAACAAAACTGAGTATTCCCAGTTGAGGGTCCCATAATGCCTTACGTATAACTTATCCTTACTATGCTGCACAAAAGGTGCCTCTTTATGTATCTGCCTCCCAAACCAAATTGCAAGATCCATAAGGAGGGGACATAACTCCTTTATGTTTGTATCTTAATGCCTAGCCACATATCTTGTGCATAGTCCACACTCAATAAAGGCTGGTTGGATTATTAGAATAATTATGTTTATGCTCAGACTGTCCGAGATACCCTTATTCAAAAAGTACTTATTTAGCGTGCATCATATGCCAGGTAGTGAGGCACAGTTATTGCCCTTGGGAAGTTCACAATTTAGAAGCAGAGGAACTCACATTAAAAGGAAAAAAAATCAATAAAGAAACCAATGTAACAAGGTGGGCAGCTCAAGTCTTACTTGTTCAATCTCTGTTGTTTAGTCCTGGGAGAAAGAGTTAGAGAAAGACAGTGTATTTAAATATCAGTGACTAAATATAGTTAAAAAGTAGTGACAGTGTTACTTTCAGTTACTGAGGAATCTGTAAATCCCATTTTAATATGACCTTCGCAGGCAGGACACTTAATGGACAGTGTCCCCTTAAGTCAGACCACTGGAGGTTCTATGTATCTGTCATTTTGATTCATAGGCACCATGTTGGTATACAATGAATTTTGCTTTCATTGGTCCCTTGAATCTTCCTATCCTCCTGGACACATAGTTTAACAAGAAATAAATTCTGGTTTGATCAGTTGCTATGGGTTGTTGTTTTTTTTTTTTTCATTTTTATTTGTACAGCTATCTTTGGAGAAAAAGTCCACAGAGTAGCAAACTGTACGTTTAGCTGTATTCATGTGACCTGGTGCTCTTTTGCAATGTAAGACAGTGAATATGAATGACAGTCCCTAGTTCTGTATTTCCAACCATGAGGGGGTGAATAACATGAAGTCTCAAGAGTAGACTTTATGACAGTCCCAAGTAAATGGGGAAAAATGAAATTCAAAGCCAAACTCATTGAAAATTAAACATTTTCGACAAACATAATTACATTCCCTAACTTTACATGCAGTTTAGTTGAACACCAATATCAAGACCAATACTGTCCTAATTATCCAAATTAAAGATAACGTGAAAATTTCACTGTGACTAAGAAAGTCAGTTTTAATTATGAGGAGTTAATTTTAAGAGGATTCCCAAACAACCTGAATTATGCAGTAGATTCATGATAGGTCTTGGTCAATCACATGCTTTTAAATCTTGTTATCTATATCACAAACATTTCATGCTCTTCCTTAGACTTCCAAATTAATTCTACTGACCTTTCTTACCCCAGTTTCTCATAAATTTTCAAGATATCTTTTAAGATTTGTACTCATTTAGTGCAAGTGATACTTTTATCACCAAAAAGTCTAATTATATATTTTGATTACATTTAAAAAGTTAGATTTTCCCCCATGGCCTTTAGCTGTAGTCTTTTTTATGTCACAGATTACACTGGGAGCCTGCCTCTGGAGTCCTAAGATAATAGTAACTCTAAAGCAGCTTTAATAGTCACTTAGTAAAAGCACAGACCATTTAGCATTCTCTCCATCTCGGTCTCTTTTCCTATACCTACTTAGAATCTATAAAGGCTTATGAAGTTTGTCTTCAGTACATAATACTCTCCTGCCTACTCCCCAAATGTGAAATAAGCAAATATTATAGCAGGATTTTCACACAGACAGACGGGATTCCAAGGCTTTCTTTGTCCAGGAAGCAATTTTATTCATCATGCTGGCATGGGCTCAGAGGGTTCGTACCTGACAAACTGAGCCCCAAGAGCAGCAGCATGTAGCCTTTTATGTATTTCTGTTTCTTTGTCTCCCATACATGGTAATATACAGGCATCTAGTCTGACTGGGTGGTCTTATGTTACAGAGTCAACAGACTGCCTTTCCTTATCTAGGGGTTTTTCACCACATTCCTTGGCGGGGGACTCGATCACATTCCCCCCTTTGATGCTCTGACCCCCCTATTTTGGGTCAAAGAGCATCATCTTGGTTTAGAACTTTACATTTTCATAACATCATCACAAAGTGTGGCCGTTTTTCTCTCAACAAGTGCCTCAATGAGGCTAGAGACATATAGTATAACCAGGGGAGCTAGGCAAGGTAGGATTAAACAAGCTCCCCAAATCAAGAGAATAATACCTATAAGGGCTCTGAACCCCCTTAGGTTGAAAACCATCCTCCAAATAACTCTCTGGGGTTCCAACCTTTCCAGGTCTGGACCAAGACATAAGCAACCTTTCTCATTCGATCTGTGATCTTTTCTATGGCTTTTCCTTTATCATCTATCTGGAGGCAGCAATTGCTCAGGTTAAACTTTCCACAAACTCCTCCCTCAGAAGCAAGCCGGTAATTTAAGGCCAAGTGATTCTGATAGATAGCATTGTGCGTTTTGGTTTGCAGCTTGGCTAGTAAGTTAAGAGCCCTGGCAGTGCCACTGGTTATAATCTCTACAACTGCTTGAAGTCTGATTATGCATTTTAGCATGTAAATGAGAGTGCAGTAGCCCCAGGACCTGTCCTCTGCCCAGGTGGCAGGGCCATAATATTGGATTATACACTTGGAAGGCCATTCATCATCTATCTAATTGCCAATTTGTAGGGCACATCATTTCCTTTGAGTCTCCCTGTCCCCATACACTTGGACTCCCAAATGTTCCCCTCTGGCAAGTGGGAGCAGGAAGAAAGATGGACCAATAGTTACCAGCACACATGACCCTGACCAGCCTGAGGGAAGTACTGTATAGGCTGTCCTTCCACATTTCCAGTATAGTCCACCTGGGGGCCTGCCATTCGATGGCTGCATCGCCATTGTCCCTCCCAGGCCTGTTGGACAAGTTAGACAAGGGGCGGGGATCTGGCTCAAGAAGATATGGGGACTCCCACCATTGGATTTCCCAGGCTGCTGAGTTATACAATCTTTGGCCTAGGCACATTAAGTTTCCAACAGAGATGGTGATATTTGTTCCCCACTGGACAAGGCAGTTTTTCCCAATAAGTGAGGTTGTGAGGAGCCAAACCCTGGTAGTAGGACTGAGGTATTCTGTTCCATTATAAGGTTCACAGAGATCTAATTCTCTAGCCTACCACAGCCATTGATCTCTCACGTTGGTTCCCCCACATACATCGCAAGAAGAGATCTTCAGAGTCTGGGCTATAGTCTCTGATGGGGCTAGAGACAAGTTTTTGCTGTGCGAAATGGGAGGGGATTACTTCTTATTTCTTCATAGACGGAGTGGAAAACTTGATGGGATGTGGTTGGATGGGCGGTAGTAACTCTCTTGAAATATAGCACAGTCTCTGGGTTTCTGCCTCACCCATGGATCCAGATGCCAATTCAGGTGCCCCATTGTCATTTGGAATCTCCTGGGTTAATGATGGTAAAATTAACAGGGTTGCAGGCCTTTGACTGACAACCTGACGTAGCAGCCCCCTTCTGAAGGAGCGCTGCTGTGCCTTCTTTTTCCCAAGTAGCCCATGAAACACAGCTCCAGCTGGGGCATAAAAACTCAGGTGTATAGGCACATAAACCATTTTCCTCACACATGTATTTGTCACTGAGTCGGTATTGCCGCTCCCAATCTAAGCCTCCACATGGTATATCAAAAGTCCGTGGGCCCTCTGTGAAAAGTGCCAGCTTCTGTTTTTAGTATGACAGAGGCCTCTGGGCCAATACCTATACCCGCACATATGTCAAACAGCATTGGCACCAGTCATTTTGGGTTAGTCATTTGTGTCTGGCTGACCAAGGCTCCCACATCTCGGTAGGACCAGACTTCTAACCAATCCTCACCGGGGGAGTATTGTGGGTCAGATCAAGTGTATGGACTCCCATTGGCAGATAGAATCAATGGTCTTATTGTACATTCAGGTCCCGTGGCATGAGTATAGCATGGTATGCTATAGTAAGGTCCAAGTGACTCTGTGGCCTGACCTGGTTATGCGAATACATGGGTCACATGATGAGGAATCAACGTCAAAAGAAGGGGTCTAGATTAGAAGCAACCAATACCAACGAAGCACCCTATCCACAAAAGGAAGGTGAGGGCTAAGAGAAACCTCTCACCACCCTCCCAGCTGGCCATGGCAGCCTCTGCCAATCCTACGGCTCAAAGTGGAGCCAGAATCACAATAACAGCGAGGAACAAGGGGTGACAGTGCATCACGGTAAGGAAGCAAAAAGATAAAATAAGGACAGTTTATCTGTTCCACTGGACCATCGATTGCTCAAGCTTCAGCCGTGCATAGATTAGTCAGCTTCCAGAGTGACTACAGCAGGGTTGCAAGTCTCCCAGAGCCTCTGGAGTAGCAGATTGTTTGTTCCCTATGGTCAGCTTGTACTGCATGGATGGACCAGAAATGCAATCCTAGCTTCAAGATCCTGCCTTCACCCTGCTGTGGTGAATCCAGGGACCCACACCTGCTACCTTTTTAGGGTAGAGCTGAGAGCCCTCATCCATTGTCCCCTTATGCCCTTGATGATGGGGTGAGGGTGCCCATAAAGGATTTCATAAGGGGAAAACCCAGTCTTCTTTAGTGGGGCTACACCTGATTCTTAACAAGGCTTTTGGCAAAACCCGGTCCGAGTGTACGTGGATTTCCTGACATAGTTTACCTATTTGCAGCTTCAGGATTTAGTTCTTTCCTTCCACCTTCCCTGAGCTCTGGGGTCAGTATGCTGTGTGTCACTTTGTGGACACACAGGGAAAAAGGCTTGGTCGTGTCTGGAAGCCCTAAACCAGGAGCATTAGTGAGGGCTTGCTTTATTTCCTCAAAGGCTGTCTGCTGGGCCGATTCCCATGTCAGGGGCTCCCACTCTCTACCATCTGTGGCTACATAGAGGGGTTTTGCCAGGACTGAAAAGTTAAATATCTGGATCCTGATTCTACAGAAACCTGCAGACCTGACCAACTCCTGAACCTGGTGTCAGGTTGATGGGGCTGGGATCAAAGAAACAGCCTGCTTCCTTTGTGGGCTGAGTTGGTGCTGCCCTTGGGACAGGTGGAAGCCAAGATATTTGACTTTCTCTTGATAGATTTGGGCCTTATTCCTGGAGACCTTGTAGCCGGTTTCCCATAGGAGAGTAAGGAACTGCTGAGTCCCTTCCATGCCATCCTCCTGGGACCTTCCAGCCAGCAGCAAGTCATCTACGTACTGAAGCAGGACACAGCCATGTTGATCTCCTGGGAAGGCTTTTAAGTCAGAGGCTAATGCAGTGCCGGAAATGGTTGGGGAGTTTTTGAACCCCTGAGGCAATCTGGTCCAAGTCAACTGGCTCTTGTCACCATTTTCAGGATCCTCCCACTGGAAGGCAAAGATCAATTGGTTCTGGGGGGCCATGCTAATACAGAAGAAGGCATCTTGGAGGTCCAAACAGGTCAAGGTGGCATCTTTGGCAGGGATGAGCCCCAAAAGTGTACAGGGGTTCAGAACCACTGGGGGTATGGTGACGGTGGCCTGATTTACTGCTCGAAGGTCCTGAACCGGCTGATAGTTGTCTGTGCCAGGATTTTGAACAGGTAAGAGGGGTGTGTCCTAAAACAACTGACATGGCCAGAGGATCCCATCCTTTAAAAGGCTCTCCAGGTGCTTCTGGATCCTGATCTGTGCCCTGTGAGGGATGAAGTATTGTCTCTGGTGGGTGGGCTCCGCCCCAGGCTTCAGCCACACAACCACCTGGGGAGGGTGGTGGTGGTAATGTTTTGGGCCAGTCCGTGGGCTGTCCCACACCCCACACCCCAGCGATTGTAAAGGGAAGCTCAGGCACCAGGTGTGGTTCCTCCTTGAGACTGAAGAGGCGCCATTCTTCCCTTTGAGGAAATAAAGTCATAATCTTTGCTTTTGGTTTCTGTAGGGTCAGGGCGACTTGTCCCCGAGCAATGAACATTATCTAGGCCTGCAGCTTTCCCAATAGGTCACGGCCCATTAAAGCCATGGGAGAGTCGAGGAGGTACAGGAATTCATGGATGACTTCATGGCTGCCTAACGTGCATCGCAGGAATCAGGAAGGGATGGCTCGGCTCGTCTGACTGCCTGTGGCCCCCACGATGGTGGCTTGTCTCTGTGAGAGGGGGCCCACAGGTTGGGTCACCACCGAGTGTTCCACCCCAGTATCAACCGTGAAGTTGATGGGTAGCCCCCCCACACACACACATTCATGAGGACCATGGGCTCTTGGGGAACTAACAACATAGAGCCCAGTCTGTTCTAGTCTTCCGCATAGTCCTCCATGGCAGCTATCCCAACAAAACCATCTTCAGGGGCCCCATGTGGCCGTGATGCTGGTTGGTACCAGCTCTGGACCACACAGCCTCTTTCTTTCTGTTGGGGCCCTACTGAAAATTATCGGTCACTGGGGGGCACTCATTTTTCCAGGGGCCCTCCTGATGACAGGAAGCACAGTGGTTCCATCCCAGCTTTGGTCCGGGGAGAGATCCTCCTCCTGGCCATTCCTTTTTTTGGCCTTGGCCCCATCCCTGCTGGGCACCGTTCTGGGAGCGTTCCAACAGCTCCACCAAGGCAGCAGCTAACAAGTCTGCCTTTTTCTGAATCTTCTGGCATTCTTCCCTCGGTGTCACCTGGTCATAACTAACAAACACCTGAGTTGCTACTACCAGCAACTGACTGCCATCCATGCCAGTGAAACCCTCTAGCTTTTGCAGCTTGCGCCAGATATCCCCTCAGGCCTGACCTACAAAAGCAGCACTGAGCATCCGCTGGTTAACCGGCACATCTGGATCAAAAGGGGTGTAGAGACGAAATGCCTCACATAGTTCTCTTATAGAACTGGTTTGGGCTCTCCTCGGGTCCCTGGACCACTTCCAATGTTTTACTCATGGCCTCCCGCCCCCCACCGCCAATGCCTTACCTAATGCCATTTAGAAGAGCTTCTTGATACCGTTCAGTCCTTGAGAACCCTCCATCTACACTTGAGTTATCTGGGTTCCATTTGGGGTCCTTCCCAGGAAGTGAGCTGGATCATAAACCTGGGTGTCTAGCATCCCAGCCAGAGCAGTCTTCTGTAACCATTTTAGGGCTGCCTGGGTAATTCAGTGACACTCCTCCATGTCGAAGAGGGTCAGGAGGAGTTGGCAGCAGCCCATCCCAGGTAGGTTCATGGCTTTGAATCATGGATGGCATTAGTTCAATCATAGCCTGGGGCTTCTCCGTGTGGCGGGGTAGGGGGGGAGTCTGGTGCTTCCAATTTAGGAGATCCGTTGTGGTCAAGGGTTGGTACACAAAAACACGCTGGCCTCCTTGAAGCTGGCCTTCCTAATCATAATAGTCGGGTCCCCTACTTTCCCTCAGTAGCATCTGTAGGACTCACCGGTGTGGCTGTAGGGAAGGACAGCCTCCGCTGGCCAGATCTTCTAGGTGCCTTCCAGGAGGGGTGTATGGGATTAGGATTGGTGTTCCAGGTGAGCTGGTCACATCAGGAGAGGCTGGTGGTGGTAGAGGCGGTGAGGCCTGTGGCCTAAGGGCAGGCTTCAGTGGGGTTTGGGCAGCTGGGGCGGCTGAAGGCACAGGTGGCAGTGAGGGGTACAGTGAGACACATGGCAGTGGAGTTTCCTTAGCCTCTCCCGAGAGTATGGTTTTTCAGTTTGTGGCCAGCATTTGGAGGACACCATGATGCAAGCCATCATAACTCTACACTTGTCTTCAATACAGACTTTCAGCCAAGGCAGCCAGGATAGGACCACATCTTGCCAACAGTCAATGGAAGGAAATTGGTCAGGGTGGCCTGAGTCCCCCACAATGACCCTGAACGCTAGTTCCTTATCAAGTGAGCCCTCCAAGGGCCAATCCACCCTGAACAATGGCCAATCAATTTCACATAATGTCTGGAGCTTTCTGGGAATTAATTTCACACCATAATCTCCTGAATATCCTTTTTTGAAATTCCTCAACATACATTCTAGGGGAGTGGATTTACTTTGCTTTCTACCCATTTACTCCCCCTAATGGACAACTTTCATGCATATGAGAGGAAAAAGGGGGAAGGGAGGAGCCACTGTGGAGAGGACGCACACTCGCTCTGGCTGGGCTCTGTTTCCAGCCGCTCTCCTATCAGACATTTCAGGCACCTCTTAGCATTGGCGGGTTCAGTACAACTCCCTGACCCGCATCAGACTCCCGAGGAAGTCTGATGCCACCTAAAGCCATATGAGGTCGCCGTGGAATGGTGGATGGGGACTCAACACTCACTTCAGCCATTGGTCAGGTGGCAACCCTTCCCGTGTCCGTCTCATTCACACACAGTCACACAGCAACTCCAGCCTGCTGCCCAATGCCCAGCACTTCAGAGTTGCAGCGTCTTCCTTATTCCTTACGGAACTTCGTAGGCAACGATGGGAGGTAATCAGGCTCCCCTTCTGCCTCTTAGGGGCAGGTGTACCAAAAACGAACTGGTTCTTACCAGTCTGACGGGAGACGCTCCCTGAACTGGTTCCTTGGCCTCACAGGTTCCGTTGTGCATCTGGAATCCTTGCCCCGGTGCACTGGGAGGGGCTAGTCTCCTGTGGATCAAGTGGTCCACTGGCACCACGCAAGGTCGCTCCTCCCAGTGCTCCGAGGTTCACACCCTGGAAACAAAGGAAGTGGAAATGCACCCTCTCCAAATCCTTGACATGAACTCCCAGGAAATATAGCAGAATTTTCGCACAAAGAGACACGACAGTGAGGTTTTCTTTGTCCGGGAAGCAACTATATTCATTGTGCCAGCACAGGCTCAGTGGGTTCATACCCGAAAAACTGAGCCCTGAGTGCAGCAGGATGTAGCCTTTTATATGATTTCTACTTCTTTGTCTCCCATACATGGTAACATAAGGACATACAGTCTGATTGGATGGTGTTATGTTACAGAGTCATGAGGAATGTCATGTATATGCACATAGCCAGGTTGCCTTCCCTTATCTTGGGGTTTTTCACCACATTCCTTGAGGTGGGGGGCTCTGCCACACTACTGATGAAGGAGGATAAAGCAAGCTGAGGGCAAAGCACAAGCTAGCATGGCCCCCACACCGGGATGTGTGTGATATTCCTCAGGCACTCCTGGCTGCCCAAGAACAAAGGAAAGGAGAAAACAAAGGTTAACTGACAGAGATCACAACCCTGCAGGACATGAGTCTCCATCACTTTACTAATGTCACAAGGAAAAGGCAATCTTATCAATAGCCTAATCTCCAGAAACCTATAGACTCAGTTTCCTGAAGCCCCACATCACTCTCTGCTCCACAGTGATGTGGGGAACAAAGGCAAAAAGGTAATGGTAAATAAAATTAATTTCTTTAGGAAAAAAATTTCAAATGTTTTTATTTATTTTTGAGAGACAAAGAGAATGTGAGCAGGGGAGGTGCAGAGACAGAGGGGGCTATAGGATCTGAAGTGGGCTCTGTGCTGATGGCAGAGAACCTGAGGCAGGGCTCGAACTCAGGAACTGAGAGATCATGACCTGAGCCAAAGTCAGACACTCAACCAACTGAGCCACCCAGGGACCCCTAAAATTAAATTGCTTTATAACCTGCAGCCCGTTGACAAATACTTGAGGGAAAACACACTCTCCAGGAACTCCCTATAGTCTTAAGGTTGATGCTTTACTAGAAGAAAAAACAACCTTAGCTTCACAATACCTAGGCCTCCAGTATCTTAGGAGTTCTTGTTAACATATGAAAGTCCTTTTGGAAAACTACCTTTTGCTTTTACTTCCCCCAACTCCATAGTATATAATCAGTCACTCCTCACAACCTCAATGCAGCTCTTTCTGACCACGGGTCCTGTCCCTGTGATTTAATAAAATCACTTTTTTGTACCAAAGACATCTTCAAGAATTCTTCCTTGACCATCTGCTCCGGACCCCACCACCACTCCACAACTGCATCACAATAATGAGCTTCAGGACACCCCACTACCAAATATGGCCTATGAGCACAGTGAATATTTTAAGCTGAAGGAATTCTAGAATATTGCACAGGCAGGAAGGTCATTCTGACCAGACCTCTTGCCCTTCTTTTTCAGAAACAGGTCATAAAACTCCCATGTGAAAGAGACCCTCCGTGTACCAGAAGGAAAGAAGACGTTCCTATCACCAGAGACCAGGAACTGGGGGTCCGAGAAATCTGTAAAAAGCAACCTTGTTAAACTAACTCTTATCACTCTTACTTTCCTAGTTACTTCTTCACCATTTACTACCCCAGTCTACACGCTTGTCCTGCCAATTCCTCACAAAAGTATCGTTTCTTCATCTAAAAGGTATAAAAGCTTCCTGCTACCATCACTTCAAGACTTGATTCTCTTGTGAAAGCTCCCGTGTACATGTAAAGATTCAGTACAAATTGTATCCTTTTCTCCTGTTACTCTGTCTTTGTATGTTTCATTTTCAGACCCACCCAGGGACCCTAAAAGGAATACTTTTTTTCTCCCCTACAATTGCTAAGACCAAAACACTATAAGGGATAGGTGAAGTCCAAGACAGTAGGGAAAAATGTCCACTGATCATTTTTCACGTTTATTTTTGAGAGAGAGAGAGAGAGAGAGAGAGAGAGTGAGAGCGAGCAAGCGAGCGAGCGAGCAGGGGAAGGGCAGAGAGAGGAAAACAGAGGATCGGAGGCAGGCTCCGGGCTGACAGCAGTGAGCCCGATGTGGGGCTTGATCTCACTGACCACGAGATCATGACCTAAGCCAAAGTCGGATGCTCAACACACTGAGCCACCCAGGCACCCCTCCACTGATCATTTTTAAGTGGTATTCTGTTGAACTTTAGCCTGCTAAATTAAAAGTATTGAAATAAATCTTTTAGAAATATCATCAGGGATTTTGATCAATATATTTTTGTGAGTAGAGACCACTCTTATATTCTGCTTCCACTTATACAATGATGACCTATACCACTGAAATTCATATTATGCTGTTAAGCTCACCAATTATCTGACCATTTCATGCAACCATTTTCCAAATATAAATTTCATATTAAGTCATTCAGTTCTTCTGTAAGCCAAAATGCACGAGAGTAATATCAACAGTTGGCTAATGTAGTATGGACTCATTTGAAGCATGTAGCCTATCACTGAACAATGAAAGAAAATGCCTGTGTTCTAGGCACCATTCTTGTCACTGACAAAAGACCCATGCAAGTTTCATCATCAAAAAACTTCTTTGGAGAAGATGACTTTTTTGGTTTTGTTTTGTTTGCAGAGATGGTGCTCAAAAATATATTACAGAAACTATTTTAGTGGAAAATAATCTTTAATAGATTGATGTGAAAATATTGCATTGTAAAGCATTTAGCATGGAACGAGTATCTCGGGCACGAACAATTTTCCATATCACATGATGGACTGGTAAATTATAGAAAGGTGCCTGAGATTTTGAGATTTGCTTCCCTGAAAAAAATACATAGGGGTGCCTGGGTGGCTGAGTAGGTTAAGCATCCAACTCTTGGTTTCGGCTGAGGTCATGATTTCATACCTTTGTAGGTTTGAGCCCCACATTGGGCTTGCTACTGTCAGCACAGAGCCTATGTGGGATTCTTTCTCGCTTACTCTATCAGCCCCTCCCGCACTTATGCTGTCTCTATTTCTCTCAAAATAGATAAATAAAAAATATATATACATATATATTTTAAACCCTTAAAGAAAAAAAGTCAGTTAAATTTGAAATGATATTTAAAGGCAAACAGCTCATGATTTACATAAACGTTTGGAGAAATTGCCTGCAGATACGTCTTCTGTCCTCTTCCCTGACTCTCCTACAGGTAAACCATCAAGCCTTACCTGACCATTTTAGTGAAAAACAACAGATGCAGAAAATAAGAGTTTGGCTGGGTGTCTAAAAAATATTCCTTTCATAAAAGCCAGAACTACATTTCCAGGACACAGACCTAGAAACTGCATATCTTTGTTTCTCCTTTCCCTATTTTCTCACTCACTAGTGATTTGGTTAATTAACACTTCACCCAAGGATTACATCTCTTAGAGGTTCAAGAGAGTGTGAAATTGCCCTCCTGGCAATGACAAGGATGAAGGAATATCCCAGTCTCACAGCTATTGCTCTACATCTGGATTTAAAATGCAGTATTTTAGAGAACACTTTCTCTGGTAACAAGAGAAATATTATTCTATGACAGTGATTCTCACAGTGTGGGCTTCAGATCAGTAGCATCACCATCATTCAGGAACTTGTTAGAAATGCAAATTATCAAGCCCCATTCCGGACTTACCGACTCAGAATGCTTGGAGCTAGGGACCAGTCACCTGTGTTTTAATAACCAACCCCCCCAGGTGATTGTCATGATGGATAAAGTTTGAGAACCATTGGTCTATCCAACTCCTTCACTACTGTTGCATGTGATTATATTATTTAGTGATAGGAGACAACTTAGGTTAAATTTGTGATTAGTGATTTAAGTCTGAAATCATTACCTTCAGAGGTTACACAGACTAGTTCAAGGCCACAGGTCTCCATCAATGTCTTATTTCATCATACAGTGTGTAGGTCTGTTTGGCACAAAAACGACTAATCATCTTAGTAGATCCAAAAAGGAGGAAATGTCAGCTGGAAGGTGGCAATGCTTGTTTGAACAAAGGCTCCCAGTGAAAAAAAAGTGCTCAGTAGTTAGGATTTTAAATGCTACTATATTCATTCTTGAGATAGCGCCTTACCTTTAAGAGAGTTGGTTTAGTTTAATATTATTTTGTTTCCTTGTCCCTATCTCCTATTAGTCACCTCTATCAGCACAATTGCCACTGTGGTTTTGTACTGTTGGTGCTATTTCCTCCAGATGGCATGGCTAGTTGTGATGCCAAGGCAATACTGTTGGTGAAGAGAGAAATTCCTGAAAGAGGCTAAAGGCGGAATTTTATCCCTCCTGTCCCAACTTCCCAGGCAAGAAAGTCCAGCTACCTTCCCTTCTTTCCCTTATCCTCTACACCTGATCTGTTAGCAGTTTCCCTAAATTCTGTCTCAGCTTCTTCCACCCATCTTCCTCAATTTAATTCCTTTAATTCCTTTTTGGCAACTCAGGGGCTAATCATCTTTCAACAGGATAACTCTAAATTCGAAGACACAGAAAGGATTACTGTATCTATAACAAGCCAATTCTTTCACAGTACCTAATTGTCATGTTAGCTATTTTTAAAAAAATTTAATGTTTATTTTTGAGAGAGAAAGAGAGAGAGAGGGAGGGAGGGAGAGAGGCAGAGCACAAGTCGGGGAGGGACAGAGAAAGAGAGACACAGAATCCAAAGCAGGCTCCAGGCTCCAAGCTGCCAGCACAGACCCTGATGGGAGGCTCAAACCCATGAACTGTGAGATAATGACCTCAGCTGAAGTAGAACGTTTAACCAACTGAGCCACCCAGGTGTCCCAGCTTTTTTTTTCCCTGATGTTTTTAAATTTTTTTTTTTTTGAGAGACAGAGTGCAAGCAGGGGAAGGGCAGAGAGAAGGAGAGACAGAGGATCCAAAGTGGGCTCTGCGCTGACGGTAGAGAGCCTGATGGAGAGCTTGAACTCATGAACTGTGAGACTATGACCTGAGCCAAAGTCAGACGCATAACCAACTGAGCCACCATGGTGCCCCATCATGAGACCTTCTAAAGTGAATCTGGGTATTTATTGTTCCTGCATCCCAAATGAGCTGAATGGGAAAATGAAATAATGGTGGACTGTGCTAATAATGCTGCTCTTTTAAAAACCTCCCCTACCCACCACCTCCCCTCCCCCACCCAGCCACATACTACATAATGATTGTATTAAATCATTCAGTCAACTTTTTTCTTGATTTTGTTATGTGTCCAAAGATGTTTTAAGCATAAAGGTAACAACAGTCAACAAACACAAAAACCAGAGACTTTGCTTGTAGAAGTCATCATCTAATGATAGTCATGTGTGGATGAAGATATATCTATATGTAGAGCTACATCCATCTCTCTACGTATCTAGCTATCTGTCTATCTAGCTATTTTAGACAGGATGGTCAAGGTAGTCCCCTGATATAGCAACATTTGAACAAAGACATGAATGAAGTGATTGAGGAAGCCATATTGCTACATGAGGAAAAAGTGTTCCAATAAAGCAACTGCAGTGAACTGTGGGAAAGAAAAGAGGCTGGTGTAACTGGAGAGATGGAAGGAAGGGGCAGGGGGAAGAAAATGATGCAGAGGTAGCCGGGTACAGATCACCAGGGACCATGCAGATTACAGTGAGGGATATAGAGTTTATTTTCATTGAGCTGAGAAGCCCTTAAAGGTTTTGAGAAGAGAGGTGACATATTGTGACTGATATTTTTCAAGAATCACTCTAATTACCGGGAACTGAAGCAAGGAGACCAGTTAGGAGACAATCTGCAATAAACCTGGTAATATTTGATGATGACAAGAAGCTGGGTGATAGGGGTGGAGGTGGTGGTATTTTCTATTAGACTGAATGTGGGGAGTTAGACAAAGGAAGGAGTTCAAGATAAACCCAAAGATTTTAGGCCTAAGGAAATTAACAATAGGATTACCTTTTACTGGGAAAGAAAAGACCACAGAAGGAGAAAACTCAGTGGGGATAGGGGCTCAGGTTGGGCAAAATAAGAGTTTAGCTTTCTTTGGATTTCCTTTTACAGATATCTAGAAATCAAAGTAAAAGAAGTAATAAATTTTTGGAGTCATCAATTCAAGTGGGAGATTTAAAAACATACATCCCAAGTCACCTTCTTGTCTAGAATCACGCATTTTGTTGTTGTATCGTGTTGTTCAATATTGTTGTCCTTATTACAAACTGAGGCTGCTCATTCTTCAAAAATAAAATATACAGATATAGAAAAGACAAATATTACTATCATCTAATCTTTCCAAAGGTAATCACTGTCAATATCTCAATGCATATATTTCTGAATTGCATATATGTGTACAAATATTACATATATGTTAAACTCTATGAAACTACTGCTACACAATCATTTTGACCTAAAAAGAAGAATTTCTTATTTCAGCCTAATATACAGAGATATTACCACTATAAAATAGAAATATACAAAGCACATTTATCCATGCAGTTGTAATATACTCTCATTATTTCAAGTGATTCTCTTATGTTGCACACGACAAGACAAAGCTGGAGTAACAGACCATAAGTTATAGTGAAAGAAAATAGGTAGTACAAAAACCCTGAAACACTCTATAGAATACAATATATCTGTAAAACATTAACGGGTTACAAAATGGCCCTAGCTACACCAAAATTGCCAATAGACAAAATACTCAGGACTGATGAATATTTATTTTTTACCATGATTTTGACCAAAATGTATTGATTACCTTGTGTTCAGCCAAAAATTATATTGACTGTATAATATATCCAAGCACGTCATGTAGATCCAATTCTAAAACCTCTTAAAATGCGGAAGTCAAAGCTCTACGTGAAACATTTATAGAACTGCGAATTTTTAAGTAGATTCTACACCAGCACACACCATCTTGGTGAAAAAGACAGTGGTCACGGGCCAATGTAAGTCATAAAAACCAAACCTAGAATGGAAGATTTTCCTTCCAAGCTATAAAGCTGAATATTATCTTCAAATTCTTTTACCCAATGACACCAACGAATAAATCTTTCACTGGAGTGTGGCTCTTAAGACAATTCATGCTTTTCCATTTCTCTCTGGATGGCCCTTTATTTTTTTTTGTTGAGGTCTGTAGCATAAATACAACAAAATCCTTTAATGTTTTAAAGCATTTTAATTGTGGTAACTGAATTTGGTGTGATTTTGGTTGCCAAGTTACACATTCATTCAGCTCAGTAGTGTTTTTATAACATTTTTAAACAAATTGGGTAACATTGGTTGGTGGTCAACAATGATGTTAATGAGATTCAGCTGATGGGTTTAATACTTTCCCAGGGCTGATTAAGGGACACAGTCAATAATCTTAGCTGTATATATGATTGGTCTTGAGGAGATCTAGAAAAAGTATGTGTAAGACAGCACATCTCTGTTTCAGAAAAAATTAGCCACAGTAGGTATCTCAGAGTTATTTGAGGATCAAATGTAAGATTCCAGCATGTGACAGTGTAAACCATAAAGCACTAAATAACCTTAAGAGGTTATTATAATGGCAAGATACACCAAGCAAACACTGTTCTTTCAACTTTAGTCTGTTGTTGTTTACTGCTTTAGGTACTGTAGGTTTTGTTTTATTGTTGCTTGACAAATGAAAATAAAATTTAAAAACCTCAAGTACACTGTAAAGCAAAGAAAGTGATTTCCAAAAAACCCCACCAAGTTTTAGTCTTTTCCTGAAATGATGTTTGTCACATAGGGATTACGAGGCTGCTAGACAATGATGGTTTTTTTCTTTTAATGTGCTCAATTAAGAAAGAGATTGTAAAATTCCTCCCAACTGCAGTTGAAATTAGGAACAAGAGTTTTCCATTATTTCCTAAAAAAGCCATTACAGTGTGATGAGTTTTCATTTACACAACTCCTATCTTGTAATAATGGAACTTTGTTTAAGATGCAATTGCCTTGGTTACAGATAAAAAAAAATAGCTTTTTGATAGGTTAAGCATAAACAAATAAAGAATAAAAATGGTTTTCTCCGGGAATTCATGTAAGACAAAAATCAGGTAGTAAATCCTATTATGGAATATATAATATTTCAGTTCCTTCCAAAAACTAAATTTGATAAATTTGATACTACATCTACCTCCAACTTAAAACTGAACATAGTTTTTCCAACATTCACAAAGTAGGAAAATAAATGTGTTTGGCACGTCAGCTTATTTTGAAAAACTAAAACTGCTCTCACCCTCCATAATCCAAGAGACATTAACCATGACCCAGGCTGGAAAAAATATTGGCACCAACATATGGAAAAGCAAAGGCAGCTAGGAAAAGCAAAGCGAAGGGCTTACCCCAGACAGAACAGAGGAACAGAGATTGAATAGGACTGCAACTCCACTTCCAGGAATGGAGTAAGAAGTAGCTGTAGAGGCAAAGACTGAGTCCTTCGCTAGTACTGGGACAGTTACCTACCTGATGAAATCAAGAACACAAAGGTGCCTTTTATCATTCTGTGTAATGATAAAAATTAATAGCAGAAAACATCAAATGAATCCAAAGTGGACAACTAGGCTCAGAAACTTCAGAAATGAAGTTTCGAATCATGCCGCCAAGAAAAGTATTGTGACTGGCTGTGGTTTTCTCTGAAGCTAAAGAGAACACAAAATGTGTAACGGAACAAACTGAAATAAATACTGTATACAAGTGCATGACAAGTTGTAGTAACGACTACTACAGTCATCATACACCTTATTAATATAAACTCTTTTATCTTCTTCTCCTACTTGTTTACATATAAAGTATTTGGTGTTTTACCTTACTGGTTGAAATGTTGAAAGGTATCATAAAAGGATAGAGACTGAGCTAATAAAGGAGCATATATCACTCCAAGATGGATAAGAAATGTTTATGGGCAGGGTGGCCATATAATTTATTGTCCCACCTGGAAAAATGTTCAATTTAAAAGGGATGTTAAAAAAACAAAAATATAAATTTTTAAACATTTGATTTATTTATGTCAGTGAACCTAAGAGTCCTGCTCAAAAATTATTTTTCAAAATAATTTCTACGAAATCCTGCATCTGTATATATTAAACTAAACCATCATTTTATTCATATTCTGAACTTAAAATTTAACATGGGTGAAATGATTATTATTATATATCCACAAACTTTTATCAGGTATTTATGTATGTTTCCAATAATGTGCCATTAGTATTATTCTAAAGAATTTATTTTTTCCACTGTTGATTTGCTTTTCACTTTTTTTCCACAAAATCATTTGCAACTTCCTCAAAGTTGCACTTGATGGCTAATAAACTTTAGGCTGTTGACAACTGCAAAAGCCTCTTCTCTCTAGGCATTAATAATGTTAATTGAGGAAAGTATCTCTTTACAGGTGCTGAGAGGTCTGCTAACCTTGAGCTAAATCTGCTAAATGGAGGATATTCCCAAGACTATTTTTACATATTGAGTGAAAGGTATAAACATTTAATTTCAAATATTTTATTTTTGCACCCATACTGAATAACTGTAATAACTATGTTTCCATGGCGCTTCCTTCTATGATGCTTTTTGAATATTTCACTTGGTTTGAAGGCCACATAGTCATCTTCTTTTTCAATGCCTCTCCTTTTCAGGACAGAATATAAATTTCCCCATTAAAAATATGAACTCCATCGAAATGTCCATGTATGAAGACTTGAAAACAAATACATTGCTGTTAATATTAGGCAACGACATAGATCCAAAGGTACAAGATTGATTGGGATAGTTGTGGTGGCTACTTGGATGCAATATATTGCAGCCTTGTGTTTCCTGACATTCAAATAGTGTAGCATAATGTTTGCAGGGCAGGCTTTCAACAGAGACAACCTGTGGTCATACTTAGTACTTTCACACCTCCGTTATGATGCATAAGCTGTTTAAACAAGTCTCTGTTTCTTCTTGTGTAAAGATGGTGATAATTATACCACTTATCTCACAGGCTTTCTTCTGAATGCTAAAGAAGGTAATGGATGTCACATTTGTAGTGCAGCGCCTGGCCCTAGTGGAGATCACGAAAGCTATCCATTGTCATTAAGTAAAAATGTTTTAAATAGCAGTTTTTATTTTTGTATAAAAGTATTCACCTACATAAAAAGTAGTTATTATCTCTGAGTCTTGGAGTTACAAGTAATATTCAGATTTTTCTTTCCTGCTACTTAATTTTACATTAAGTATAAAATACATCATTTAAAAAATCATTCTGAAATTCATGAAAACAGAGACTTTTGTAAAATGAGTAAATAATTTCAATGAAGATTATTAATAGTGTTTGTTTTGGAGTACTGGGGAATAGGAGTAATTTTTAACATCTTTGTATTTTCCCAATTAGCTATATTTATAAAAAGAAACAGTAAAAATGAAATTCCTTAATATTTTAAACACAATTTGAAAATGTACTTAATTTAAAAATGTGTATTTTTATTGCATTAAAGAGATAAACAAGCTAAGTTAAATGAGCACAATAAAAAAGCCATGTATACTGGTGTCTCCAGACACCTTATTATACTGGTGGAGTTTAATTCAATAAAATATTTTGGATGGACATGAACAAATGGTCACCAATCTACATTTCCTCTGAACTTGTACAGGTTCCTGAGACAATGTGTAAAGTTCAAGTTGCAAACTGCCAATAAACTTGATTCCTTATTTGTAAAATAGGGATAATTAACCATGTAGAGTGCCACCACAGGACTGTTCTGAGTATCATAGAATACGGACAAAGTTCTTGATAAAACAAATATCCTGTGGAAATGTAAAGCATTTTTTATCATGAAAGTCATTAAATATGCATCCCATCATCTTTTAGTAAGTTGAAAGCATACTAAAAATTATTAATCGAGAACAAAAAAACCCTATCTGGATTAGGGAGGACAAAGATTAGCTTCCATAACAAAGATAAATACAAAAGGGGAGGGAGCTGGGGTGGCTCAAGTGGTTAAGCGCCCAACTCTTGAGTTTGGCTCAGGTCATGATCTTCTGGTTTGTGAGACTGTGTCCCGTGTCAGGCTTTGCTCTGACAGCACGGAGCCTGCTTGGGATTTTCTCTCACCCTCTCTCTCTCTCTCTCTCTCTCTCTGCCCCTCCCTTGGTCACGGGTGTGCACTCTCTCTCTAAATAAATAAATTAACTTAAAAAACATTTTTAAACATACAAAATGGGTGCCAAGTATATTTCTTTTTCATGCTGTTCCACATCTAAACTGGAGGCGTGGTATGGCTCAGGGCCATCAAGATAGTGGTAAAGGCACCTTTCACACTGATGCTGCACCATCCCCTGGCATATGGTCTGCCTCCGCACAGTCACAGCTGTCTGCTCTCCCTCATTTGGCTGCCAGCTTGCGTGAAGAGACAATAGAAGAAATCCAGATCAACCAAAATTTGCTTGTGCTCCTATTTCATTAGCAAGAATTCAGCTGAATGGCCCTATGTGGCTGCAAAGGAGGCTTGGGGCTACAGTGCCCAGTTGGGTTGCCCTATATAACCTGGGAGAAAGGTCCAACACATTCAGAGGGACAACAAGCAGTCAAACGCAGCGCCCTGCAGAGCACTTGTGGCCACTTAAAAAGCACCATGGCATCCAGTAGTAATACATGAAGGAATTTCCTGGAATGCATGATTAAGTTTTCTTTGTGCCTAAGTCATGCTGTTTATCTTTCACTATGTGTGGAGTTTCTTTATTCTATAAGCTGTGTTTTAGTCTAAGACTAAAAGAATAATGTTGACAACTCTTGTGCATTGTACAAGGGTTTCTCCTCTTCTAGTCACAAAAGTCTGCCCCATCACCAGATAGATTTCTTGCTTCTCAATAGGTCCCTATGTGGAACTTCGTGAGAGCTATAGAAGAAATTAAGGTTTGAAGTTGGGGAACTTTGGCGGAGTCTGTTAGGACTAGGAGAAGAGAGAAAGAAGACAGCGTTTGAGCTATTTCAGAGAAAAAAAAACATTTTATACAAAAAGCCTGCAATGCAGCTTAAAGATGTGGCAAAATGTCAAAGAGGTGGTTTAACATGCCTTTGTACTGGGAGGTTGCTTTAATATCGCTCATGAGGAAGGGATTCCTTTTGTTAAAGGGCTTTCCATTTGAATGAGTATGCTGGGCGCTTACCTAAGAGGGTCTTTCTTTTTCCAACGAATGCAAGTTTATTGCTTAAAGCATGCCTGGAGACAGACCTAACCTCAATTTCTCAAGAAAAAAAAATCCTCATCTTTGATTTGAAAATTGAGTTAATAGATCAACCCATTAAGTCTTTCGTTATTCTTAGGTATTACTGCCAGGATTAGGAGTAACCTCACACTATTCAAAACTCCCTCTGTTTCAAGAAGCATGTGGTTTGGGACAGAAAGTCTCCAATCTAATTTCAAAATTTCCACAGCTGCTGTAAATTACTTTGGGCAGAAAGGTGGTAGCAGACAAAATTCCTATGAAAGATATCATTTTAAATGTCATGGAGAGAATCAATAATCAAGGTTTGTAACATAAAGTTTCTTTTGGCAGACAGAAGAATGAAGAGAGGCTCTATAAAATTCTCTAAGGTCTGCTGTCTCATCCCCAAAAAAGGAATTAATAGTAAGTGAACAGGATGAGGGACTTGAAAAGATTACAGTAATTCCTCCATGATTTGAAGAATGAAAAATAATGGGAAGTTGTAAAAATGTGTTAGTTATTAAGCAGCTGTTTCAGAAATTGTGAAAAAGAAGGGTGGCAGGAAGTCAGTGGATTGAGAAATCAGACATACGCTTTTTTTGTTTTAAGTTTTGCAGAAATGAAACGTATTGGAAAACAAAAGGACACAAGAAACCTGTGGGAGGTTTTAGATAGGTCTATTGCCTTGATCGGGGTGATGGTATCCCAGCTGTTTTCCTATGTCCAAACTCATCACACTGTACACATTAAGTAGGTATAATTCTTTGTCTATCAAGTCTACTTCAATAAAGCAATTCAAAACATACACGCAATAAAAGCACACACATCTTAATTATACAGTATGGTTCATTTTCACCAAGTAGACACATCCATCTAAGCACCACCCAAATGAAAAAATACATTTTCCAATACCTGTGAGGCCCCGTTGTGCCCACTTTCACTAAGCGCTATCATAAAAGCAACCACCATCATGATTTCTAACACCTTATATTAGTGTTGCCGTGTGTTGAATTTCATGTAAATGCAGTTGTACATCGTCTACTCTTCCTGGCTTCTCTGGCTAAATATTACGCTGATCCTCATACATGTTATGGTATATAGCAGTAATTTAATCCTTTTCGTTGCTGTATGGTGTTCAACTATGAATATTCCTCTATTTGTTTATTCTTTCTAGAATTGATGTGCATTGAAACTCCAGTTTAGAGATTGTATGAATAATGCTTCTATGCATACCTTTGTATATATCTTTTTTATTTTTATTTTTTTATCTTTTGATGCATGTACATTACTTTGGCTTTTATACTTAGGAGCTGAATTCCTATGTAATAGAGTATACATACGTTCAGATTGAGAAGATATTGCCAAGGAAATTTCCAAAGCCATTTTACCAATATAAACTCCTACCAGTAGGATACGATGGTTCAAGTGATGCCTACATCCTCAACAATCCCTGAAATTGTCAGGCTTCTTAGTCTTTTGGATTCTGACTGACATGGTGCTTCTAACTCCTTTTGCTCTTGAATTCTCACAGAAATTCACATTTAAGCATGTAAGAACAGGTTATCTATGATCCAGGGGCAGTCAATTAATTATATAAAGTAAATAAATATAATTAATCATCGCAAATTTTAAGTATTCTGTAATAGGTATAAATACATACTCCATGTATATTCTCTTCTCAATATATACGAAGAGAAAGATTTGTTTTAAATATATATTTTTAATGTTTATTTATTTTTGAGAGAGAGAGAGAGAGAGAGAGAGAGAGAGAAAGAGAGAGAGAGAACACGAGAACGAACAGGGGAAAGGCAGAGAGGGAGACACAGAATCCAAAGCAGGCTCCAGGCTCTGAGCTGTCAGCACAGAGGCCAACGTGGGGCTTGAACTCACGGACTGTGAGATCATGACCTGAGACAAAGTCAGCCACTTAACCGACTAAGCCACTCAGCTGCCCCGTAGTTGGTGACTTACTTATATACTTTATCTTAAGAGCAATTTATTCATTTTAATAGATATTTTTATGACCTTCATTATCCTTCATTTGGGAACCAAATGAAAGATTTTTTATATTTCCAATTCACTGAATTGGTTATATCATAAAATATAATCAAAGTATTCCAAGAAACAGTTTAAATTAATAGCACATGCTGGGACTCTATCACAAAGTTTGGTTCTACAAGTTTATCCTCCTTTCCATTTAAGGAGTTGGGTCATTATACTGCAACTAATGAGAAATTAATAGATTTTTAAAGTTCCGCAAGCAATAAAGATCTTACACCCCTGCATTATTTTTAATTATAAAATGTTATGGTTGATTTCCTTCAATGTGGATCTATACAACAAGGGTATAATTTTAAGTGGATGTAAACCTTTCATTTAAACACAAGGAAAATTCAGTTTATTCCTAAAAAATTGTTCAGAAACTAGGTCTGTAATGTATCATTTACAGATTTACTGCTCAAGAAGTAGGTGGCACAAATATTAAAATGTCCTTATATTTCACTAAAGTGAAATCTCTTTGAGAGAAGGGAGCTGGACATGAATTATCACTGCTTCCCTGGTTCTAGAAATGAATCTTAAAGATAATAAGGGCTTAACAAAAGCTTTTTGAATTGCTCTTATTCTCTGCTCTAACATAGTATGATAAGAGGGTGGACTGATCTATCTATGTAGCCCTCCAATGATCTAAGGTGAGAATCAATGAATATGAAACATCGACCTGCAGACTAGGATTCAGTACTATTAATTTATCTTTTGAACAAATGGAGCAATCTGTGATCACTGTGTTCAAGATAACTGTCATATTGCTGGCAGTGCAGTATTTTGTCTGGTTTGTCAAGAATTAGACTCCAGACCATCTGGGGTAGAATTAAGATTGGCCCCGATGCTTCATTCCCTGGATCATGCCTTTCCCCCATGAGACTTTGTAGCTCCTCCCAATAGAGGCAGAGTTTACTTTCCCTCCTTCTGACTCTGGGCTCAATCATGTGAATCACTGTGGTGAACATGTTTTAGGAGAAGTGATGTAACCAAAGGCATGAGATCGACTTCCTTGGCTGGGCTTACCCTGTTACAATTCAGCCATCATCTCAGCAAGAGACAGGGTCTCAGTCAATGAAATGTAGCAAGGAAGGATACCCAGCCAAATGTGCAATTGCAAACAGTCAGGAGAGATGACCCAATTCACAGGACCCAATTCACAGTCAACCTGCACACCCATGAGTGTGAAAATAAATGCCTATGACTGCATGCTACCAAGGTGGTTATTCAGTGTTGCTGTAGCAAGAGGAAATTGATCTAATTCTTAAAGTCAGACACCACGCTGAATTCAAGTTTGTCCCTAGCACTTATCCAAGTGCACATACGGAGTAGGTAACCAATAAATGATTATGGAATGAAATGCTCGAAAAGATCTAGCTTTGAAACTTGGAGCTTTGAGGACTTTCCTTCCTGCTGTTTTACTATGAAAATTTTAAAACAGAGGAGTTCAAAGAATTGTTCAGGGAGCATCCATATAGCCATCACCTCAATGTGCAAACTTAGCATTAACGTTGAGCTGCCATTTTCAGTAACTAAAGAAAACTGGCTAATGAAAGAATCTGGCTATCACTGAAGAACCTCATAAAACATTCATGTACTTTTTCTCCATAAATTGTAGTTATCAGATTGTATCATCATTTGTTCTTATATTTCCTAATAACTCAGAGGACAAACACATCAAGACTAGTGTGCTGAAGGATGACTGTTCCATATATCCTCTACCAGGATTTTAGAAACATTAATTGAAATGACTAAGATAAACTGCACACCGAAATCTCACATACATGATATAAGTAACTGTACAGTTTGGTAAGAATGGTTTCTGTCATGCGCAATCTGTAGTTGGCGTCGTTCTCCTAAGAGGTGCCCAAATCAGTAATTTTCATGCAAGGAAGAAGGGATGCTTTTGCATGAAGTGGAACTAGTCTAGTCCAGCCATTCCTCAGCCTTCCTCTAGATTTAGGTCTTTTTCAGACTTGGACCAGAATTTAGAAGGGTGGTGATGAAGGGGAAGAAGTAATTTACATTTCAGAGCTTACCACTCCATCCAACACACACATCTAGCAATAAATAAAGACTTTCGTGTGTCTGAAACAATGTAAATAAATTATGAATTTGAGGAAATACAATGGGGATGGATGAATTCCTCAACATGCTGTGCATGCCCCCCATGCTATGCATACCTGTCTTTACATGATACTGTTGGAGCACAACAAACTCATACTAATTCATGTATACACACCCAGGATACACGAGAGGAACTGAGTAATGAGAGAGAGAGAAAGAATTAAAACAGTGCAGGTGATTCTGTTAAGTTATTCCATTCAAACAAATATGCCGCAAAATTAAGGTGCGTTGGGAGTTACAATCCCACTCCTTCTTTAACACATCGCACCTCACTTCTGTCTGAATTCTTCTATTCTATGCAAGCTTCTTGCTGTTATGAGAGTGATGCTAGAGTTTAAAAATACCTATTTTTCAGACAGTAGCACTTTTAAACATAAGCAAATGCCTAATCTGTTGCCAAACTGAAGAAACAGAGTTCTTCTCAAGCTGGAGGAAAAGCTGCCAGTGAGATGGGGCGTCCAGACAAAATGAACCCCTATGATCTTAAGAATGATCAAAGGTCTTTTCTCTGACTGACTTATTTCACTTAGCATAATACTCTTTGGCTATATCTATGTCACTGCAAATGGCAGGATTTCATTCATTTTGATGGCAGGGTAATATTCCATTGTGTGTGTGTGTGTGTGTGTGTGTGTGTGCGCACGCATGTGTGTGTGGCACTACTAGGTATTTATCCAAAGAATACAAAAATACTAATTCAAAGGGATACATGCACCCCTATGTTTATAGCAGCATTATCTACAACAAATTATGGCAACAGCATTATCCACAACAGCCAAATTATGGCAACAGCTCAAGTGTTCATCAACTGATCAATGGATAAAGAAGTGCTAGATTGTAGGGTAGTTCTATTTTTAATTTTTGAGGAACCTCCCTACTGTTTCCCAGAGTGGCTGCACCAGTCTGCATTCCCATCAACAGTACAAGAGGATTTCCCTTCCTCCACATCCTTGCCAAGACCCATATGATTTCACTCATACGTGCAATGTAAGAAACAAAACAAATGAATACAGGGACAAAAAAAAGAGAGAGACAGAGAGGCAAACCAAGAGAGAGACTCTTAACTACGAAAAACAAAGTGACGGTTACCAGAGGGGAGGTTGGTGGGAGATGGATGAAATAGGTGATGGGGATTAAGGAGAGCACCAGTGATGAGCACTGGGTGATGGAAGAGGTGAATCACTACAGTGTACATCTGAAACTAATGCTATACTATATGCTAACTGGAATTTCAATACTTAAAAAAAAAGAACGATCAAAGCTGATTATGACTTCAGATGATATCGTATGTACTGACTTGAAAATCTAGCACTCGTGCTGAATTGACTTGAGTCTCCTGAGATGAGAAAAAAAAAAAACCCTCTACCTCCCAAATGAATTATGGAATCTCCAATCTGTCATGAAGAGTTTAGACTGTCTGAATTTTAGAATGAATCAATATTTACAAAGTGTTGGTACTAATACATGAATCATGCCTATACTGTTTGCCATATATGAAATCTCAGTAGTTATTTTTCTAATTTTCTTATCTCTTCCATTACATAGTAACATTCTAGACATTTTTTTACTTTTCGCATCTCTCAGAGTATTAGCACATTTCACTGCACAAGGCTGTGAAAGAAGGAATAAATTAACTCAAAACCCATCCATTACTATCTTTCCATGGATCACAGTGACATCCAAAAGACATTAAATGTAAACAGACACCTAACATTTGGGAATATGAATACTGCACTTTTATATTATGCTAAGACAAAATAGAGTCAGACTATCTTACATTAAAAATAAAACAGGAACAGGAAAAGTAGGATCATCTAATAGCCATGGCACATAGGAGATCTCATATGAAGAGAAAGAAATCTTTTTCTTATTTAAGCCACTGAATTTTAAGGACTGACTTGGAAAAATACAGACCCAAAAGAAAATAGTACAGTACTCTATAATGCTGACATTTATTGACTACTTAAAACAATCCTACGAGGCAGGTACTACCCTTGTCCTTATTTTACAGATGAGAAAAATGTCATGAAAAGGTAAATAACTTGTCTGACGTCACACAGCTAGCGTCAGGGCTGGAATTTGAACCCAGGCAGGCTGGCTCCAATACCTGTATATACAATCTCTCCATAATAGTACCCAGTGCCAGGTATGTAACACTAACAACCTTTATCGACACAAATGATTTCCCTTTTTGCCCTTCTGGGCGTGAGAATTCTTATGTGCACATGTGAGATTCTGAATATCAACTATCCATTTAAGAAACATAATCCCAAAGCAAGGTAGCTGAACATGAAATAATAATGGGAGAAAAAAGAAAAACCTTTAGAAGCATTTTAATCTAACACTACAAGAGAAAATAATGCACCAATCAGCAAAATATGTCCCTTGGATCAATTCGAGGCTGTAGAAGCAGCTTACAAAGAAAAGGAATAGTTCCATGATACTAACAATTCATCAATAAAGGTTTTATGAGTAAAAACAAAAGCTCCCTTTATAATACTGTAACTGCTTTATTGAAGTCCAAACAAAAATCTAAGCATACTGATAATCTTCCTAATCATGAAAATTTCAAACATGTAATTAATTCTTGAACCCATGTTTTAACTACAATTTATCTGGAGACATCATTATCCCTTATGGCTTAGTAGCCTTCAGACTGGCAAAGACAAGGGCCCCTCGAAAGAATGGTTGTATCTTGCTAATTAGGAAAGGGCCCATCACTGTGTTTTCCTTACACTTTGAAGTAGATGTAATTCTACATTTTTCTATGTGTTGAAGTAAATTCATAGTTCCCAGTATTCTTTCTAATGCAAATATCGGGCTGGCTGTTCTCCATTTTCTCCCTTTCTCAGATCTGTTCTTCCCTTGCTCTGCTCTCACTCCTTTCCCATGTCAGCACCCACAGCTACTCAATAAATAATTGTTGAATATTGAATAATTGCACATAAACAAAAATCCCCACACCAAACCACTTCATATGATTATTTTGGCTTCAAACACCATTCATGACTACTTTTCCTACATCCAAAAGGACAACTTCAATCCAGTTAATCTTCTGATTTTACGTGAGGCCATTTTAACACAACCCAGAACTTTCAGTAAGCCATACACGTCCTTTACAACTTCCAGCTTTAAGACCGACAGATGTAGCTGGAATCTAATTCAGATTAACTCAACCAAAAAAGTCCTCAGGTAAATAAAGAGGGTATAGTTGATTTCCTATAAACTTAGGTTCTATAAATAATACATTTTTATTTTTATTCCTAGCTCTTCCATTTAGACTCGGGACAGGTGGATCTTCATCTTTATAAACTTTAAGCAGCTTTTTTTTAAACTGTAAAATTACAAAATGTCTGTTTCACCTTAATCACAATATACAGTTAGGCTTCCTAAAATGCAATTTGAATATTAGGTAAAAATATCATTTTAATAGGTTAAATGTTACTTTCACTGTTTGCTTTTCAAATCGTCTGTGTCTGAAATAACAAACCACCCTATCAGCAAAGACGCATGTACACTCTAAAAGGAGTCTCCACCATTAATATACTCGAGCTTCAGAACTTCCAGATAGATAGTTTCCAATCAGCAAGGGAGCACACAGTGCTGTCGCAGGTGGTAAGAAAAGAGCCTAACAAAGATTTTAGCTAATCCTCCATGGGTGGGAATTTCAGTCATGAGAAAAACACTCTAGTAAGAATTTTAAAAAGGACAAGCTTCTGTAATGCTACAGGAAGTAGAAATACAGTAGTTTTCCAAAACTTGACAGAAACAATTATGTGTCACCAGATTATAAGGCAAACAGGCTGTCTGCCCATATCGACAAGTCAGTAAGAAAATACCTTTTTACTTTTTTTTAATGCTTTTTATTTATTTTCGAGAGAGACAGACAGACAGACAGACAGCGTGAGCAGGGGCGGGTCAGAGAGAGAGAGGGAGACACAGAATCCAAAGACAGATACCAGGCTGTGTGAGCTAGCTGTCAGCACAGAGCCCCACGTGGGGCTCGAACCCAGGAACAGTGAGATCATGACCTGAGCCGAAGCTGGACGCTCAACCAACTGAGCCACCAGGCGCTCCAGAAAACACCTTTTTAACATCCCCCATTGATGTGACCTAAGTTAGTAAAATTCACACCAAAAAATGAGATGACACTGTTCCTTGTGATTTAAGTGGAAGAAACTTTCAACAATACTGAGGTCGTTGCCATAAGAGAGATGAAAGGTGCCTTAGGAAAAATAGGCCAGGAGGAGCATAGTGCATTTTGTTTTTGTGCATTTTGCCTGCAGAACCCATGAGTAAATGTGCAGCCTTTCAGATCTCAGCTTGCTCAGATCTAAATCATACCAAACTAATAGAATTCCCCAGAACGAATAAATAAGGTTTATATAAAGGTCTCGGAACAG
Organism: Cryptoprocta ferox; assembly: GCA_028646485.1. Lineage (NCBI taxonomy): Eukaryota > Metazoa > Chordata > Mammalia > Carnivora > Eupleridae > Cryptoprocta > Cryptoprocta ferox. The sequence continues at coordinate 85,945,321 of CM053579.1, forward strand.
TGTCTATGCGCCAGGACAGCTCGAGTTAGGGATGTGAGATGGCACCAAGACTCGTACGACAAAAACAGGCTCCAATCTGGTGCTGCATTTACATAACTTTATAGAACAATTCCAGGCAGGGGTGACGACAACAGGGACATCAGCAGTGTGCCATCGGCAGTCTCAGCATCTGCCCAAGTACACAGGTTATTCTGCCTCATCACGCATCCAGAGCATAAGCATGGAGGTACCCGTGGGTCACCTGAACACACAGAAGCCATGAGCACATCCTCCTACCACGATTTTATACTGCCCGAGTCCCACAGGCCGGAGTACTGAACGCCAAGGCAAAGCTCCCTTAACACAGGTACAGTTCCACTCAACGAAAGAGGTGAACCTGACATTCCTCATTTATATTTAATGCTTCCAGGGAAACAATGCTGCAGAGCCCCGGGTCATTCTGAGTGAGGTCTGCAGCAGCCCAGGCCTGACACTAACCATTTACTCCCAGTCTGTCATGTGAAAAGTACTCTGAAAATGTTACCTGTTGATGCCCCAATTAGCAGACAGGTAATATTCTAAGTCAGTTAGTGCACAGTCTCACGATCAATGAAGGTACTGTCAATAAAACATGAAAGCGAAGACTGCCAGATGAATGTAAATGATCCACTGAGTATTGAGACAGTAACCATATGCTGAGAGTACTAAGAAAGCTGTTTTTGCCTGCTAAGTTATGTTTCTTCCTTATTCTAGTAAACGTATTCCAGTTTTTCTTTGGGAGGTCCATTTTATCCCAGTCTCAGGTAGTTCTGAGGGAATGACCCACCCTTGTGTCTGAGGGTAGGACTTGCATTGCAGGCTTGTGCTTCTGTGAGTAATTCAAGACTGACATGTAATTTAAGTTTGGTCACTGAGGGTCACCTTGGATTTTTACCTGAGTTATTTTCAAAAGAGATCTGTTTGCTCAGCCACTAGCTTATCACAATAGCACCTCTGAGGTGAGCATCAATGGCCAGGCACCAAACAGATAAAGCCTGCCCAAGAACATAGGATTCACAGAGCAAAGCAATGACAGAAGATGCAAAGAGCGTGGGAACTCAAGCCTCTGGAATTTTCTAAAATAGAAATCAGTAAGTCTCTTTGAATTTGGTGTCTGATAAGCCAAGTCTGCAAGATCCCTGACTAATACTGGGAATGAAGTGAGGAAAATGCAAATGAAAAGACAGTCTATTTAAACGGAAAGAGTAAAACCCACAACACATAGTCCTGGGAGGCAAATACCAGAGCAGAGCATCCCCAGACCTGTGTCCTTGGCTGAAAGAGCTGGCCTGAGGGACTAGGGCTAAGGCTGGAGAAGGGGCAGGTTAACCCCTTCTGGAGAATGAGCCAATCCTGATGGTCCGCCGGCACAGATCAACAGTCCAGTGTGAAGGAAAGATGAACGGCAACAGGCTCCATTCCTGGAAAACATGGGCGGGACTTTTGAGCACAGGACATTTCCGGTCTGCTGGCTGAGACGTGGTGCTTGGTTCTCAAAGGCACTAAAGACCTCGTAGGGATGGCTAAACCCTAGGTTATCCAAAGGACAAGGGCAGAAGCAGATCAGCCAGAGACCAGACCGAAGATGAAATTGCTATTTAAGAAAACTACTTCCTGAGTGGGCTGACACATTCTCCTTGGATCCAGTCTGAGCAGCCTGGAGATGAAGGATGATCAGGGCTAGCATCTGAGATGGGACTAATACGGGGCAGGTTTGCCTATTTAATCTTATTAGAAAAATTAAAAAAATATATTTTCCCAAAACTACTAAGAAAAGTAGAAGGTCAGTGCAGCTAAAAGAAAAATTTCATAATGCATTTCATTCATTTAAGATGAACACTTTTTAAAAACACAGGTACAAAACTGGACAATTTCTATTATTAGGTGAAAATACTATCACGTGGCATTTGTGATGTGGTATTAGATATTCACACGGGGGAAAAAGAAAATAAAAAAAGCAGCAGCACAGTGTTAAAATATTTCTCATCTTATTAACAGGAAAATAGTAATGAGATACAAATACACTACAGAGTAGAAATCAAACTTGAACTAATAAAAGCAAACAGTACAGGGTCATGTGATATATTCTGGGCAGAGCTTTTTTATAAATCAGTTAAGATGAAAAGTATATATTCAAAAGTGTCAGTATAAAGAAAATCCTCCTTTAGAACTGTAGAGCATTCAAAGTTGACTATTTTATTTTTATTTATTTTTATTTTTAAGCAGGCTCCATGCCCGGTACAGGGCTTGAACTCACAACCCTGAGATTAAGAATTGCATGCTGTGCTGATTGAGCCAGTCCGACACCTCAAAAGTTGCCTATATTAACATTTGCTTTTTTAAACCATTTTAAGAGTCTATCATAGTTTCTTCACAATTTACTTCATGATGTTAACAATAAGCATATATTTAATGAGTGTTTGCTATGAACATATAAACTAGTTTCATATATGCTTTCTTCTTATCAGAATTTCCTCAGACCCCAGCAAACCATGAGTTCAAATGGTATCATATTAAAAGGAAAAACCTAGATTTCAGTGACTCTTACCCCAGGTACTGACAAAGAATCTCTACTTGCCTGCAAAAGTCACACTCAGTTAGATGTGAGAATCTGCAGGTATTAACTTATGTGTGTTCACATACAAGTCTAAATACTATTATATCTGCGGTCAATGGATATGCAGTGGAAACTTCTATTTGCTTCCAGTCATGGCTGGACACACCGTTACTCTGCTAGATATCCAGAGACATCTCAGTCTCTGCTAGTCATCCTCTAAGGTCCATCATGTCCTTCTTCGATTAGGCCAGACATCTAGGATTGTCGCTGAGCACTGCAAATGAAGCATGGGCACAGTTCTGTGGGCAAAGTTGGTCAGGAGTGGTGTTGTCAAGTGGTGGGCCACGTCCTTCCCTCGCATACCCAAAAACACCCTCCCATGTTCTAATGCTTTACAAAATTTTTATTGCAAGTGCTCTTTCTGGTTTTGATTTTTAACTTTAATCCCTCCACCCTGATATTTTTATCTTCACATTCCACAGTATAAAAAACTTGGTTTGCGAGCATAATTCGTTCCAGAAACATGCTTGTAATCCAAAGCACTTGTCTATCAAAGCAAATTTCAAGACACATCGCATCAGTTGTGATCATGTGACATTCAGCGTCACATAATACTTGTACTGCAAGGCATCGTTTGTTCATCAAGTTAAAATTTATTAGAAACGTTTGCTTGTCTTGCAGAACACTCACAGAACAAGTTACTCGCATTCCCAGTTTTACTGTACTTACACAGGATGAAGAAGGGAGAGTAGAGAAATTACAGCAGATGACGAATCTCAAAAAGAGATGTCATGTTTAATTTAGGATTGACTGTTCTTTCTAATAACCAAGACTTTCTTACTGGGCCACAGTCGATCTTACTTAGCTCCTACTTCCCTCAGAGCTGCCTCTCCTCAAAATCTTCTCAACCCCTAAGTCAGAAGTGATTTGGTTTTAAGTAACAGAAGTCTAATTCAATGTTGAGCTGTTAAGGGACAGGGGAGAAAAGTTAGTGGCTCAACAAATTCAAAATTCCTCTCTTTTTCTCCATGTCTGTTACTCTTTGTGTGGGCTTTGGTTTCAGGCAAGCCCCTCCCTCCTCCAACAAAAAGGAACATCAGGATAGCACTTTCTTCTTCTTCTTGGTTCCAGAAAAAGTATGCATTTGACTGCTGTAGCTTGAGTAACTGGACCCATAGCTCAGCCAGTCAGTGTGGCCAGAGAGACAGAACATTCTGATTGCCAACCCTTGTTGCTAAGCAGGGAAAACCATGTAATTAACTTCCCTAGCAGTTAGGGGAAGGATAGTTTACCAAAGAGAAAATAAGCTGGGCAATAATAATGATCCACTAGAGCCCTGCTCTCAACAGATACCTGCAGGGCCAATCTTATCACAAAGCATGCCCAGATAAATCGGAACCTCAGCAGTGAGAATGACACGGTCTAAATTCTTCCCTTAGCTCACGTGCAAAGAGCCAGGGTTCAAAATTAGATCTCACTGCTCCAATGCCTATGTTCATTTGACCATATTCTCTGCTCTCCTAATTATAATGTGTTTTCACATTCCAGAAGAGCATCCCTAGCTATAATTATGCAGGCACATCAAGAGAAAATACAACTTTGGAGGAGTCAGGCAAGCTAGAGTCTCTCAAAATATGTTTCACACCTCCTGATTCAGAATGCCCTGGGGAATTTATTATTATTTCAGCTTTGGGGATCCCATCTAAACTCTTAAATCCTAATCTTTGGGTTTCTCTGCATGCTTTGCTTGTGGCTGTCCACTGTTCTTGGTCTAGTCCACAAGAGTGACTTATCTGAGAAAACGATGCCTCCCCCACTGTGTCTAAAGCTCCCACTCAACCAGATATTTGCATCTCTGTTCATACCAACTTGCATAAAAGTGAAAGAGAACCATGTATTATCAATGATTTAGTGAGCCATCAGTGCACTGCCAAGTTTTGGGGTACTGCCAATGCTGTAGCTCAAATTCCCCATATTGATCCAACATCATAGCCAGGCTATTTTCAGAAATAGATGTCAGAGATGTCTGTTTGCATGGAAGCAAACACTGCACTATTTTCTACACTGAGTTAATACACCGCAGAAGCAGTATGTCAGTAGCTCTGCCCTGGCCACCTCTAAAAAGTCACCGTACTGAGAACGCTCCTCAGCTACCACTGTGCTTGAATCTAAAGGTCAAGGCTAAAGGAAAAAGAAAGGAGTTGTTTCTCCTAAGGAATTTAGAGCCTTAGGACTGCCTGGGTGACTCAGTCAGTTAAGTGTCCAACTCTTGATTTCGGCTCAGGTCATGATCTCACGGTTTGTGAGACCGAGCCCCGCATCAGGTTCTGCGCTGACACTGTGGGATAAATGCTGCTTGGGATTCTCTCTCTCCCTCTCTGCCTCTGCTCCTCCCCCACTCATGGTCTCTCAAAAAAAATGAAATACAAAAAAAAGAAATTTAAGGCCTTAAATGATATTTTAAAATGCCTATGCTTTTTGTTCAAGGAAAGCTGGCAAAGGCAAAATGAAAAACAGTCACTTACCCACCAAAGACTGCTTTTCCAAGGTTACACATCTTTAGCATTTACGCACATTCAGATTTGAGGAAAAATTTGAGGCGTTTGTTATCAATATTTGCAATATATGAGGATCACCTGGGGAGGATTAACAAGCAGTATCGCCAGGATCCCCGCCCTGGACATCCTAATATGATTGGTCTGGGGTGTGGTCTTTGTGCTCCCCAGGTGATTCTCATATGTAGTAGGTGTTGTAAAGCACTGGGATCAGGGAACGATTATATTGATTAGTGAAAACATCCACCAAAGTGTTTTACAGCCCACTCACCTTAGGAGACATGTGAAGAAAGTGTTCATCAATAAGCCAAAGAAATTGGGAAGGTATTTCTAGGAGAAATAATAGTAAATATGAAAACAGCCTAAGATGTTAACTCTCCAAAGTAATTAGGTTTGGAATACAGAGTGCTGTGAACATGGCAGGCAGAAAATGGAACTTCTAGCTAAAAGAGAATGAAGAAGTAGAGAACCTTACCACCTGGGATCAGGAAATATGAATTCAACTTAAGAGCCAATTGACAGCCTCCACAGGTATCCACAAATGGCAGTGGCACACCGAAAACCATGCTTGAAAATGAAAACATCACCAACAGCATAGTGAGATGGTAAATCCAATACACCTTTACAAGAACCATCTCCAGGGAATTTTATTTCCTCATCGCTCACTAACAGGCATTTGAGGCTACAACAATGAAGTCATTATACTCACAACAAAGCAATTACAGGTGGGATCATTAAATTATCTAATATTTGCTACTCTAAGCTTGCATGGTGTACAGAGCTAGGTCAGACCATGACTGTTAGTCTATGGTTAAAGGCTGCTAAGAATAGCAGGGTTCAAGACTATACTTTCAGGGATCATTTCTATAGTTCGTTACAAGAATAGCAGGGTTCGTTCAGGGTTGGTTTCAGTTGCCTTCGGTTTACTACTAAACCTGCAGAAAACCAGCAGAAAGGACCCATGTGTGAGCATGACACCATGGTGCCTGACCTGTTCCCCAGGGAAAAACTACGCCTGAAGCTGGACCATCACCAGAGCCAGCATGGAGTCGAGAATACATAATGTAAGAAGAGTTAACTACCATGAGCTCACTGCGTCTTAAATGATTTTATTTAGGCTTTTCTGTAAATCGGCACTCAGGGCTCTACTCAATATATAAGGACATTATCACAGCAGCACATCAGTAACATACTTTTTACTGTAATTCTTAATCTGTTGTTGGGCAGTGTCAGGCCTGAAGACTGCCAGCTGTACGTGGCAACCACTAAATCAGGGACCTGCTCCGCTGGACTGCTAGATGCATAACGGTGCTTGTTACTGGGGCCAAGGAGATTCAAATAAAGGGAGGCTCTCTTTAGGACCCATTAAGTCACAGGATGATCAGAGGAGGCCATTCAGTTTAGGGGTTTCTACTCTAAATATATTTAAGTAAAAATCCTTATCTTGGGACCTACAAAACAAAGGATCTGGGGAGAGTTCAAAAGAACGACTTTGGGAAAACCATCTGAAAGATAGTGTAAGTGGCTGAATATAGCACTCATACAATTGCTTGTTTTCAAGTATTTAAACAAAGACGCCATTAGACTGAGCTGGCTCTAATGCGCTGGTAGCCTGTGGTCAGCAAAGCAAAACCTAAGCCAGAGTCAGTGTACTCGAATCAGAGAAAAAGAAACCTAAGAACAACCGATCACAAAGAGACCACTAAGATTTCCCCAATACGGCAGTCACTTAAGCTACAGTCCACCATATAATTGCTTTCCTTCAACTGTTTCGTCTTTGCTATACAATCCTTGCTCCAGCTCCTGTCTGTGGACCCCTCTTAATCACTTGTGATTTGGTGTTGTCCAATTAAAACTGATGTTTGCTCAAAGAAACACTTCAATATTTTAGGGTGCCTCAGTATATCCTTTAGCACTTGTAACAAATTTGGGAGTCACTGTCAGTCCCTGCCTGGCATCCAAGATTCACAGTGTCCTCTCCCAACAAATGGGACGATTTGCCTCCTATCTGATGCTTCAGATTTTAGGACGTATTTTACATGCTAGAGTTCCTCAAGGTATGATCCCTGACCAGTTGTATTAAAATCACCCAGACCTTTTTTTCCCCCAAATGTGATTCCTTGCTCCTATCAGAGATCTACTGAATCAGAATATCTGGTGTCTAGAGCACATGAATCGGCATCTGTATAGGCCATCCAAACACCAAAGTTAGAAAACTGCTCCTCCAGCGACTTTCAAACCAGGTGTTTCAGCAGGAAGTTGGGTGCTGAATAGGAGTTGTAACCTGCCAGTCTGACAACAGATTGGATACCAACATGTGGATACGGATGTCACCAAGTCTATCTGTGTGGCTCCAGGTATGACAATCTCATTGAACACAAATCCCTCCTTGTTCTACTTGCAGTCCCTGCCCAGTATCAAGGTTATCATCTCAGACTCCCTTGTACTTTGGCTGTCAGTAATCCCTGGGCTTATTCCCGATTCTAAGTCTCAGTATTTTCTATGGCCTCCACCTGCACATTATGAACTGCTATCAATTCTACCTCTGTGGTCTGTGGTAGGAAAACAATGAACTATTTCTCGGCATTGCTGAATATGGTCTGACAGTAATGAGACAAAGCAGATTAAGAAGAGCCTTCTAAAAATCAGACATACCATTTGGACAGGCACATTCTAGAGGACAGTCTCATCTCAATTATTAGCTTAGATAGCAAATCCAAGCCCAGAGGGCAGGGGATAAAACCACAATGCGAAATATAGGGATGGTATTCCAGGGGGGAACTTTTTATTGTAGGGTCCAAAATCAAACTGTGCTGATTTCCTAATAAGTGACAATGGCAATAAAGGAAACAACAGTCAACACTGGGAAATCAGGACTGACACACTTGGGGATCATGAAATCTTTTAAGTAGATAACAGAGCTCCAAGTACTCATCTCTAGTTTAAGGGCAGAATTCCACCCAGTTGGAGTAAAGGTGTTGTTTTTCTCTCATTTACCAAGTCAGGAACTCCCAAACAGTGAACCTCACTATGATACCTGATGTGGAGACATACCTTAGACCATACTGGAAAAAAGGATGCTGTGATGGGCTGGAGCCTAACTCCCTCGTGCTTTGAGTCAGGCTCAGCCTGACTGACGCTGCCTAGCAGAATTATCCTCAGAGGACCTTTGCTGCTGCTATTTTGTTGTTATTTATATACAGATCCGAGAACTACCTAATCAGAGTATTCTTCATTTTGGCCCAGCCATCTGTGTGTTTTAAAACTGCACAGGTGATTCACCTGAACTACCAGGTTAAGAGCTATCCTCCTAGAACTCACAATCAGGCTGAACCTGACAGGGTAGGGGGGCAGCAGGCAGTGGTGGTGAAGATGGCAAGTGGAGTCAACCCCTGGTCCAACCAAAACAAGCTTCTGGGCAAAGTGCTATGAAACAGTCTAACTCCTTTTTTTTTTTTTTTTAGATTTTTAAAAATGTTTTTTATTTATTTTGGGAGAGACAGAGAGAGAGAGAGGGAAAGAGAGCGAGCATGCAAGCAAGAGAGGGGCAGAGAGATGGAGAGAGAGAGAGAATCCCAAGCAGGCTCCATGTTGTCAGCGCTGAGGCCCATGTGGGGCTCGATCTTACAAACTCTGAACCAAAACCAAGAGTCAGAGGCTTAACCAACTGAGCCACTCAGGTGCCCCTGAAAAGGTCTAACTCTTAAGAAACGAAAGAGCATTTCCTCTTTTCTAGTCCACCTGCTTCCTTGAGTGATAAAGAGTATGACTCAAAAGGGCTCTGCATTTTATCCCAAAATAAGCATTGCCATCCCAGGAAGGGGGAGCCTTTTCTGCACTTTTGCCTTTTTCCTGCCCCACCAAATATAGGTTACCTTGACACATAGATGAATTTATCTATAACCTATGCACCATTGGACATTTAGGTCTGGTATTCAAAAGAATTTCCTACTATGAAAAACCTCTGAAACATCTAAAGAAAGTAATTTTGGCACTTTTCTAACATTTGAAAATTGATAACCCATTTGCTTCTTGCCTCTCAGGCATATTATTTTAGATGAGGGAATTTCAGTGCACTGATTCTTTCCTATCTGTCCAGAAAACCCATTACAAACAACCAGAGGAAGGCAAACATCATCTCTCTAAAAGGGAGAGTAAAGATGAGGCTTAATTTGTTCATGTGCAGTAAACAGCTGAGTCTTGAAAGCAGAATCTAAAGTGAAGATTTTATTTCTCTCTGGTCATCTTGATCTCCCTGCTTGAAAGGTATTACTGAGATAAGGAAGCATCAAAACCTAGCACCGGGTAATCAGAGTTGAAGGAATAGAACTTTGTTTGGGAATTAGTGTCTTAAATCTTCTTTCACTCAAGATACTAAAGCTTGTGCCCCTTACAGACTTTCTCCTGAGGTGGCATGAGCTAAGAACCAAGCATGTAGGGAACTTAGGAGCCAAATGGTCAATAGCAAAGATTCAGTTGGTAACTATGTGCTTGGGATTCAGATCTTTCCACCAAGTGAGGATAAGAAGGCAAGGTCTATTATAATGCTTCTAAGCTTCAAAGGTTAGGTCACTTTGTGATTCTGTCTGTGAGATACTCAAGATCATTTTCACTGTGGGGAAAAAAATCACCTGTTCTGAAACGGCTGTGATCAGCAGGTGCACCTATCATGGACCTGAGACTAGAGAGGACATTACATCCCTGAGAACAAGGTGGTGTGGAGTGAGAGCGCTGAGGGGTAATGATTGGCTCTTTGTTTACTGAGAGATGTGCCCCCTGTTGGAGTCTACACTGGGACTAGTAGAGCTCTTGAATGTATGACTTCTTTATTGTGATTAATGAAAGGAGTAATCCAGGGGCGCCTCGGTGGCTCAGTTGGTTGAGTGTCTGACTCTTAATGGGTCATGAGAATGAGCCCCAAGGTGGGCTCCATGTGGAGTATGGAGCCTACTTAAGATTTTTCCCTCTCTCCCTCCATCCCTTTCCCCTGCTTATATGTGCTCTTTCTTGCTCTCTAAAATAATAATAATAATAATAACAATAATAAATAGTAATAATAAAGTAGTGATCCAGAGAAAGAGTTCAGACAAGTATAAATACCTAAAGCTGCATTTATTTACTGACACCAAAGAATCCATACTGCTTGGTGTTTAAGATGAAAGTCAGGTGTCCTGTACCAGTATCTATTCACCTGTCTCTTTAAATTACCATGACAGACATTATTTTCCATCACTCACCCTTTGCCAAAGCTGAATGGACAGCCCCCACAAAAAAATATGAAACTTTTTTAGAAAATGTTAACTTCAGTGTGCAATAGTTTGTCCTTGGAAAAAGTAAAAAGAAAGAAGCAGGTCTGTAACATGAGAGCCAACTCCCATTTCAAATCTCCAGACTAACACTTTCACCTCTTCTCCGTATTCCAAATCATTACTGGATGGAGGCCAGTATAGGAAATGAAAAAGTACATTTTCCACCCAAACTTTGTTTCTGATGTACCCAGGGAGGATGACGGGTGCTGGGTCAGCCCCTGACTCAACTTAGCTCAAACAGGGTCTCTGGGAGTTTGGCAGTCAGGGTGAGAGAAGAAATGGCTTAACTTACTAAACCATAAAGTTAGGAGCTAGGAGTTGTTTACAGCAAATCATCCCCCACATGTTTTTCCTCTAGGAAAAAATAGAGGAAGCCAATCTCAGAGGGGAAAACAAAACCAAACAAGCAGACAAGCACAGAGTGACAAACAAGATGTGCGGAAGGAAGCAGGAATCCCAGGGGCATTGGCTTACAATTCATTTCTGAGTCCTGGAAAAATCCCTGCCTTAAAGTTCGAGGTATCTCTGAATCCTGCCATTAAATACCACTTCCACCTTTTGTAGGCAGAAGCTAACCGGGGTAAGTTTCCTGAACTAGCAAGATCAATCCTTAATACAACTAGTTAGAAAATAGAATGCAAACAACTTATGATTTTTAATAACCAAAAGATAAAATCCCTGGTAATAATAAACTTAATAAGAATATTACACATTATATGGAGATTTAGATCTAAAAACAGAAATAATTACTAACAGATATAATGGAAGAGATGCCTAAGAAGAAAGAAAATCTATTGCTAGATGAAAAAGAATCACATAAAGATGTAAACTGTCCTTCGCTGAAATTATAAATACACTTTGGACCCATTAAGGATTGTTTTTAACTTGACAAAATTATTCTAAATCTTTTTTTCAAGAATGAAGAAAAAAATTAAAAGGCAAGAGTAAGGTAATTTCCAGTACATGGTACTGGAATGCATTTTAAAATGGCAATTATTATAATACTGTTTATATGTACAGCAATAGAGAAATCCTTGACAGATTTATAAAACCCCCAAACAGACCAAGCTTTATCTAAGCATTTACCATTTGATTAAGAATGATCATTTAATAAATAGGGTTTGAACATTATTTTTGAAAATATAAAATTCTAATAGAGATTAAATTATGCAACAGAATAAATCTCAAATAGATTAAATATGGAAATGCAGTTGAAAAACCACACACACATAAAAGAATTACAATAAAATGTGCATAAATATTAATTTGAACCCTGGTCAATGAAGGGCTTTGTATGTATAAGCATAAATCTTTATATATATGAATTTAAAAACATGGCATATGTGACTGAAGAACAGATTCAACGGGGAAAATTTTCAGTTTATATAACAAAGTACGTCTTAACAATAAATTTTAAAAGACTCCTAAAACTCAGAAAGACTATAAAATGGCAACTCAGGGATGAAGAATAAATAAGAAACATTAGCAAATATGCAAATTCACTAACCGTCCAAGAAAACTAAATTAAAGCAATAATGAAATTCCATTGACCAAACTTTTTTGCCTACACATTTGTTATTGTAATGGTAAGAATTGTGTTGGCCCTTGTATATATCACTGAGGAAGAGTAAATCTGTAGGACCTTTCCATCAAGCTGCTTTCTAATACATCAAAAATGCTCAGAGCCTAACTCAGCTATTGACCTTGGAAAGTTATTCTACAGAACTGATAAGAAATATTAACAAAGATGTAACTGTAAGGATGAACACTGCAGACATTTTTACAACCTAAAATTGCTAAGATACATAATAATAGCAGGGAATTGATCAATTAAACTGCTGAATATCACTGCAATGACTATTGAATGATTAGATTAGATTATCAAAGAAAACGAGGAAAAAACTCACAATATTACACAAAAGGGTAAATTACGAAATAATGTTTATGATTATGATAATATATGAGTTAAAATTAAGTTGTTTAAATCAATGACTAGAATCATATAGACTGACACAAACAGTTCTGGATAGGATATATTAGGTGGTGAGGTTTTTGTTTTATTATTTATATTTTTAAAACTTCCCAAATTGTCCAAAATGAAAAAAATGAGAGAAAAAAGCATAATCCAGTAAAAAAAACAAAGTACCAATAATATCAACACTATAAAACAAACAAATAAACAAAAAGAAATAGAAAAAGAAGGCAGGAAAAGTCATTCCAGACAGGGAGCCCACATGCAAAAGCACCAGAGTGGATAAGAGTATGAGATGTCCTGGCAACTCTAAGAAATTTCATGTGGCTAAGTCATAGGCTGTATCAGGGGTAGTTCCAAGAGGTGCAGTTTGAAAAGGAACTTGTATTCCTAACATAAAAGAGTGTTAGTTTCCTAGTGCTGCTGCAACAATTAACACAAACTCAAGAACTTAAAGCAACACGAATTTGGTATTTCACAAGTCTGAAATGAATCTCATTGACCTAAAATAAAGCTGTAGGCAGGGCTGCATTCCTTTCTGAGATTCTAGGGGAGAACCCATTTTCTTGCCTTTTCCAGCTTCCAGAAGCTAACCACATTCCTTGGCTTATGGCCCCCTTCCATTTCCAAAGCCAGAAATGGACAATCAAGTTTTGCTTACAATGTCATTTCTGTGTTTCTGACTCTTCTGCCTCTGTCTTCCACATTTATAATGACCCTTGTGATTATAATGGACCCACTCAGATAATCCCAGATGATCTCCTTATTTTAAGGTCTGCTGGTGAGCAACCTTAATTCTCTGTACATCCTAATTCCCTCCCAACTATGCAGTATAGCATATTCAAAGGTCCTGGGGTTACTACATAAACATTATTGGGGGAAGTGGCATTTTCTGTCTAGTAAAAAGTATTTGCTTCGGAGATATATTGATGGTGGGAAGATCAATTAATAAAGGTTACTTTAACAAGTTAAGGGTAAGTATTTACCTGGCCTAAAGAAAATTTCCTACTGAGACTTGAAGAGTATGAAAGAGTGGAGAGTAAATTGATGTCTTCAAATTCAAGGATCAGAGGAACTACCCATCTCACTCCCACAGAATCAAACCCTGTGCTTATGGCGGTACTATACATGAAGTAGAGGCTCAAGAGACACTTGCTGAGTAAATGACTAAGAAATCATTCATTCAACTACTTTTTTAAATGTGTTTTTATTTGTTTTCAGAGAGAAAGCAAGTGTGCAAAGGGGAGGAGCAAAGAGAGTGGGGAGAAAGAGAAAAGCCTAAGCAAGATCCATACTGTCTGAGCAGAGCCCAATGGTGGGGGTGGGAGGGACTCGAACTCAACAAACCATGGGATCATGACAGGAGCCAAAATCAAGAGTCAGATGCTCAACTGACTGAGCCACCCAGGAGCCCCTCATTCAACTACTTTTCTTAGCTTCTAAGGTTCAATGATTTGTTCTCAGATTTCTATAACATCTATTATCTGAACCCTTTATTTTAGCACTTGATCAAGACTTAATATTATTTATTTACTTTGTATTCTTTATTTCACCAACTAATTTGCCTTATTATTCATTTATGGAGAATTAACAGCAATATTACCCATGATCTAGTTTATAGAAGAGTGGCCCTCCATCAACTACACTTTCAAATGCCTGGTTTGATGAGCAAACTTGTATCACACTATGTGGACCCACCATGTAGACATGGCTGATTTTTTTCTGCCATGTAGATAAGACTAAAATCTCTGTTCCCCTTTTCACTTGTATTTTTATGATTGCCTCAAGGCCAATTCCTACATGATCATAAAGGGATTCACTGAGTGGGTTGTGAGGTTATTAGAATAACAAAGATAAAGCTTCTCTTTATATTTCACATGAGCTAATCCCCCCTTGAATATCCTGTTATATTATAGGATTTTAAAAAATAGTACACAGTTTCTGCTGTGTCAATTGCTAAAACGGATAGTCCCCTGCTATTTTAAGTATAGCTGAACTCAACAAATGAAGCAAAAAAAGAGCAGAGCTGAGAAGCTCAGCATCTTAGACACATTTTGTGAATATTTAAAACAAGTGGGCTGTATACCATTTGTCGTCTTGGGAATTTTAGACTCTGTCCTGTATTATCTTTGAGTATATATGTATGATTTAATCACCATCTGTAAGTAATGTTAATGGATTGTCAGGATAATGCTGTGTCAGTATTAGATATATTCATGACAAGGAGGCAGAGTCAAGGTTATAATAAAGCATAGGTCTGAGGGTATGCCCAAAGCTGAAGATGGTGTGTGATTTCCCGTGTCTATGAAATAAATAGCAATGAAAGTAGTCGGGACTTTTAATCCAAAATAAATGTGTGTCCCTTTCAGATTCAGTCAAATACAAAAAGAGGGATTGAACTGGGTCTTTAGGCCAAGAGATGAATGAGTTCAAGTGAGAATGAAATTTCCAGGATAGAAGAGGGCATCTGCTTTAGTCAAGAATGAAATGGTTAGGAAAAAACAAAAAAAAACAAAAAAACACCACAACCAAAAATCAAACAAACAAAACACCATGAAGAAGGCAGAAAATACTGAGATGCCAATGGTATGTAAAAGAGAACTGTAAAACGTATGTGATGAGGGGTGTCTGGGTGCCTCAGTCTGTTAAGACTCCAACTCTTGGTTTTGGCTCAAGTCATGATCTCACGGTTATTAAGTTCAAGCCCCACGCTGGGCTCCGAGCTGACAGCGCAGAGCCTGCTTGGGATTCTCTCTCTTTCTCTGTCCGTCGCTCTCTCTCTCTCTCTCCCTCTCAAAATAAATAATTAAACTTTTAAAAAAATGTGTTTCAGATGATGGTAAAATATTTCCTTCTGTGCCTCATCTTTCCCTCTCCGCCTTTCTTCTATGCTTAATGACTGATTTTATCCCAGACCTTACACTAAGTGCCCAAGAGTGTATATTTATGGAAACTTCATAATTCAATATATAAAAACAGGTCTTTGATTTCAAATGTAAATTTGTTTCTGAGTACTACTTTAGTCATAATAGAAGTTTACCCATGAAGTATCTTAAAATCTACAGTGATATAAACTCTCCTGGAGATGCATTTTTTGAAGATGCCTTTTTTAAAGCCATGTAAAATTGTCCCTGCCATATAGGAAATCACATTGGAAAGAAAGACCCAGGCATAAAAACCTTTACCATACAGGGGTGCCTGGGTGGCTCAGCCAATTAGGCATCAACTTTGGCTCAGGGCATCATCTCACAGTTCGAGAGTTTGAGCCCTGCATCGGGCCCTCAGCTGTCAGTGCGGAGCCCACTTCGGATCCTCTGCCTCCCTCTCTCCCTGCCCCTCCCACACGCATGTGCACTTTGTCTAAAAAGAGAGAGAATAAAATGTCTTTAAAAAACCATTTACGACATATTCTAACAAGTTGTGATGAAGGATTAAGAGATGAGCAAATATACTAAGAAAAGAAAAAAAGAAGGAAGGAAATGCTTTTCAGGTAGAAATTATTTCCTGAAACTTCTTTTACTTGGAAATAAAATTTCAAATGTATTCAAAGATCAGACTCATGGAAGGCCTTGCATCTATGCTCAGAATCACAACCTCTTCTGAAAGCAGTGGAAAGCTTCTAATGAGGTTGTTTCAAGCAAAATGACCTGCTCATTGGTACACGGATGGTAAATAAAACCGGAGCATTCCAAGGCAGATACTGTTAAGAGCCAAATACTTCAATTTTTAACTTATTCATGTATCGATTCAGCAAGTATTGTTAAAAACCTACTAGGCATACAAGTCTGTATTCAGTTTTGAGGATACAGCTCTGAGCAAATTAGGCACAATCATGCTTAAATGGGCCTTACCATCTAATATGACAAGGTAAAGGTTTTAGAATATATTCTCATTACACTGGGAAGCTTTTAGAGAATCTGATTCTGGTGTATAACAAAATCTCATTTGTGTTTGCAAAGGATTGATTTGGGTGCCACAGAGCTCATGGATATTACCAGAGGCAACAGCGAACTCATCAGGAGACAACTGTAATATTTCAAGTTAGGGATGATAGTACTTTGGAACAAAAAAAGAAGAGAATTAAAAGCATTTGGGATCTCTTGTGGCAATGGAATGAATACAACTATCTAAAAAATATTTCTTTATTTATTTTTGAGAAAGAGAGAGGAAGGGAGAGTGCAAGGGAGGGCAAAGAGAGAGGGAAACAGAGAAACCCAACCAGGCTCCAAGCTGTCAGCACAGAGCCCGATGCAGGGCTCAAACTCACAAACTGTGAGATCATGACCTGAGTCGAAGTTGGACAGTTAACTGACTGAGCCACCCGAGCGCCCCAACAAGACTCTTTTAGACAGGTGGATGTATTCTGGAAGCCAAAAAGAACAAAGTATTTCAGAAATGGAAGAGATAATAGATGAAATGTCGCTAAGTGAGACGATCAACATGGAAGTTGTTGATAAAACAGTTTCAGAGAGGTAGAAGAGACAGAAAAGCGGTCATGGAAGGGATCTAGGGAAGAATGGAAAGTAAGTGACTATAGATAAGTGTTTTGGTAAACTTTTCTATCAAGTGGAAAGTCAAGTACTGAATGGAGGGAGCTGAAGTGGTCACAGGGTAAGGATATTTTTAACATGGGAGATATTAGAGCATATTTATATGTTAATAGAATCATCTTTTAGGGAAATGGGGCACCTGGGTGGCTCAGCTGGTTAAGTGACCAAGTCTTGATTTCAACTCAGGTCATGATTACGAGGCTTCTGGATTTGAGCCCCCATCAGGCTCTGCACTCACAGCACGGAGCCTGCTTTGTATCCTCTGTCTCCCTCTCTCTACCCCTCCCCTGCCTCAGACATAAATGAATGTAAAAAAAAATTTTTTTTAACCCAAAAACTGTATTTGTATATAATAAATATGCTGTTTTTTTCCTCATGTCTTTACACAGTTTCCTCAGGTAGTATTAACCATTTTAAAAAGAACTGTTTACTTTGTATCCTCAGCATCAGAAAACCACTGATGCTTTCCAACATCGTAATTTAGATTTGTATTTCTAGAGTTTCATATAAATGGAATCATGTAATGCATATTCTTTTTTCCCTGGCCTTTTCATTCAGCAAAAATGTTTTGCAAATTCATCGATGTTATTACATGTTATCAGTAATTCTTATTGTTAATATTCCATTGTATACACATGCCACAATTTATTTATTTATTCACCTGTTATTGATGCACATTTGGGTTGTTTACAGGTTTAACCCATTAGGGGTAAAGATTCTGTAAACAGTTTATAAGTCTTTGTGTAGGAAAAAAATAGTTTCCTTTTTTTCTCAGATAAATATGGAATTATTGAAATGAAAATCTTAAGAATGTTTAGTTAGTGCTAACTGCTCTTATATTCTGTAAATAGATTAGTGCTTACGCCTACTTTTCAGTATTAGGCCTTTTTTTTTTTAAACTGTAACTTCATAGATAGGTTTGTGGATGTTAAGAGATGGTGCTTTTATTTGATTTTTACTTTCCCATTTCTTATTAGAGAGAGAGGGAGCACACAAGTTGGGGGAGAGGGGCAGAGGGAGGATGGGGAGAGACAGAGAGACAGAGAGAGAGAATCCCAAGGAGGCTCTATGCATAGCAAAGAGCCCAATGTGGGGCTCCATCCCATGACCCCAGGATTATGACCTGAGCAGAAACCGAGAATTGGATGTTGAACTGAGTTAGCCACCCAGGCACCTCAAGAAATAGTACATTTAAAACCTAGGTCTAAATTCAGGTAGTCAACATAGTTGTAGCAATATAATAATTACTTCCTTTATATATTTTCATTTTATTTTCATGATAACCTCAAAGGGCCTGTATTTTTCAGATGAAATGTAACTGAGGCAAAATTATGTTAATTAACCTACCCAAAGACACAAAACAATGAAGCTGCAAAGCTAAGATTTGAACCCAGTAAGTCAGATCTCCGGTCTGTTCTTAACTCTACCGCCTTAAATATAGAAAAAAAGGCAAAATATATGCCTGACAGTCAAAACGAGGAAGTAAAAAGATGCACGTGGTTTCGGCATAAACAGCAGTATCCATTGAAATGAAATAGATTTCCAATGTTCAATTTTAGTCAATACACGCAAATTATAGATTTACTCAAGTGTACAAAATGAAGAAAACAAGAAGGTGAGGTGTATTTTAGAACAGTAATGAATTTTGTTTATCTTGTTAGAATCTGATCATTCCCAAATCTATTAAGGCTATTAATTACATAACTCAGAACTCAAACAATCTATCTGCCTAAATATATATACACCAAGTATTATTTATCCATCCATGTGATATTTGGGTATTAATTAGAATTAATTATTAATTAGAATGTCCTTAGTAAACAGTAACAGCACATGATTGATTAAATTAGAAAACCAGGAAACGATACACTCTGCCTTGTTGGATTTTCTTCTCTGTTGACAGCTCTGGTTGTTTGAGCTCATGGACAGTATGTTCCATGGCTTGTGCAGAATAAACACCCGAACAGCTGTAACATCTTCACCTTATTGCTCAGCTGTTGGCGTCAAGGAACAAATGGAAAATCTATAATGTTACTGCATTAATCATAATAAGGGGAAAAGTTCAATTATATTTTTTCCCGAGAAAAAGTAACAGTTGGTTACTATCAATTTTGTGACTAAATGAATGTGCTTTTTTTAAGAAAACTGCTTTAAAACTTGCTAATAAGACACCTTCAAGAGGCTTACAAAAACAATGATAACATTGTACTTCTCAACTATAGCAACTACGATACAATCTCTTTATAAAGAGAAAGTATGTTACTTGGGTACAGGGCTTTCCAATTTAACTACCACATCTTCTATTGATATAGAAGACTACCACTGAGATCATTAAATAATAATTCCCAGGGAAAAATAGGATCTATATTAGATAGATCACAAACAGATGGATTTACTACTGAGAGACATCTCAGACACAAGTTTGAGAGAAGAAATATCACTTTTCTCACACACCACCAGAAAGGGAATGCTTAGAGAAAGCAGTGGGGGATCGAGGGATGTGATGTGTAAGACTGTAAGAAAGGATATGAACCACTTAACAAACAAAAATCAAATCTCTGCCATGTATTTAGACATTCAGTACTTGGAACACACAAAAAATTACATACTTATTTCCTTCTATTTACCCAGGGACAGGATTCTCCCATAGCAGTGATCTCTGATTTTATAAACCATACCAGAGAAATATCGTCAAAACAATAACCAACTGGATTAAAAAACGTGACAACATCCTAGGTTTCAGTACTGGTATTTACTTATTACAGACTGCACAAATTTCCCCAAAATATTAACTACCTTAAAAATACTCTTACAGACTGGTTGTGAAAAGGCACAATTACCACTCAGAGAAACCCAGGCAGAAAGCTGTATGGGACGCCATTTACAAGGTGAAATGTGGCTAATGAGCCCTTCACAATGGTTTGTGTCTTGCTAGTCTCTGCCTCTGCCTCTACGGCAGCTATTGTTCAGGAAAAGTCCATCTGTTCCACGTACATCTCGCAGCTCTCTGCTCCAGTCCCAGGGTTAGAAAACTCAATTTAAATCAAGCCTAATCACTTCTGCTAGCTGCAGCGCGTTTCCCAACACTCTTCACCCACCCGAACATTCTAGTGTGACTTTGTTTCTTGCATCTCTCAGCCTTCCTCCAATTCAGCCACAGTCTAATTGGCTGGCTGGGGATTCCACTGTCACTCAAGCTAAACTGTCACTCAGGCTCATTGAGGAAATTGGAAGCTGAGTTTGCAGTTTGAGTTTGGTTCCAAGGGTACATATTTCCTGGCATTTTTTTTAACCCGTCTAACTAGCCAGGCAGAAGGTAAGAAGATGCATGAAACTGTACCTTAAAATATAGCAAGATCTCTTTTTCTGACACTTTTAATTGTTTAGTTCCATGCTGGTGGTCAAGAAGAGAACTGAAGGCTTGTCTTCAGTTTACCACACAAAGGGAGCCATGACATCAACTAGAAGCCCCTTTCAGCAATCATTAGGTTTCCATTTATTTTTCTCATTTTTCAAAATACAATAAAACCTCAGATTGCAAGTAACTTGTTCTGTGAGTGTTCTGTTCTGCAGGACAAGAAAACATTTCTAATAAGTTTTAACTTGATAAACGAGTGATGTCTTGCAATACGAGTAGTATGTGACGCCAAACATCACATGATCATAAGTGAAAGTCGCTTTGATATACAAGTGCTTTGGATTATAAGTATGTTTCCGGAACGAAGCAAGCTGGCAAACCAAGGTTTTACTGTAGATCATGTTTTAGGTTACCATTTTAAAAAATGCTCTCCTGTGTCCTCAAGGCTATTGGTTTGGGGAAAGAATTTAACACAATTTTCTGTGAGTACCAATTGAGACAATTCAAGATTTTGTTCTCTGCTTCTAGATTAGAGCTGGTAGCCTGCCTACTCACCCACCCCCACCACTCAAAGAATCTGAAATCAGGTTAAAAAGGTACCTGATGCTAGATAATACAAGAGAAATTTCTTCCAAATTATGCTATGCAAATCAAAGGAAGGTATTAGTAGCACCATGTCACCAAGTGTTATTTCACTGTAAGTAAACACAAGACCAGGTGGTGGGCTCTCTGGCTATGTGATGTCCAGCATGGAGAGTTACAAAAAATCTGCCACAACGTCCTTGCCCTCAAGTAGTTTCCATCTTATGAAGGAGCCATTTAGAGAAAAGAACACACACTGTTCTGTAGCAAGTACCAAATCTGTAACACCAATAACAACTGATCAAGAGTTTCAGAGGAGGGGAGAGATGACTGTTCCCTAGCCATTCTCTCCCCTGCCTTTCTGGTCAAAAGTAGGGCAAGAGAAACAGAAGAAAAAAGTCCTGATGACTGCTTAGCCTCAACCCTTGACTAACTCAGAGGGTCTTCGTTGTCATCCAGCATGAACTCACGCCCGGCCATGACTCAACCATCTCCATAATGAGAGAAATGCAAGCCTAGCTTATCCCAACACCCTCAACTTGCAAAATGACTTCAACAATGAAAAAGAAGCCAATGTCCAATGTGTATTAAATATTTGTGTCTAGTCATGGTTGAAGTACAGATAGCATCATCTTTGTAGCCCAAATATAAATTCACTGGAACCAGAAGCCAGTCTAGAATTCCCTCTGGGGGAGCCAAGGTAGATTTTTCTCTTTTTAATTTTCTTTCTTCTTGTTTTTGCTTTTGTGTTTGCTTATAGCATTTGCTTTCCTGTCTTAAAGAATGAAGATGCTGTATGAGCATAACCTCTTTGTTCTTAGGTCATTCAAATATTCATAAGCTAAACATAATTTGCTATCTTTTTCACATGCTTTGTTTTCATTTCCTATCACATAATCCCCTATGTTCACTTATTTCCAGTCTTGCTCAATAACATATCTGAGTATATATATTTTCAAGTGTTGTCTAGTTTCCCCCTTTTTACAACGCCTTATTTAACTTTGTCATATTCTTGACTTGTTTGGATTCTAGTACACAAAATGCAGGCAACCCTCCCTAATAAAAGGCAATGTTCCTTGTTGTTCAGAGAAAAATATCATTAAGTAGATATGTACTTTACTTCTAATGTTCTCCCTTCTGGGGAGCTGTCACTGAGTTGGCTTTTGTTCACCGCCGGAACGCAAACTGGCTACCCCTCTTAAATGGGATGTTCATGCCAACAGTAGATGCAGAGTATCTACCCTACTCTAGGTTCATGTAAACACATGTAATTGGAACAGACCCCACAGGGTGGGGCTCATTCTTGTTTCCTTTTATGCAAAATCACTTCGTATCCTTTGACATTTTTTTTCTCTTTAGAAAACCCCTTAAGAATCTTTTTATGAAACAACGCATCCAGCGAAATATCCTAAGCAATTTTCCTAAACCTTCATTCTTACATGATAATGATGATGATTTATGGGTCATCTAGTCCCAAATAGTATGTCCAAGCATATTCTAGGTCAGAGGTTTTTGTGAGATTTGATTAGCATATTCAGATTTGTTCTATTCTCTGAAAGCCGCCCCTCCTCTTGGAGTACGCTCGCTGAACCATAGGCATGAAAACACTGGAGCACTGATGGAAAAACTGTAAGTTCTTCAGGAATGCAAATTTAATTAGCTAGGAGTTATTAGCAGGTTTCTTAACTTCCCTACACCTCAATTTCCTTACCTTCTAAAACGAAAAAGTTGAACAGCACATTTTTGAAGATCTACTATACAGTTATACATTATATATAATATTTGATATATAGTACATATAGTAGAAAAATAGAAATAGAAAAAGACATCGATATTATAAATGTTATATAACATAATAGAAATATAAATAAAAGAGACGATTTTTTAAGTTTATTTATTTATTTTGAGAGAGAGAGCACAAACAGGGGAGGGTCAAAGAGAAGGAGAGACAGAGTCCCAAAGAGGCTCTGCGCCATCAGCAAAGAGCCCATTGTGGGGTTCAAACTCATGAACCATGAGACCATGACCCAAGTGAAGATCAAGAGTTTATTAAAAAAAAAAATACGATTTATATGGGGTGCCTGGGTGCACAGTCAGTTAAGTGTCTGCCTTTGGATCAGGTCATGATCTCAAAGTTTGTGAATTTGAGCCCTGTGTTGGGCTCTCTGCTCTCTGGGCAAAGCCCACTTTAGATCCTCTGTCCCTCCTCTCTCTCTGCTCTTGCCTCACTCTCTCTCAAAAATAAATAATAAAAATAAATAAATAAATGTACTGTTTATATATGTAATGGAAATTTCATGGGAAGAGCTGCAATTATTTGGAAGCAAACGTGTTTCTTTAAAAAAGTTTATTATATATATATATATATATATATATATATATATAGAGAGAGAGAGAGAGAGAGAGAGAGAGAGGGAAGGAGGGAGAGGGAAGGAGGGAGAGGGAAAGGGAGAGGGAGAGAGAATCCCAAGCAGCCTCCACACTGACAACATGGAGCTCCACCCAGGGCTCAAACCCATGAACTGTGAGATCATGGTCTGAGGCAAAATCAAGAGTCGGATGCTTAACCGACTGAACCATCTGGGCACCCCACATTTTCTTCTTCTTTGATGACTAAGCTCATCTATAACCCAGTCCCATTATTTACTTCATTCCCCAAGGGTCTTCCTGTCATCCATATGAATCCCTATCAGACTGGAGCACCCAGGGGTCTCATTTCCTCTATTTGACTCCATCAGTTCTCAGATACCTGCTATTCTCACAAGCCTAGGTGCCTTTTCTTGTCAATCTCTTGGTCCACTCTGATGGTCCACACTAGGCTAAGGGGCTTCAGATTCTGAGTACAGGAGGCAAGGATGAACTAAAATGGCATAATGAAGAAAATCACTAACATTTTTTCTGGATAAAATCGATAATTTAATATTACACCTATCTGTTGTTATTTTAATATCTATTTTTCCTATCTTACCATCGTCCCATCTTTGTTTGGATCAGGACCTAAGAAGGGCTACCACAATATGTGTTACTATCCCATCCCATTTTAGAAAAGAGGTTATGATCCCATGGCAATGTTCACATTATCTGTTAGTCCAGTCAAATCCATAAGCAGTGTTACCAGCAAGTCCTGGAAAAAAGTTAGGTTTCAGTTCTTTCGTGCTCTTCTCAGTGACTAGTAAACCCCACTGTAGTAGGATATTCAAGTTTTTGTTTCCCGGGGGGATTAAGCACTTTATGAAGCTATCCTTTCCTGAATTCCAGCCCTAATCAAAAGGATGTTTGTCTTATGCCTTCACTATTCAGTTCCTCTAGATAAGCTGATTAATACTTTTTAGATCATATGTTAATGATTACTCATTAATGTTCAGTCCACCCTATTAAGTCTTCAGTTTTAAAACTCTTCAATGACTACCGGATACTAAAAGGATCCAAGTACACAACCATGTGAAAATCACAGGCTCAGGTGAAGGACTAAGGGAAAATATTTGAGGCTTCAGGAAATTTTCAGAATCCATTCATTCACATCCATGAAAAACTTGCTTATGAAATAAGATTAGCTTCAAGTGTTTTCTTCAAGCAAAATGATCAATGAAGTACACCTACTAAAGATCTGGATACAGAAGACTGAATGATTATGTATGTAAAATTTCTTAAACAGAAATGTGTATATATCAATTCAAACAGAATGCTTATCTGTGTCTTATGACACTAAAAGCTTTCATCTATTTCCCATTGTTTTGTTTGTCTGTTCTTCAATGAACAAAATAAATGCCAGTGCAACAAGATACCGTAAGGCAAAATCTGCTCTTTGAGGAGTTCTTTTATCACAAAATCCCTACTTCCTTTCTCCCCCTATCCTTTTCTGGTACCTCTTTCACATTTAGACTAGTTAATCAGTGGTTGAAACCAAACATCAAGTCGGCAGCACTTTAGTTTTCTAGTCTGGAATAAGTTATTTAAAGTGACATCCGAAGTGCTTGAAGAGTTTGTGAAAAAAAGACCAGGAAAAATTGAAGACAAACCATATGGGATTTAGAGGAAGAGTAGCTATAACTAAGAGAGATACTTGAACATCTTGACATTTAATGAATATGTAATGTTTATGCAAATGAACACACACAAGTTTTTTTTCCCCACTGATTGAGTAACTTGGGTACTCTAATACCATTAGCACTTGGTTTAAACAGAAATATTTTGAGTAATTTAGTAACAGTTCAGCTACTTGAATATATTATGCAGGAAGCAGAGGAAGAGGTATAATACATCAACACCATAAGTTAACAATACACACACACATATCAATTTCTTAAGCAGATCATGATGTCATGATTCCAACAATACAAAATAATTGCAATATAAGATATTCAAACTGGATTCTTCCCTCCATTATTGTTTTCTGATGGTATTTAAACGATACTTCATTAGTCTCCTTCTCATCCCATTAATGCTCCCTCTTCAACTTTGATATGTCAAGGCATCAAACACTTCCAAAGATCAAAATATAACTGCTGATTCTTGCTGCTCCCACTCATGACAATATGACCTGCTTTACATTAAATCATACTAAGTTTCACCAGCTCTACAGATGTGTTTAAGATGGAGGAGTTTCCCGGGGCACAGAACGTGCAGTGCTAAAAGTGAGAAAGCTCCAGGCACACCAGGACAGGTAGTCACCCTAAGCCATCATCCATGTAATTGCAGGAAATTAACACCTAGGAGTGAACCTTGATTTCTCCTTTCCCATAATTCTTCCAATCTCAACTGTCAGTAAATCTCGAAGCCCCTACCATGAAAACATCTTCCAGACTCACCACTTCTTCCTACCTGTAGTCATTAACAGGGCAAACTGGCACCACCCTCGCCTGGGAACTGCCATGTCCAGTGATGTGTTCCCTAGTTGATGGTGCCCATTTACAGAAGTTCCTGGCCATCGACAAAGGCCATGCATCATCTTGTTTCCACCTACTTCTCTAACCTCATCTCCTACACTCCTGCACCTGCCACTAAGATTCAGCAGAGCTTCTTTTCCACAACATTCCAAGCTTAATCTTGCCAGGAGGTCTGTGTGCTGCTGTTCCCATCGCTTGCAATTTTTCTGTTTTTTTTTCAGTCACTTGCCATATATTTCTAAGGTTACATATCACCTCTGCAAAGAGCATTCCTTGACCACCCAATCTAAAATTCCACTGACTTTCAATCACATCACCATGATCTAAATCTCTGTATAACAAGCAGTATTATCTGACCTTTTCTTGTTTCTACAAGAAATATTAAATGTTTAAAAATCATGCATAAATATGCACACAATAAGAACATGATCATTTGAAATATATGCAAGGAAATGTAGCTTTTTAAAAAGTAATCTCTAGGCTGAACATGGGGCTTGAACTCATGACTCCAAAATCAAGAGTCACATGCTCTACTGACTGAGGCAGCCAGGTGTCCTTATGCAAGGAAACACTTAAAATACTAGTAATAAAATTAAAAATATTTTAAAAAATACTAATATGGATCTTTGGGTGGTAAAATCATGGGTTATTTGTATCTTCTTATGCTTTCTAAATCTTCCCTATTTTTTTTGAAGATTTTATTTTTAAGAACTCTCCATACCCAATGTAGGGCTCGAACTCACACCCCCCAGATCACCAGTCAGATGCTCTACCAACTGAGTCAGCCCGGCACCCTTTCCATGTTCTTATTATACACTACACTTCTATAATTTTAGAATCAAACAACATCAAGATCAAGTTTATTACAAAAGGGTTCCACCGCGGGACTAGCCTCTGCTTTGGAAGCCTTGCTGCCTTACCCAGCATGGTTGAGAAGGCCGTACTCTCTGCTCCCTTTGTTTGCCTTGTCTGCCTGTATCATACTACTTCTTGTACCATTGACAACTGTTTCTTTATTTGTTGGTCTCACCCTTTAGATTCTGAACTCCAATGAGGGACAGAGGGCATTGTCTGTGTCAATGGGTTATACTCCTGTTATCTACCCATATAAAGTAAACAAGTTTGCTCTGCCTTTAAGCATTTCTGTTCACACCTATGCTACCCTATTCTCCAATAAAAATGCAAAAAAAGGTTTGTTTGGTTGTATAGTTTTTCTCAAAATAAGAACACCAAAATATGTTAATAAATTGTCTGCACAGGTCAACCGACCAATCCCCTCCTCTCTCACATTAGAACAGTAATACACAGCAAAGTGCTTAAGACAGTCTGGACTCTCTTTATTTTGTTCATTATCACATAAATACATCCTAACTGGTTTGATTATGTGTTTCAAAAACTACCCTCTTTAATAATGAGGGTGTCTTATTATGACTATTGAAGGGAACGACTTCAAATGACATTTACAAATCATGTCTGACAAACGGGTTAACACCGAAACGAGTATTATGCAGGTCTCAGGCTTCAAAACAGCTTTTGATGATGCACTAGAGAGTATTTTGGATTTACTTATATAATTAGGATTACAAGAGTCTCACAGACCCTTAAAAATTATGCATACCTGTCCTAAGAGTTAAAGGTACAAGAAAAAGGAGGATCCTTAGGGAATGACTAAAGCCATAAAGCCTCCAGATACAAAGCAGGTAATGACTGGGTAGGTTAGTCAGCATTGTTGTTAGGATGGATTCTACCTATTAGTGGAAAAATCAAAATCAAATAAAAGACACCACATACGTTCAGAAGGAGTTTGATCTATAGAAGAGTAAAAACTAGTTTCAAGGAATCTATTAACACAAACAACAACAAAACCCTACTTTCTTACTGACATCCCAAATTCCTCTAAAGAATCAAAACGTTCAACTCCATATTAAGAGGTAAAGCTGTCTACTCCAAATGATTGTTACAAGTTGATATAAATTCACACTAAGATCATAATAACTGATATTATAGTCTTTCTTACATGATTATTTTTTAAAAAGTCCATTGGGCTCCTGCTTAGATTATGTTTTTAATGATATAAATCCAGTGAAGAAACTAGAAAAAAAAGGAAAGAAAATTATTTCTAATCCTATTTCACAGGATCAAAATCTTTAAACCTTGGCATATATACATCTGGCACTAATAGGTCTGCCTTTCTGTCTCTGAATGCGTCTCTCTCCATACTGAGCATTCAAAGGATGTAACACAAAAACTCACGTCAATCTAGTAATGTGGACAGATATAAATCTTTCACAAGAGAATACTTTAAGTCCTACGACTGCTACGTAAATCATTTGCCGCTGACTTTGACATATAGGAAATGCTAAAGAATATTAGCAATTCTATCACTCCAAGTTATACCAAGTGTCATGGATATAAAAGAGAGGTGGATAACCAACTTTTTCTGGAAAATTCAGGTAAGGGAAATGTATGTACTGGAGTGTACAAAGAGTAGGAGGCTTCCAAGTGAAAAGTGGGATAAAGGCAACCCAAGAAACAACAGGGTTACGAAATGTAGAAAGTTGGGGCGAAGTAAGAACATAAGGTTTTTAGTGGAAAAGGGTAGGAAACAGGGATGTAGACAGGAGGAAATTATCTTGTGAAGGAATGTGTTTCTTCAATGTGGAACTGAACATTGTGTGTTTATTCACCAGGTAACTGAAGCCATTTGCAGCCAAGAATAGAAGTTTTTAGATAATTGATCAATCTGGTAGAAATGTAGAAGATGAACTTAAGTAAGTGGACTTAATGTTAAGACCAGAAGGACTCCCTAAGAAACCTATAAAAATTACTGCTTTGGAGATGGCTTCAAAATTTATTTCTTTCATTAAGATTATTCACATTTATCAAGCCATATATTATCAAACCATTTCTTTCTCATTTCGTGTTTGATTTGTTTTTCCGTGTATAAAACCATGAAGTCAATATTTTTTCAAATCAAGCATGTATATAAGGCATTAACTAAATATCATCGTTTAAGACAATACAAAATATTTTCATTTGGTAGGAAAAAAAATGCTGAGAAAAATGCTAACAATGTTCTATGCACCAACAAGCTAGCAAGAAAAAAGGCTGATAACAAAATAAAAATTAAGCCTTTGAAAATCACCCATTGTATGCAATTTTAATTACTTACCGTATTAAAATGGCTCTAATTTAACATTTATGTAAGCTAGTTTTAAGTGGTGTGTTTTTTATTCCATGAAAGTAGTTTTAGTTTCCACAGGCATAGAAAGGATCAATATTTTACCCGAGAAGTCACTCAAGGTCTGATATTAGGCCTTAATTTGCTACATTACTGTTTATAACTTTGAATGAAAGTAAATATGAAATATAAATAGCATTTCCTTTATCTCTGTGTGAAGTTTAATCTTACTTACAAAATAGGAATTGTGTTAACCCTGAGGGTAATCAATTGTATTGTTTTGGAACAACTGAAACAAACACAGGGAAGGCTGTAACTTATCTAGGTCTTGCTTTGAAGACATTGGAGAAACACCAAGGCAATGAAGACCTCCAGGATTAAGATATCAAAGAGAAGGAAACCAACTGTCACCAGGGTCAAACACCACACTGCACTAACTAGGAAGCCAATCGAAAAGCAGCAATTGAGAGAATGAGAAGACAAGCAGTGCATACAGAGGTCTTATGAAAGCAAACTGGCAAAAACTGAGGTTGTAGCCCACAAAGGATGAGGAAGCACTCATCTGCGTGTAAGCACGCCAGACATGCAGGTGTGACGGCCAAAAAACTAAGAGTGACGTAGAAATAGCTTAGCCTGTACAAAAAAAATTACCCTGTGATGAATCAGCTCCATTCAAGATTGAGTTAAGCTTACTTGCCCTGGACATCACTTCTGCCAGAACCTAAAGCACGTTCCCTCAGGAATCTATCATCCAGCAATTCAAATTATTTCTACATTCTTTTTTCTTTTCTTTTTTTCGCTTTGTCCCAATGTGTCCATGGGCATATAGCTTAATCCTTTTATTTCTTTTTCTTCTTTTATAGTTTATTGTCAAGTTGGTTTCCATGTAACACCCAGTGCTCATCCCAACAAGTGCTCTCCTCCATGCCCATCACCACCCCCCTTCCCCTCTGCCCCTGCGCCATCAGCCCTCAGTTTCTACATTCTTTTCTACATCATGTTTAGTAATTAATAAAAAAATAAGCAGGCATATGAAGACCAAATGAACAATAAGCAAAAGGACAAATAAAGAACAAAAGCAGAACCCAGTAGATCCAGATATTGGAGCTGTCCGAGGTAGATTTTAAAATGACTGTAATTAAACGGAGTGCCTGGGTGGCTCAGTTGGTTAAGCATTGGACTTTAGCTCAGGTCATGATCTCCTGGTTCGTGAGTTTGAGCCCAGTGTCGGGCTCTGTGCTGATAGCTTAGAGCCTGTAGCCTGCTTCGGATTCTGTCTCTCTCTCTCTCTGCCCCTCCACCCCCCGCACTCTGCTCGCACTGTCTCTGTCTCTCTCTCAAAAATAAATGAACATTAAAAAAAATTAAAATGCCTATAATTAACATATTCAAGAAAATAGTTGACAGCATAGAGAATTTCAGCAGAAAACAGTAAACCATAAAAATAGAATCTCTAGAACTAGAAAAGGCAATAGGTGAAATTGAGAACTGGATGTGTTTAATAACACATTATATACAGGAGATTTAAAAAAGTTTAGCGAAATGGAAGATAGATCAACAGGAAAAAATGCATGTTGAAACATGGAGAGACAGGTAGAAAATACAGATACAATCATAATAAAACATATGAGACACAGCTAGAAACTCAAACATAGACGTATCTGAAATCTCAGAAAGAACAAAGAGACAGAAAGGGATAAAGGCAGTAACTGAAGAAATAATGACTAAGAATTTCCCCTAATTCATGAAAGACATCAAGCCAGAGATTGAAAACACACCCCAAACACCAAGTAGGAAAAATATAAAGGAAATCACTCCTAGCCTTATCATAGTAAAACTGCCCAAAATAACACAATCATAAAAGCAATAAGAGGAACAGAGACTCATTGTCTATAAAGGGGAAAAGTTCTGACTTATAGCAAATGTCTCAAAAGTAGCAGTCAAAACCAGAGGTAATAGAATGAGACTTGAAAATATGAAAGCAAAAACTGCAAGAAGACAATTTCATACCTAGGAGAAATATGTCCTCCAAATATAAAGACATTTGCAAAGAAACAAATAATACGAATCACCTCTAGCAGGTATCTAACAACAAAAATATTAAAGGAAATACTGAGGTCAAAACAAACCCATATGAAGTAGAAAGAAATAATGAGCAAAAAAAAAAAGTCAAGTGACTATAGATGATTATCAGCTGCTTAAAAGATAAAAATGAAACAAAAATGTTGTGGTGTCAAGTCTAAAATATGTACATGCCTTATAAAATTACATAACAATGGTAATAAAGTATGACAGGGTAGTGAAGGGAGTTAAAGTATTTCCAGGTCTTTCTGTCACTCTGGAAGTTATTCAAGTACTATAAATAATAGATTCTAATGAGTTAATGATCAATATTGTAATCCCTAAAATTAATATTCAAGGAATTTTAGAACAATGTATAAGCTGATAAAGGGGAAAAGGTTATATTAAAAAACTAAACTAAAAGAAGGTGAGAAACGAGAAGAATGAAGTAAAAGTGGGAGAAAGAAGAAAGCATATAGTTTGAGACTTGGTTCAAACCCAAATATATCAGTAATTACATTAATTACAGTAGTTGAATGGGGACTGGGTTGTAGTAGAGCAAGCATGGAATCCAAGAGCAACTGTGGTGGTGGAAGAGAGAGATGATGAATACCACAATGCCAGAAAATATTGAGGAGGACACAGTTTCTAAGACACAAAGCAGCAAACAATCCAGTCGGGCACATGAAGATGTGCACGTCTGGCTGGGGAAAGGATATGAAGGGCATAAAGTAGACAGGGTAGCTTCAAGCCACCCGAAGGCTTTTTTTATTAGTTTGCTTAGGCTTCAATAATCAAGCGCTTTAGTATCGACTGCTTAGCCGACTGACATTTACTGTCTCACAGCTGGAGAGGCTGGATGTCGAAATGAAGGTATCTGGAACACTGCTTTCTTCTGAGGGCTGCGAGGGGCAATCTGTTCCAGGCTCCATTCCCTGGTTTAGAGATGGCCATCTTCTCCGTGTGTCTTCCTATCATCTTCCCTGTGAGCCTGTCAGTGTCCGAATTTCCTCTTAGTATAAGGACACTGTCATATTTGACCAGGACCTGCCCTAATATCCTCATTTTAACTTGCTTATCTTTGTAAAGACCTTATCTCCAAGTAAGGTCACACTGTGAGGCACTGATTTCAATACATTAATTTGTAGGCAGACACAATTCAATCCATAACAGAATGTTTATCATCAGTGTCATGCTTTGAAAGCAAAATCTGTTTGAAATGCTCCACAAGCCTATAGAAAATGTGAGCAGAAATATAAAATGTTAGTAGAGGTATCTAATCCTGACTTGGGTGTGAGCGGAATCTGCCAGTGTGAGCAATGACTCAGGGTAAGGACATCTTACTTGTGTACAAGCCCGGATTCCACACAAAGCAAAGATTTCAAAATCGTGTAGAGGATCCATGCAGAAGCCACTGATAGATCTAAAGTGTTAGTGGGATATCAGTTAATACTCCCAAAGAACAAAAGATTTGAATTGGTTCAACTGCTTTAAGAAAGGATGTTCACCGCTCCGTTCCCTAGACTCAGAACACCTACCTCAAAGTGTTGACTGGATTTCTACAATTCCTTCAGATATCCTGTTGTTTGTAGCATTTTAATGTTACAAAAATTGGACACATGCTGACATACACTGTTATTTTTTTAAACATTTTACTGAGGTTAAATAAGAGTTCTAATACCTATTACTCCATGTGGATATTTACATAATACATCATTACCACCACATTAAGTTACCCTTTTCTCCAAAATAGGTTGTGTATAACCCAAAATATTTGCCAGATATTCAGTTTGTGTGTAATAGGAAAAGGCAGTTTATATTTCTATTTAATTCTAAAAATAAGAAAGAAATTAAGGTTAATATTAATTTTTTAAGCTTATTTATTTTGAGAAAGAGAGAGAGCATGTGCACATGCACACAAGCAGTGGAGGGGCAGAGAGGAGAGAAAGAATCCCAAGCAGGCTCTGCACCATTAGCGAAGAGCCCAATGCGGGTCTCAAACCCATGAACCATTAGATCATGACCTAAGCCCAAATCAAGAGTCCGATGCTCAACCAACTGCACCACCTAGGCACCCGAAGCTTGTTAATATTCATTTATAAGTTTCTAAGTAATTTTGTCACCCCATGTTGGTCACAGGTCACAGTGGGTCCATCAAAGAATGTGAAGGCAAGGCAAGAATTCCATCCTGAGAGGGATTATAATTATAGTAGCCATGTACCTCCAGCCCCGCACCTCTGCTCATCAAAAGCAATGGGAGACAATCAGTAGGTTCTTTACGCTTCGGTAATATTCACTGATTATTTTGTCTGGGTTTAACCAATCTAACTCTGCTGGAATCCAGCTCCAGCAGGTCCAGGGTTCCCTGAAGGATGGATGGTGTCGGCACGACAGAGTGGGAGAGCCTCGAGTTTCTTTCTAATCACCAGGCAGGCATCTCTGCACTGACCAGAGAGTCAGCTTTATTTATGGAAAAAATGTATGGGGTCAGTACAGAAGTGGCATTGGCCTAAGACAATTCCTGATGACAAATTTCTTTGGTATGTAAAAATTTCCCAGAACATAGATTGGTAGAAGACTCATGCATAATCTTTATCAATAGTGCTCGCTGTAGGTGATTTAGATGCTTATCATATGGGGAAGGAAGGTATCTTCAGCATTCAAATACAAGGCAATGTTTTTAGCACAGCAAAAGCAAAAGTTAGTTCTTTGTGAGCAGGGGTCAATAGCCTGTTTTCTTGAGGGGAAGAAAAACAGGTTTCTCAGGAAATGTAGTATTTGCTCCTATAATCACAAAAGAAGAAATTCCTATAATAAGTTCCTTCACAAGGTACAATCAGTGTATTTTAGGATAAGGGGACAAGTCACTCCTGATACCAGTCAACAAGGTTCCTTTCGGGGTCAGTGCTCAAGCAAAAATAATTGAGTGGGGGTGGATATCGGTCACCATCTGATGGCAAGAAGCCTTGCAAACCTGCCTTAACCTCATAAGGAGTTTTCTTAACTTAGGGAGTTCAGAAATGGCTTCCAACATAGCTCTTTAAAAATGGTTATGACCTAATAAGATTCCTAAAAAGCAACATTAGAGCAGAAATACTATGGATCATTTAAGTGCAAAAGAAGCACAAGAAGATGTGAGAGCTGGCACCTCCGGCAAGGGTTTCTCAGCGAAGAAGACAAGGAGGAAAAACAACGTCATCCTAATTATTTCGGACTTTAAACAAATGTAAACAGTGGAGAAAGTTAATAGAAGAATGAGTTTACAGTCATTACTGTTTACAGTGAATTCGGACCCAATGTTTAAAGCCATAAAACATGTTACGATATTAAACAATCAAGCATCTAAAACATAAAAAGAAAGGTCTATAATGGGAAAGAAAAAGCTTTTCTGTGTATTAATGACAAATAACATTATTTAAAATAATGTTAAGGTGGTAATTATCTTGTTTTCCATTTTTATGCTGGTGTTCTGCCGAAAAAGCATATATTGTTACATTACTTTGTGTATATAAAATATAAATAGCTATATATTTGGAGAGAGAGTGCTGTAAAATATTTCTCTAGCATTAGGGTCTAATAAAACAGTTGGGAGACTTATAGCCTACATATGCTTTACTTGTATTTGGAAGTGGATATATCAAGAGAAATTCTAGCTGGGATTTCTCTTTTTTTTAATAAAAATCACACTTATTCTGGCAAAGTGAAACTAGGCACTTATTAGTAGGTTCCTGAACTTCCAAGATTATTTAGGAAACAAATTGCACACAAATAGAACTAGCTCGTTAAATGGATGCACGACTCAACAGTGTTTAAAATAAAGAACACAGTTGAGTTTACTTTTCATGTAAACAATCCTTACCGAATGTTTATTTTATGTCAGGGCTTGTGCAGACTTCACAGCGAGGAGGGAAGAGGAAGGATAGAGTCCTTGCCCTCTTGGAGTTTATGTGCAAGTGTATCGGAAAAATAAATAAATATACAGTGTGTCCAACATGAGAAATGTTAGGCAGAAATAGAAATGAGGATGCGGTGGTCCGGGAATGCTAGTGAAGGTAACCGGTATTTCATGGAAGGTGATGAAAAAACACCTCACTGATGAGGCGGGAGTCGAGCAGGGACATCAAGGAAGGGTGGTAGAAAGCCAAGGCGATATCAAGACTTTCCAGGCAGAGAGAAAGCAGGTACAAACCCCCTGCATGATGTGTCCAAGCAGGAGCCAGCAGGCAGGGGGAGTGGGGGGGCTGCCAGTAGGAGGCCCCATAACACAGAGAAGACTAGATCATGAGCACCCCCCAAGGCCACTTGTAAGAGATCTGTATTAGCTCAGAGCAACATGGGAAAGCCAATGGAGGATCAAAAAGGAAATGAGTGACAGAATTGAAAAGGTTGGACATGTTTTTAAAGTATTAGCGAATGAAGAGGGCATCATGCAGTCATTCCTAATGCTGTAATATTTTGGTAGGTGGCTATTATGATAATGTCATTCATCACAGTATCTTAATATCTTTGGGTTCTCCCAAAGAACTAGGGAGGGGGAGCCATGTGAAGCAGTCCAATGCTATGGATAAAGGTAACAATACATGAACCCTCACTCTCAGTGGACTCAATTTACAGCTGGGCCTTCAGGCCAAATACATGAGAATTTCTCTAAAACCACTATTTTATCAAAAGTGAAAAAGAGGAAGATTGGTATAAGGCTATTGAAGCAAGTACCACATGTGGGGTATGCTTAAAAAGCTACATGCTCAGAGGAGAGAGAAATAACTGGTCTGGCTTTGCATCAGGAAGTGCCTTAAAAATAGGAATAAACAGTGAGAAGGGGTACAAAGAATTCCAGGCAGAGAGAAAGATAAAAACGTAAGGGACTTTCTGGGATGTCTGGGTAGATTTTCTTCCTTCCACCTCAAGTGAAAATTCTACATAAATATTGAAATATTTCATTAGTGTGATTATTAATTATTAGATGATTATATTCCTTTACAAGTATATTAACCAGCTTGCGTCTCCTGACATAGCAATACATTTTTATTTTTAATTATGCTACTGACATAAAAAAAAAATCAGAAAGCAAAGAGAGCAGATGTGTATTCCACGGGATTTAAAGATTGATCTGTCCTCCACTGCACCCACTTAGTATCAGGCAGGAAGAAGCACTTGTTAATGAGTCAGATGATTACCAGCATTAGGTTTATTTAGAGGAATTCCATGTGTGAGGGTGGGCTTGGAGTGAGTACACCCAGAAATGGAAATGTGAATGCCGCCCCCCCACCCCGCCGCCCGTTTCAATATTATTCAAATAAAGCCATGCTGACACCACTTTGCACAACTGAAGTTTATCAACTGTTATTGTTCTAAAGTGCAGCTTCAATCTAGATGCTCTCCTAACAGGAACTAATCTTTCAGGTGCTGTTCAGCTGCCCACACAGCAGAGGTATATACTATAAAAAGCTGAAACTGAAATAACGCCATGTACTGGGAAAGTCTATGACAAGAATTCTACTGCCATCAAGAGCATCTTTACTTCATAGCAGGTCAAATGCATCTCTAATTCAATTGGTGAAACACCAGATCTTTGTTGGAGAAATAGCTGTACCGGCTTCCCAAAGCACTTTGAGATTCTCTTCACCAAGGTGCGATTTACTTCACCATCATTTTAGACATGGGCTAAATAATTCTCTAGAGCAATCAATATGCTGTAAGTGCTGGAGGATACATACTGATCATCTGCCACAAAAATAAAGGGAATTTTCCGTTTTTGATTTCAAATGGTAATATTTGTTCGATTATTCTGTTTCCATGAGACATTCAGTACGAGTTAATGAGTCTACTTGCAAATATCTTTACATTTTTCCAATTCTGATTTTGTTCACTGCATTTCCAAACACTGGTCTTTTCTCCAAATGGTGGTCTTGTCTCACTTTAGGAAATCTGTGGGCTTCAAAAACTGTTTAAGACAGGTGATCACCTGAAAAGGACTACCAAGTTCCATTTCTCTCAGAATTTAATTATAGCCAGTCTTAGGTAATACTCCCTCTTGTCCAGATACAGTGAAAAAATCATTAATCTTACCAGAATGAATCAAACATATCCCCAAATAAAAGCTTTCCTGGGGCACCGCATCCTTAAAAATAGTATCACCGAGTTCATAGTACAGTTATTTCATGCTTTATACTGGCAGGTGATCCTGAGTATATTTACAGAGGTTGACACTTGTCTGAGGATACCAATTATTTAAGATTTTGAGGTTACTGACGCTCTCTCACAATTGTGCAAATGGTTGCAACCATTAACAAACAAAAGGGTTACTTATAGAATCTTTTTTTCCAAACCTATAAAGAAACTATGTGCTCTACTGGAAAGGATGACCACTGGAATCCAGATATCAGAGGTGGTCTTTAGGAAGGCTACTTAACCGCTACCTGTTTTCTTTCTTTTCTTTTGTTTTTCTTTGTAAACTTTAACGCAGTGCCCTTAAGTTCTATTGTGTTTCACAGTTGTTGAAAGAATTAAGTAGCGGCCTGTCACATATTTGATACGCAGTCCCTAAAACTAATTAACTGCCAGTTTTGGCTTGGACCTCTCCAAGATCATTTACATCTATCACATGGTTACAAGAGACAAGGGCAGAGCCATATTTACTATTAGATAATAACCAGTATCTGGGAAAATAATGATCTTTACAGGCAGAGAATTAAGATTATATCCACTCCATCTTTTCATCCTCAACATTTGCAAGCATGCTACTACCATGGCCGCCAGAAGACACCAGGCTCCCATTTAAAGGCTAGGGTAGTTCTTCAAGTGATAAGTTCAAGTAGGATTTGGAGGGCAAAATGAAAGCTACGTAGGCAAAGATCTGAAAACACATAGCATGAAAGTCAGGAGAAAAGACTGCCAGAGAAGAACATTAAGACCAAAACTCAATAATCATTCTGGGATTTGGGCTTGAGCAATGTGTGGAGCCGCAGCAACGTGACAAGGCCATAAACAGCGGATACAGGTATGAGAACTCCAGAATGAAGTCTAGATGAGACGTCTACATCAGGATTTTGACTAGTTGAAGCCATGCGTATGGATGAGATTTCCCTGGAAAAAGGCATAAGATGAATACAGACCTACGCAATGTGAAAAGACAGAACTTCATGTTAGGGGCACTTACGTTTAAGCGCAGTTATAGGAAGAGAAAGTCACACTGGGAAATAAGTTACTGGCAGAAAGATGTAACAAAAACAAATATGGGTAGTCCCACCAAAATCTGAGAAAGAGTTTTAAGAGGAAATAATAGAAAAAAATGTGGTCACTGGATTTAGTGATTTGTTGCTCAATTTCTAAGAAAGGTGAAGAAAAAAGCCACATTTCTTTTGGTAAGGAAGCACTTAGGAACCAAGGAATAGTGAAGACAGGAAGTAGAACTTATTTCATTAGGAAGCTTTATCAAGAGGGTAAGAAAGAAAGAAAGTGGGCACGAGTTTTCATGAGACAGAGCCTCTAGAATTGCTATTTCTTGAATATGTTTAAAGCAGAGGAAACATTCAGAGAGAGAGAAATGAGAAGAGATTGCAGGTATGAGGGGAACGGAGAAGATTACTCAAGAGAAGGAATGGACTGAAACAGAACCCTTAGTGTGATTCCCATGACATCCAAGGGAGAACAAAGAGAATCTCTCATTAATGCAGTTCTTAAAACTGTCAGAGAGATACGACATAGCATTCGGTCACTTGCTACAACTCACATTCTGTGACATGTAGAGTACACAATAAATTTATAACTTTCAGTGCTGATAATTCCATTACTGACAGTTGAAGAGACAGCATGCAAAAGTGCTAACTTCCATCCACTACAAAATGGGGGGGGGGGGGAGCGGTGAAGTGGATGCAATAAAACTTTGGGCCAAAAGGACTGGATGACCTGAGAATTACCAACTGAAATTAAGGGGATGTGCTGAGCCTGAAATGGACTACAGACA
The DNA here is from genome assembly GCA_028646485.1 of Cryptoprocta ferox. Classification (NCBI taxonomy): domain Eukaryota; kingdom Metazoa; phylum Chordata; class Mammalia; order Carnivora; family Eupleridae; genus Cryptoprocta; species Cryptoprocta ferox. Next base: position 85,984,316 of record CM053579.1, read on the forward strand.
ACAAGAAGACACCTGCTAGAAAAATCAGGGTAAAAGCCACTCTGATGCACTGGCTGGAGATTACACACATAAGTACATACCAAAAGATAACAGCTGATAAAGTAAAAGCTCAAAATCTGTTCAACTTATAATACTAGGAGCAAGAAAGAAGCCTCATGAATCTAGAAAAGAACATGGTATCTCGAAGTAGATGATTTTATCTGAGAATGCAGAACCTCTCAACATAGAGTTTGACTGAAACTTTGTTATCAAGGACCATGCATGATCTTTGAGGCACCTGGGTGGCTCAGTCGGTTAAGTGTCCAACTTCAGCTCGGGTCACGATCTCACAGTTCGTGAGTTTGAGCCCCACGTCTAGCTCTGTGCTCACAGCTCAGAGACTGGAGACTGCTTCAAACTCTGGGTCTCCCTCTCTGGCCCTCTCCTGCTCACACTCTGCCTGTCTCTCTTTCAAAAATAAACATTAAAAATTGTTTCGAAAAAAGGACCATGATCTTCAAACTAAAAAGAATAAAACAAACATGGTCCAGAGATAGTTCAAGTCCAGAAGAGGTGACAAAATAAGAGGAAACAAGTTCAACTCTCAAAGGTTACATAAACAATTCCCAGAGCACAGACAGAACTAGCAACCCCAGCAAATGCAAATTTTTCAAAAATTTTTAAATAGAAAAATGGGAAAGATGCCAGGAAGCATGACGAACAAGAAAGAAAATCACCTTAACTGACAGAGAAAAGGGAGATCCTAGAATTTAGGAACCATGATGCCAAAGACAAAATGCTAGGATATTTCACAGCATCGACAATTTGGACACCTGAGAGACCAAAGAAAGAAAAAGTGTTCATACACAGCTCATGGGGCTGTTCACAAAGCCTTTTTGGAAGGGTTGACTTTTGAAGCTTGGGGACATTTTAACCGATGGCAAGAAAGAGATGTAGAGTGGGGCCAGTGGTTAGGGCAAATCAGACAATGCTAGTAGCTTTGCAGTGAAAGATGCAAGACTGTACTAGCCATGTTTGGGGAAAAAAGATGGTATAAACATGGTGGAATGGAAAGTAAATCCAGAGCTATTCATATTGACATTTGTGTTTTCTATTTAAAGCAAGCACTGGTTATGTGTATGTTTTGTTTTCTTCTGTTTCTATGTACTTTAAACTCACAACCAATCCAAAAGGGAAGAAGCTATGCCGCTATCAAGATGCTTTTACAAATGCTAACACCTTGCGGATCTTTTAACTTAAAAGAAGTCTCACCTCTGCTCACCTTACTCTCTAGCCCTCCAGGTTGGCGCTCCGACATTTTCTATGCTTTTCAAAAGTGGACATGTAAATTGGTGCAATCAGTGTGGAAACAGTATGGTGGTTCCTCAAAAAATTAAAAGCATAAACACCATGAGATCCAATAATTCCATTGAGTGTTCATCAACAAAAATAAAATAAAAACAATAATTTGAAAAGATATACACACCCATATATTTACTGAAAGCATTTTTTTACAATGGCCAAAGTATGAAAGCAACCCAAGTGTCTATCTATAGATGAAAGGACAAAGAAGATGTGGTATATATATATATATATATGTCAGAGAAAGACATACCTTACATATGACTACACTTACATGTGGATTCTGAAAAACAAAAGAAACAAAAAACCAAAGAGATTCTTAAATACAGGGAAGAAACTGGTGGTTGGCAGGGGAGAGGTGGGTGGGGATGGGGAAAACAGGTGAAGGGGTTTCACAAGTACAATCTTCCAGTTATAAAATAAGTAATTCGCAAAGATGAAAAGTACAGCATACAGAATATAATCAAAGATATTGTAATAACATTGCATGATGACAGATGATGACTATAGTTACGGTGAACATCGAGGAATGTATAGAATTGCCAAATCACCACACTGTACACCTGAAACTAATTTAACAGTCTAGCTACTATACTTCAACATTTACCTTTTTAGAAAATATTTTTTAGTTTATTTATTTATTTTGATAGAGTGAGCACACGCATGTGTGTGCACAAGTTGAGGAGGGCGGAGAGAGAGGGAGCAAGAGTCCTGAGCAGGCTCCACACTGTCAGCACAGAGCCCGATGCAGGGCTAGATCTCACAAATGGTGAGATCATGACCTGAGCCAAAATCAACAACTGGAGGCTTAACCTACTGAGCCACCCAAGCACCCAAAAAAAGGTTTTTAATACTCATTCCTTAATACACCCCAAGTCTTCTGTCTATACATCTTCACAATGTAGACACGCTAATATGGGCTTTGCTCTATCTTAAAAGATACCAGCCTGGCAGGCAGAGTTTTGAAAAATGTGATGGGAGTGTATGGTATTCAGAGCTCTTATGACCTAATTATCTATTTTTGATACTATCTGTGTGGGGTTTTTTAAATAAAAAATCAGCAAAAGTCTTAGTATTTTAAAGACTGTTACCCATCAGTACGAATTCCCTTATTGTTGAGATACCACCCACCAGCCTTTTTAAGACCAAATGCAGAATGCAAATTTATTGGCAATGTGATTTATATGTGGATAAACTCACTCCATTGCCCTAAGGTTCCATGGCGAAGCCAATAATCTGTATTTCAAGCCAGTTAAAACAAAACAAAACAAAACACCAGTTCATCCCAATGGCAACACTCCAGCAGGTGTACTAGCAGATATTTTACCAGCTCCAGCAGTAAATTAGGCAATGACACTGATCACAGAGATGGAAAAATCAAAATTGTGCAAGGATCTCAAATTTTAAAACACATATCCAGAAACTCAATTTAGGATACTGGCAAAGGATGCATGTAAAAGATTGACTTAAACGTGGACGAATAGTATCCAGGTTTCATACTAAAGATAGTAACTGGTTTTGCACTAGAGATTCCTCAATTCGAATTGGGTTCTGCCTTCAGGTTAATCATCTGTAAAATGGGAGTAACTTGCATGAGTGTGATAGTAGCAGAGAGAATTTTCATAGAATGCAAGAATGCCTGGCACACAGCAAGTGATCAGTAGGTAGAAACTCTAGTTTTACTGTAACATTTGTGATTTTGCCTGTTAGTAAGGAAATTTCTTGACCCACATTTGTGACAGGCACATTGTCTAAATGATTATTTAAAATACTTGACAGTTTGGGAAAACACATTCCAGATCAACTTCAAGTCCGTTAATACCATTTTGTTGTGAAATGGTGATTTTTCTCAAACACCTAACATTAATTATCTCACAAGGGCCTCTGCTCTGTTTTCAATACAACCCATTTCTTGACAAGTAACTCAGCTTCCACCTGCAGGGAATTTTTCACCTAATCAAGTACTGGCATAGAAAATGTATCCCTGCCCTAACCTCAGCTATAAACAGCTGACACAAAGAGGTGCAATATTTGTGCTCCGATGGTTATACAGATGATTTGTGATGACGCCGAAGTGTAGTTTTCATCTTTCTGAAAGCATTTCCCTGGCTTTCTGCTGAAAGAGGGAGAAAATCTGCCATCATGCCTTCCTGTTTAGACACCTGATTTTCATTGGGAAGGAGACTAGGTGACAGAGTGACATGATCACATGCTCCTAGTGCCTCTGCTGAGCAGGCGGGTTCCGAGGTAGGATGAGATAGGGAAGAATCTGAGAAATGGAGAGTAAGTTCATGTATTTGATGTTTGATATCCATTCTCTTATTCAAAGTGATTATATTTCGTTATAAAGAGACAGGCCTCTTTCTTATGCATCTTTTACACGGCCATGTTTTCTCCCCCAATTAGGTGAAGTCTCCCGGATTTTCCCGAATGCTCCGCCAGCTGGCTTCCAAGCATAACACAGGCCTGATGCCAAATCCTGCAGTATCTGGCACCTACAGGCCTAATGACCTGCCTGTGGCCGCAGGTCACCTGCTTGTACCAGGCAGGAGTGACAATGTGATTTTTATATCTCTTGTCATGACAGTAAAGCAGACTCTCAGCACTCATGGCATCCATTTCCTATCACTTGGAGAGGTCATTGTTGACTTTCTTTTTTTAACCATGTCAGTTTACTTGCCAATGAAAACAGGTTCTCCTGAAGCAGCCAATAACCTCAAGGCACCTATATGGGGACAAATTCCTTCAAAACACAGACATAATTTCTTACGGAACTATTGAATTGGTACCGCCTTAGGCCAAAGGAAACTTGGAATGCAAGCCCATTGACAAAGAGAGATCCTAAGCATAGCCCTCAAGTACAGAGAACTCATTTTACAAAACACATTTCTCCCCAGGTCTCACGGACACAGAATAGCCACAGTTCTACCTGGTTCATACAGTATCTCCTCACCTCCTGTACGTTCCCCAGTTTTCCTTAAGAAACAGATAAAAGAGCAACCCCAGGCCCAACTAAGTGCTCCTAGCAGTCAATAAAAAAGAAATGGGCAGCAAAATGCACTCATCTATCAATAAGAACCACCACCTTACAACTTTTAGCAACTTCGGAAGCCAGCAGCTAGAATGGCGTCGGGCTCAGAACTCCCACGTACACACCCAGCTCCTACCTACACAGTAAAATCAGAAGCTTTTCATCTTGGCTGCGCATTTCACATTTCTAAAGTCTTTTGAAGACTATCAATCAAACCGAATACACATTTTTATTAATGTCCTTGATCACCTCTAACTTTAAACACAGACACTGAATAATCAAACCCTGAAGTGTTTTAGCACTGGGGTAATGTTTTTGCTTTGTTTTTGAAGTTTTTACTCTTCTTTCAAACTGGCAACATTCCTTCCAATGAACCAGTGATTTAACCGGGAAGAGATACAATAATTAAGATACAGATAGACTGAGCGACTGATCGATACGCTAATTGCTCAAGGAAATATTTATCAATTTCGTTCTCCAGATATAAAGCAAAAATGTTAACTTTTTTTGGTCTGTTTTTGAGGGGCTTGTTTTGTTTTGTTTTTGGTTTCCAACGGCTATTTAACCTCTATATGTAGGAATAAGGGACTTATGATATTCTAAGAGAAACTACATAGTTTGTCTGCTTCCCTTCAAACACAACTGGCCTTCAAGAAAGTTCATGGTTAAAAGGGCATCAGTCTCAGCCTAAGAAAGTCATTCTCTGGGTAACAGATTTAAAAAACTCTGGTATGAGGGGAGGCAAAGAGACACTGTGTCCATTTTGACCGTTGTCAAAATAGTAGTTTATGGTTTTGTTTCTCTATGTGTTCACTCACTTATATATTATGTGACTTAGCTCCCCAGAGAGAGCTCTGACAGCCACAACTCAGGCCCTGCAAAGAGTGACCGAATACCTTGGGAATAGGCATCAGGCCAGGCTGACAGATGGATATCAGTGTGACAAGGAATATGTGAGGCTATGTTAGGTGAGAGCATCACCAGCCAAATTCTCCTCTGAAATCACTCAAAGGGTAACACGTGCCTGGTTTTATATACAAAGACATTTTCCAGTCAGGCTATTCCGGCATTATCCTAAAAAGTGGACTGAGAAGCACATTTACCTGCCCCTGTTCGCTGATTTACTTGTTTCTTGGATTCTGAATGTATGCAGTTACTCACATACAACAGGAAATGGTTTTTATATTCCTGAAATCCAGGCGAGGCACTCAGAAACTGCATCCAAAAGGCTCTGCCCTCCTGTGCAAGCCTCTGGCCAAAGCAGGAAAACAATTCCTCAGGATTGTTTTTTCTAGATGCCGAAGCTTGCTAAGCAATTGCTGAATGTATTTTTACCCCATCTTATTCTTGATTGAATCTGCTATACGAACTAAATGAAGATGAAATATCACCTTCTTCGATTATCACTAAACAGTTCACAAATTAACACTAAACTACAAATGAGGGGATAATGTGTGTTTCGGAGAAAACCAGATGCTTCCTGTTCTGAAGTACATGCCATAACACAGTGCAACAGTTAATGCACAATGCATGCCATCTGCTGACTAATACAGAATATTTACAAGGGTAAATAATTCCAGTAACTCTTTTGGTAAATGGTTATCTGACTTAATACAACTACATCGGAGCCACAAATTTCATCTTGCTCGGTTTTAACCAATTTACCAGCCAAGGTTTGGCATTCAGCCAAATATAAACAAAGGTAACTGCTCTGAGGATAAATACCATGGGAAGTTTTTTAATGCCTCTCAGACATGCAATAAATAAGTAATGAATAAATGTGAATGCTTCTCCCTCCATTCCTGTCAATTAAAAGAACAAAATATATATATTTTTAAAACCCCTGATGAGAACCACAAAGCTCTGAGCTTCCCTGTTCCTGATGTATGCTTTGTGCCACTTTGCAAATCAGCTCGGATCAGATGGAAACAACGTAATTGAAGAAATGCAGTTTGCTACATCTTTGTTTAGACACAGCAAGTAACACAGAGGATTTTTGGAGATTGTGCACCATTTATATTCAGCAGAAACAGTTGAAAAGAATGATAAAGATTACCTATCTCTGTTGTGTTAATAGTTAAATCAGTACAACTGGAATGTGTTACAATGTAAGTTCATCTGGCAGGCAAAGCACATTCACAGGTAGTCATTTCCTGGACATAGTAATTTCTATCATTAAAAATAAACAGAGTCACAGAATATTAATTTGGTTTCTTTCTAACTTAAAATTTCACCTGTAATGATAGCCTCTGATTTACTGCCAGAGATAATTCACACTTTGATTGTTCTAAGTTCAAATATCATTTTCAATGTCAGAAAAACTTCATCACCAATTTCATTTGATTAGTACATTGTTAAGACTCTAATATCACTGTCTCTGTTTAGGTATCTTTTTTTTTCATTGACATTGTGAATATTTCCCTTTTAAGACTCATGAGGAAATCAAGAACAAAGGCAGAAAGTGAAGGGAGCATGAATCTGGAAATAAGGGAATATCACTTTGTGAACAATTAAACACCTTTCCACCCTAGGGCACTTGTCAGTCTTCACAATGCAAAACAGTCTTACAGGCTTGAAGTGTCAGAGATAAAGTTTTTGGCTGACTGGGCTCCCCGGAAATTAAGGAGGGAATTTCCAGGCAAGGAAAACCCAAAGACATGGGAGCTCCAAAAATCTGCATCTAAACTCCACTCAAACCCTTGGCTGACCTTCAGACTGTGCCTTGGGCAAGGGAGTCTCCAGGAGCAACATATGGAAGACTAAAATAATTGAGCAGTGATTTCAGCCGCTGCCCATTTCAGGGAAGAAAGAGTTTGAGTCCAGCAAAGGTAACTGCCTGCTACAACAAAATCAAGAGTATTCAGAGGAAGAAAGCAGAACCTGGCATCTCTAAAAATTTTACGTCTATCCCAAACTGTCTACTAAAGAATCAAAATCTATTAGATGTGAAACAGTGAAATGTGACTCATGGTCAAGAAGATGAGCAGTTAACAGAAATCAACCCTGAAATGACTCCTAATGGAATTAGCAAGCAAAGATCAGATTTTTAGAAGTATGTTCAAACACTTAAAGAAAAGCTTTGGTCACGAGGAGTACAGGGATGGGAAATGTCAGGACAGAAATGGAAGTTCTTTTATTAAGGACCAAATAGAAAGTCCAGAAATAAAAAGAACACTATCTGAAATGAAAAATCCAGTGGGTAAGTTTAAGGGGAGACTGGGAAAGGACAAAAAGCTTTCAATAAACTTGAACTTAGATCAGTAGCAATTAACTCATCAGGTGAAGAGGAAAAAAATAAATACTGAAAAACCAAAAGAGAGATTCAGTGATCCGTGGGGCAATATCAAATGGTCTCAGATACATGTAATTGGTGTCCTAAAAAAGGATAGAGGGAATGAGGCAGAAAAAAATCTGAAGAAAAAGGGCCAATTTTTTTTTGCAAATTTGGTGAGAAATATTCACTATAGACTCAGGAGGCCCAGAAAACCCAAAGCAGGAGAATACAAAGAAAGCATCCCTCGACACACAATCAAACTTCTGAAAGCCAAATGAAACCAGAAAATTTCAAAGCACACAGGAAAGAAAGCCAACGCATTACCTACAAGGGAACAATTAATATAAATGACGACTACGCTCTATCAAAGGAGACTAGATGTCATACTTCACTTGCTGTAAAAAATCGTTAAAACCAGAATTCTGTATCCAGTGGAAATATCTTTCAAAAATGAAGCTGAAATAAAGGCATTTTTAAAAAACCATACCTGAGTTTAAAAAAATGCTTAAGCAATTTCTTCAACCTAAAAGGAAACTGTACCATAAAACCTCAAATGTTAACGATGAAATGAAGAGCATCAGAGGACGTCAGTGTCCGGGGAAATGTAAACGACAACTTTTTAGGACCATGCATTTTATTTTCTTGAACTTATTTAAGAGACCTATGACTGTTTAAATCAAAATGTAAAAAAGTAATTTTGAGTTTCATAAAACTGTCATAGAAAAATTTAAGACAACAAAAACAAAACCAGTAAGAGGTGTAAATGGAGTTACAAAGGTGTTACGTTCCTTTTTATGAAACAGAAAAATACTATTTGAATTTTTCTTGTGATACCTTAAAGATGCATATTATCTCTAGATCGACCACTAAAATAGCAAAACAAATACATCTAAATGTCAAAACGTTAGATGTAGTTACCTTGTCATAACTGTAAACAAAATGAAATCTTTAAAAATAGGCTGTCTATCCTATTAAGGCAAGAAATGGTGGGGGGGAAGATATGCCATGAAAATAATGGTCCTAAGAAACCTGGCACAGCCATATTACTGTTAGACAATGTAGACTTCAAGAGAATTAAAAAATACATGGAATCTTGTATAACCTAATCAATCAACTTGACCTGAGTGGAATATATAGAACAATATACCCACAAAACTTTAGAACACATTTTCATTCAAGAGTACATGGAACACAACACAGATGAACACAAACCAAACTTTCAAAAGACTGAAATCATAGGGAGTATGTGCTCTGACCACTGTGGAATGAAATTAGAAATCAATAAGAGTAATAGATCTAGAAAAGTGCCAAATTTGGGGAAATTATCAACTTACTTCTAAATACCTATGGGTCAAACAGTTCAACATCATTTTTCGTCAGGGAAATTCAAACTAAAAAGAGAATGTGATAGCATGTCACAAATTCTAGGATGGCTAAAGAAAACACAGACAAAAACAAAACTCAACACCCGACAACACCAAATGTTGGAAAGTATGTGGTGCAAATGGGACTCTCCTACATTGCTGGTGAGAGCACAAAATGGCACAACCACACTGCAAAATACTTTAACATTTTCTTATGTGGTTAAGCATATTCCTACTTTATGACTCAGGATGTCCACTAGATATTTATCCAAGACAAAAGAAAACATACATTGACCAAAATTATTTGCACAAGAATGTCTATAGCACCTTATCCATAACAGCTAAAAATCAGACACAACCCAAACATCCGTCAACAAGAAAAATAAACTAGGGTACACCCAGGAAAAGGAGCTACATGCATAAAAAAGTAATGAACTAGTGATACAGAATAACAACAATGAATCTAAAGAAGAGTTAAGATAAAATGTTGAGCGAAAGAAGTCAGATACGACAGAGTATACTCTAAATGACTCCATTTCCGACAGAGTATACTCTAAATGACTCCATTTCTATGATGTTCAAAGAGCAAGTAAAAGTAACGTCTGGTGATATAATTCAAAAAGAGGTGGCCAGTGAGGGCTGCGGGTTGGCCCTAAGGGGGCAGGAGGAACCTTTCTGGGACTGTGGAAATGTTCTACTGTCTGAATAGGGTAATCATCACAGAATTGTATCCATCAACAAAATTTAATAAACTGTACCCCTCATAACTGAGCGTTTCACTGCATGTAAATACTGCCTCAAAGAAGCAGTGTAAACAAATACTGAACTCTAGTTTGTAGGTTTTATTTTTGTAGTGTCATGGGTTAGGAATTCTGAAACTAATTTTGTATCCAGGGTGTGAACAAGTAAGTATATGAGAGATAATAGGTGAAAGTTTGTTCAGTGTTGGAAAAGAGAGTTATAAAAATGGAAAGTGAACACTAGAATAAACTCTGTAGTGTGGAAACTGGAGTTCTCTGGTAAATAAATGTAGGCATGTGCGTGCACATGTGTGTCTGGGTATTTCCTGTTTCGGCCCATTGAAAGAGATGATAGTTCCCCAACCACATGACATACCTATCATCTAGACTGTACTTTCTAACACAAAAAGGAAATCTGACTCATTAGAAAAATGGCTGACACGCTTGTTGAGACTGCCAGGAAACAAGTGCTTGAAGAAGCATGAGGAAGCGCCTGGGTGGATCCATCGGTTAAGCGTCCGACTTCAGCCCAAGTCACAATCTCATGGTTTGTGAGTTCAAGCCTGGCATGGGGCTCTGTGCTGCCAGCACAGAGCCCACTTAGGATCCTCTGTCTCCCTCTCTCTCTGTCCCTCTCCCACCTGCAATCTCCCTCTCCTCTCAAAAATAAACAAACATTAAAACAAATTCAAGAATCCTAAGAACACATCAAAGCACAAAAAAGCCAACCAGAAGGGACTCATACAGGCCAAATCTGGGAAAGTTTGAACATCAAAATAAATGAGATTATAACCCACTGAATAAAATAAGAATCCAAGTTTCCAAATTAATATAAATAAATGAGTAAATACGTAGATGGAGGAAAAGAGCTCTGCCTCATAGTAAAATGCCAACTAATAGATGGAAAAGGAAAGATGGAGTTAGAACATATTAAAGGAACTAAGGGATCAAAATAATGGGTAAAAAGGTGATGAGAAAGGACATTTCTATAGCTTTGATGCATCACTCCACAAATTACTTATAAATGAGAAAGAAAAATACAGTTATTTTACCTTGGTGAATTCTGGCAGACAAGCACCTTAGCCAAGTTCAGAAAACATGCATATGTACACATACATATACAAGTTAATAGAGAGAGGGAATGATAGAGTCAAGGGCAAAATAATATAGAAACAATTGATGAACTTGAGAATACACATAAGGAAAACCTAGACTATTTTTGTATCTTTTGCCTTTGAGTTCATATTATAATTAAAAGTGAAAAAATAAAATGACGACAAGGTCATTTACACGAGGGAAGTGTAAACCCGTTGCAGCCCAACTCTCCAGCTGGTTGCAATTCGATCTCTGGACAAAATATAAAAAAAAAAAAAACCAAGGAGTCTGAAAAGTAAAGGAAAGAAGGAAAGTAAGCAAACTGCTGGGGAAGGTTCAAAACATGGTAAAACAACCTCTTAAGAGGATTCTGTATGCAGCCTGTTTCACGAGTATCTTTAAAATCTTGCTTTATTATCACATAAACGTAACTGAAAACCATACACAGTCAATCATGATTGTCGTTTACTGGGAAAAAAAGCAAAGGTAAATTTCACATAAAGGAATTAAACTCAGAGAAAAGTTGGCAAATAGATACATATCTCTTACTGGTGAAGTAAAAAAAAAAAGGTAAAGAATATGGTTTGTGTGTATTTTATTATTTCTCATTTTAACAATTTTTTAAATTTGCCAAAAATTTTTGGCTGTAATCATGTCAAATGAAAGAGTTTCTACCCTATTAATAAATTCATCCAGCAGCAAAAATAAGTTTAATATTTAGTTGATATAATATGCACATTTGCAAAATTTCATGAAGATTATGTTTAAACAGTATATTGTACTTTCCAACTTTAACAAAAGGAATTACTTAAATATTTTATTGCATGTCAAAATCTGCTAGATTAAAATTAACTTGAAAATGTAATATTACAGAAGATTAAAAATGTCATGAAGTCAAAGTAAATGGTAGCCCTTTTGGTTGTGAATGCCTACTCTTTGTAATAATTGGAGAAAGGTTGGCTATTTAACAGAATGGTGAATTACTATTGTATCAGAGGCCCTGGAAATACCAAAGTATAATTTTTCAATAAAAACATAAGAAAAATATAAGTTTAAATTCAAATATAAAAGATTTAAATTTAAATATTATCATTACTATTGCTTGATTTCTACCAAGCATTGTGACCCTAATTTCCATGTGACTAAAATCACTCTTACTAAGGGGTGATCTTGAAAACGTGCTGCTTTCTTGGAAGCATACAGAAGTATTGGGTCCGGATCAAGAAATTACCTTGATTTCCCATACAAGCATAGAAAACAAACATTAAGATGCAGATCGTCATAAGAACCAATCATATATCATGACCAAAAATCCCACATGCTTGTGGGAAGACTAAAAACTGAGTAAGTTTTCTCCTGAATGACTTGATGGACAAATTACAAGACATGGTGGAGCAGGTTGAATTCTCAAGTGATGTTTCAAAACACCTAGGTAGTAATGATTTTAATGATCATCATAAAATTTAACACAAGGAGCTAGTCTATATCTAATGCAGAGATTCTCTAATACTTAAGAACAACATGATGTTTGCATGCTATATTAGATGATGGTCATGAAAACTAGGATAAGGGTATCCAACATATTTGTTTCTGATTCCTGATGTACTTAAAAACACCCCAGCTTCCCTATTAAACCTAATAATCTTAATCTGTATTACTAAGTATAATAGGGCTTCTGCTTTGTAAAATCTAATTTTTACATAATTCAAAGCCACTCTTCTTTCTTATATTCTTATAAACTTAGAATGTGCTTTTAGCCAACAATAATTAGTCATGAATTGTTTGCCTTAATTTTTCTTTGTTCCTTTCTGTAGCATCTTCAAAATCCTCTGAAATCCAAAACCTCTAGGTTTGCATTTGAAAACCTGAATAGCCCAAGCCTCAACCTCTCTAACTTTTATTTCTTAGCATCCCTCATTTATTCTGCTTTCCCTGGTGTGTTTTTCAGATGCTGGTGCTTCGTGTCTTTAAAATGCAACTCGATTTTTAAACCTAGCTCATCCCTCCAGAGATTCCCTCAACAAAGACTTACAGAGCCACCTGGGATCAGTAGAGAAGACATGCTAATCAAACACAACAGGCTCAAGACTTTACTGGGGTTGCATCCAAATAGGGCATGTAAACCCTTACTGGTGAGGTCATTCGGGGTGGGGTGGCAGAACTGAGTTAGAGTGCCATGCAAAGAGGGAGAAAAACTGAGCCCCCAAGTCAAGGAAACCAAAGATGTTCAAAAAGGTAACACAGGAAGATGTGAACAAAATACATCAATTAGATTTGCATGTAAACAAAAGGTAGCAGAAAATATTTTAAAAAATTTCTATGCAATGCTGACGTAAGGACTGAAAACACAACATTCAGTAAAAATATTTACTTGGCCCATATGAGAAAAATGATACCTATCAATTAACCTTAGATATAGGTAAGGTTTAACTAGGCATTAAATATTTCCATATGAGTTAAATTCTTTTTGTTATGGTTGTATCTTTAAGTAATCTCTACACCTAATGTGGGACTCGAACTCACAACCCCGAGACCAAGAGTTGCAAGCTCTACCGACTAAACCAGCCAAGCGTCCCCATATGAGTTATATTCTTAATATAAAATAGATGAGTGCCATAAGCCACAAAGAACCAAAACAAAACCATTTTACATTTATAAGACTGACTTAATCTAATCCAAGGATGAGCCTATAAAAAGTCTAGTATAGATTACAAAAAAAATCTTTAAATTGAAAGCTGACAAGATGTATTCTAATGAAGAGTGGTTTATTTGTTTACAAACTTCAAGTTTTTAAATTTCTCTATGCATGACATAATATTTGTATTCCCAGGCCTCAATGAGAAAATGATCCTTTTGTTTAAAAAAATCTTCGACAGCAAGGGCTTCTGGGGGTCTCAGCTGGTGAAGCATGCAACGTCAGCTCATACCATGATCTCACAATTCCTGAGTTCGAGCCCCGTCCTGGCTCTCTGCTGTCAGCTCAGAGCCCTCTTTGGATCTTCTGTCACCCTCTGTCTGCCTCTCCCCCCCCCATTCTCTCTCTCTCTCTCAAAAATAAAAATAAACATTAGAAAAACACAAAAATTTAAAAAAAAACTTCTGCAGCACTTGAGGTAAGTCTCTTCATTCCAATATAAGAATGACTATCCACTTGCTAAAATGCATATATTCCCAACTGAAATAAATTTTTCAATCACTATAAAATAAATTTCCTTTGTGATAAAACAACAACAACAGCAACAATGACAACAACAACAGTTAGCTACCAATGTGTTAGGGCAATGCATCATCATAATGATAAAACAAATTACTGTCCTTGGTAAATTCAATGAACCCCATTTAAGTGGAGGACAGAAGCCAGACAGAAATTACTAATAGAGATAAAACACGGAGTTAGCAATGTCCTTTGAAATTGAATATGTGCACTTTAATGGGCATCATCAGCCTTCCATGTTTTTAAGAAAGATATGTTAGGCACCACTCAGTACTCCAAGAGAAAACCTTTAAGGAGTTTTATAAAGTATGATTTGTCACACCTAGTTTTACTGGGAATATTTATCACAAAGTGTTAACATCATGTTTTAAAATCATCACGACAGAATAAAGCACACTGGACCATCAACGCACATATATTCAGCCACTGTCATGGGTAAGGCACCATCAAACTCAAAGCCTGTTCAGATCTTAAGTCTGAAATTTGCTCTGTGTTCCCTCACATCTTCCCTCCCTTTATCATGTTTTAGGACCTCAAAAACTCTCAAGTTGGTAATCAGAAGACTTTCACCTTTTTAAAATTTGTTATTAAAGTATATTCCTATATACGTCCAAGGACATATTTTGTAAGTTTACATCTCAATAAACCTTCACCAAGTATACAACTATATGACCAACGTCCGGATTAAGAAACAGCATTACACACAACCCAGGGCTCCTTATTCTCCCTGGCAATCATTCCACCTCCACGATGAGCTACTGATGTCCCTCTAACAGAAAAGGTAAGCTTTTCCCTGATACTGCACTTTATGTAATGAAATCATACAGCATGGGCTCTTTCGTTACTGGCTTCCTCCATGTGACTGCAGATAATTACAGATTATTCATTTTCATTGCTATGTAGTATTCCATGTGAGAATAGACAGACAGAAAGACAGACAAAAAAGGAAGAAAGGAAGGAAAGAAGGAAGGAAGGAAGAAAATATACATATTTCTCACTATGTATTTATTGGTTTCTCTTTTTTGGAAATTTTAATCATTTTATTTTGGGGCTATTTACGTAGTGATGCTAAGAGCATTCATTCTAATGTATATCTTTTGGTGAATATGTAAGTATATAATTAGAAATGGAATTGCAGGGTCACATATCCTTATGATTTTGTAAATACATTTTCAAAAATGGAAAAACGGGGGGAAAACCAAAGTAGTAAAAAAAAATCACGTAAAAGCTCACTGTTTAAAAAAAACACACAAAGTAAGAATTTAAAGGGACCTGACCCTAACCTATTTCTTGCCCCGTGCCAGACAACCACATTTAGCAACCTGATAGGACTCATCCAGACTTTTTCTGGGCCATGCAGAATTTAAAAAGGCAGAACAACCATTAAAAGTGACAGTCAGGAGTGAAATTGTAGCAAGTGTTGAGTGAGAATGTTAATTCACATTTCAAAAATACCTCACCACCAAAGTACAGGCAATATTTCTGACCACATCACAGTAATTGAACTGAGAAGCATATACTGTAAGATTGGGAAGCTATTGCTATCTCCACCAGCAGATAGCCAACAGCTCAAGAAATGAGTTTACTGACATTTTAAGGTGCTTTCAATGAGCTCATAATTTGAATTGCATTCAACTGTGATCTCTGACGGCTATTGCAAACTTTTACAGTTTTATGGGTCCTTATCATACAAGTATCTACATGAAAGCACTTCAGGTTCAAATTCTAGCAGACACACATCACCAGCAAAAAAAAAAAAATTAAATTCATCATCTTTAATTCTGTGTGCATTCATACCCCATGTTTTGTTTTTCAAAATATTGAAATCCAAATGTTTGGCACTATCACTTCATATAAAGAAATATATACATTCTCATAATGAGAGCCTTAAACAAAACAACAACAAAAACCACTTGCTTTTCTGGTAGACAACTAAATATTTTTAAGTACTCTTACCGCTTTAAATGTGCAAGGACCTCATCACTGCCATCTGGGTTTCTTGCTTAGAAAAAAAGCAGTTCTGTTTTCTGCCACTATTGAAATCTCAAGGAAAATCAATAGCTCTTCTTTGAACCTTCCTTAGTTCTCTTACCCTCCTCTACTTCTCTTTCCTCTAGTTGGAAACTTCCTGAAGCTCTTGAAATACCAAAAGAAAATAGACGGTAATAACTTACTCCGTAATTTAAGACAAAACTACAGATATTTTGAAACATCTTTGTGCTTTTAGATGTTACTGCATTGAGCAAAAGGTTAATTCCTCCAAAGGCCCCTTAGAAGTGTCTTAGTATCTAAGGTAACCCGCCCCATCTCTTTCTCCTCAAGTTACCCGCACATGCAAATTTTACGTGAAAATAAAATTGGCATCAGAGAGTTTTAAGAACAATTCCCGCTGAAACCTAATGGAACAATGCTTTTAAGAAAAGGACATATTCTTTAATACTAACATTTATTGAGTGCTTACAAATGCCATATCCTAAATGCCACATCTATATCCTATAGGTAGAAAGTGCTTTCTATCTATAATCTCATTTGATCCTCACCCCAAAAAACGAAGGAAAGCTTTAAGATAAAGACTCCTCCTATTGCAGTCGTTATTCTTGTTTAATAAATAAGGAAAATAAGGAATAGTGCAGTTAAGTAACTTTGCTAAGACCGTACACTGTCAAATGCCAGGGCCAGTATCTGATTGCACCCAGAGTGACAACATAGTTCACCTGTCTAACGAGCAACCGCTGCCTGCAATTGCCCGATTCAAACCTATGTGTGTGTGTATTCGAAATACTTCTCATTTGCTTACTGCTGCCACACAGGACTCTGAAAAACAGTAAGAAACATCTTCAACACCCAAGATCTAGAATGATTACTTTTAGGAAGCTCGAAGGTCCCTAGAGACTGCTCTGTCAAAAAACACAGATGACCCATTGACACCAATATCCTAAGACTCATAGCCCCTACAGGTGGATTCAAAAGGAAGAGGGGACAACTTAGGCACCCAAAGTCCAAGAAAAAGATCAAAAGGTGCAGATGTGCAGTACTTAAAGCGGAAGAACAAAATGTGCCCGAGATTCAGGGAAAGCACATACAAAAAAGACAGGAATTAGAGCATGGGAAGCAAACAAAGAACCGGCCATCAATACTCAAAGCTCAGAAAAGGATGCTTGCTAAGGTACTATAAGAGGCCTACATTTCCTATTCAACCCCTAAAAGCCAAAGCTGAGTAAGCCCACCTTAACACTGATGGGAGGTAATCCTAGCCTTGTGATATGTGTGGGAAGGAAGCTAATCCCATTTAGGAAGTTTTCCTAATGTCAGGCTAGCATGGGTGTCCTGGAAAACAGATGGGACAAATCAATCACTCCAAAACGCTTTGAGTGGGGGAAAGGTGCAAATTCAGGTGTCAGACCTACTCAAGGTAGACTTCCCCCATGTAACAGTTTTACCTTGGGCCAGCCCTGCGGAATATTGGGCTCCCAAGATTAGTGGGAGTTCAAAAAGTATAGGAATGCCTGTCTGATTAAAAATAGCTTGGCTACCCGCCCCCTCCACTGCCTTTTCCCTCTCTTTTCCAATCAGAAATGAGTAGAGGAAGGTCTGAAAAGAGGGGTAAAGGCTGAGAGGCTCAATTTCTGGGGCCGCCTGGAACAGCTATGGGAGAATGAAGAAGGACTACAATATGGGGATGAGACATGTTCACTGAACAAAAGGGGTCTATTCAGACCAGCAGAGCACTGTGTCCAAGCTGCACAATGTTCTAGGGCAACTTACTCCATAATTGCGTGCCTTAGTTTTTTTATTTGGAAAAATAAATACAACAGTGCCTTCTCCACAAGGTTATGAGAAATTTAAATAAGACATGTGACAGTATCTGGCATATCTTAGGTACTCAAAGATGGCAGCTGACTCCTGCTCTCCTTTCTCTGAGTACTGTGCAAATGTTTATGCCTGTCTTCAGGCAGAATTGACTTCCACCTCGGCATCATATTTATTTCTACATGCATCTTATCTCCAGCACTCATGTCCAAACTCACCGAGAGCAGGATGTATGCCCTATTTATGAACATCTTTCTTAATTGGCATTTCGTAAATGTTTCTTTGGATGGGTAAGTTTAATAACAGAAGAACCACTGAAAGACAATGTGGAACTTACAATAATCAGGCAAGTGAAGATTAGGAATGGAGATGTTCAAGTCAGGAAATATGTGGACACTTAAACCAGTGGAGACAGAGCGAGAAAGCCCTTATAAGTGATGAAGGTACCCATGGATTGTATTCATGGGAAGTAAGCAAAATGCTAGAGAGAGACACTAGACTGGGTTTTAGGTTTATGACTTGTGTATACTTGAACAAGTAAAAATCAAATTGCAGGGCAAAATGGGAGGAAATAAATGAACATATGCATAACTTTAATGTTAATAAAAATAAATACTTTGTAGAAGTAATGACTATAGTTCTGGAGTTAGGGAATTCTAGGTTTGAAACTTTAATCAGTTTTTGTCTGGTTAACTATGGGCAAATTATACACTTTCTCATGTATAATATATGCAGAATAATAGTACCTACTTCAGGGAAATAATGAGGGGATTAAATAAGATAATTTATGCTAAAGCACTTAGCACAGTGGCAGCAATATACGTGCTCAAAAAAATGTCAGTTTTAACAACACTTACCATTATCGCTTTCCTTTTACACATGAAAAATACAGAAACCCTAAGAAGTAATTCTCCCAAGGTCACATAGCTAATAAGTGTTGGAACCTGGAATTAAGCCCAGGTTGGACAGTGAGCAAAGCCTGTTCTGTTTCTACCATATTGTGTCAGACTTACAACAGAAGCTCGGGGTTTGGATACATGAACAAAAGAGTAATTCTTAGAAAGGCAGAGTTGGCACAGGACTGACCTTGTTGGCCGTGTGTATTCTTCTGAACTGCTCTGCCTGACAGAAGGATTAGTCTCATAGTTGGCGTGAGGATGCCTTCAACCTGAGGTCTCTGGTCCTGGCCCCGACCATGAGGGCTGGAAAGAGGTAAAAATAGGAAGTCAGTGTGGTCACTTCAATCTTCCTTAAATGTTTGTGATAATCAGGAAATCTATCAGTCAGGACAATTTATTTTTTATAATCTTTATTTATTTTTGAGAGAGCAAAAACGGGCACGAGTGAGGGAGGGGCAGCGAGAGAGGGAGACAGATGATGTGTAGTGGGCTCCACAGTGACGGCAGAGAGCCCAATGTGGGACTCCAACTCATGACCTTTAGAAATGGGAAAATGTTCATGAATTTGGCTATGACTCTGGATCTATTACCTGTTGTCATAATTAGCTGCTTCTCTTCATCCACATATCACCTGGACTTAGACAAGCGGGAATCTCGTCATCTTGACATCTTCAGTTATGTTGACCTTGACTTATTGGGAGTGGAGCCATTGTTTTTAAGGAAAAAAAAAACATGTCCTGTAGGTTGTCTAAAATAAAAACATATTCAAACTTAAAAAAAAACATAGAAATCTATCAGGTTTCAAAATAATCTCTAGAAGTCTGTAAGTGTACACATGGCCAAAACGCACATTCCTAAATGGAGTAAATTTACTTGAAACATTTTTTTTATATAAGCTTAAAAACTATTCCTAAGATACAGGATAAACTTACTTTATTTTTAAAGTTGCTATTGAAAGCTTACAGTGAGTAATGAATTGTGCTGGGTGTTGAATTATACAGTGATTATTGCAGTAAAGGCACAGACAAATAAATAAACTATACCATTCTTCTAAGACAGTTAAGTCTGAAATCGTGGGGTAAGAAGAAACAAGAGGCAAATAAGATTACGCTTGATGTTTAATTTTATCTCATGTTATCAAATTTCAGCATTATACTACCTACTGTTATATAATATCTGCATCAAACAACACCAGATGCTTCAGAAAACAACCCCAAAATCTCAGTAACTTACCCCGTCAATGTTCGCTGCTCGCTCGTGTAAAGGCCAACGTAGATGTTCCTGGTCAGGAGATTCTCCTCCAAGTGGTGACTCAGGGATCCCGTTCCTGACCATCTAGCAGCTGTGTGTCTGGAGGGCTGAAAAAGAGAAAGATCACACAGAATGGTGAGAAAACAAATTAAGAGTTCAGGCCTAGAAATGTAGCCCAGCATAATGCCCAGGGCACGCCAAACGACTCCATCCATATGCAAGCATGTATACTTAACAATATGCATTAGGGGCGCCTGGGTGGCTCAGTCCGTTGAGCGTCCGACTTCGGCTCAGGTCATGATCTCATGGTTTGTGGGTTCGAGCCCCGCATCGGGGTCTGTGCTGACAGCTAGCTCAGAGCCTAGAGCTTGCTTCAGATTCTGTGTGTCCCTCTCTCTCTGACCCTCCCCTGCTCACGCTGTCTCTCTCTCTGTCTCTCAAAAATAAATTAAAAAAAAACATAAAAAATTAAAAAAAAATTAAAAAACCCAATATGCATTAATATACAATGAACATATATGCAGAAATGAGAATTAAGCTTTGAAAAAATGAGACTAAGAGTCTTCCCAAAATATCGAACAAATGAGAACATCTTTAAAAGAATGGGGAAACGTTAAGCGGAATGCAGAATCCAGGATTTTCAATGTCCATATGATAGGATTTCCAAAAAGACATCATAGAAAGAATTGAGTGAAAAATACAGTGCTTAGGAATTTCTCCAAGCTGAGAATATTCTATATTCTAGATTGAATATAATCTATATTCTAGATTGAAACAACCAAAAATTACGGTGCAAAGGTTAAAACACCCATTCCTAGTCATCTAAGAGTGTAATTTCAGACCAAGGATAGAGGGGAAAGCCAGATAACTTATAATAATTTTTAAAAATTAGCATTACGAGTCTAGTCAGAAACATAAATAAAAGTCTGTGAAGAGAGATTAAAAATCAGAGAAGATAAAAGGAGAAAAACTTTGAACATACACTAGTACAACTCATTAAAGAGAGAAATAAAAACATTTTCATACATATCAGAACTCAAACACATGAACACATTTTGAAAGGGCTAATAAAAGATGTGTTCCAACAGTATCAACAACAACAAAAAACTAGAAATAAGTAACAGGAGGCAAGAAGCAACTATACACAAAGCAAAACAAAAATCAGGAACTCACTGTGAAATTAAGTATTAATTTAAAATAGCATGCTTATTGGGGCACCTGGGTGGTGGCTCAGTGGGTTAAGTGTCCGACATCAGCTCAGGTCATGATCTCACGGTTCTTGGGTTCGAGCCCTGCATCAGGGTCTGTGTTGACAGCTGAGGGCCCGGAGCCTGCTTTGGATTTTGTGTGTGTCCCTCTCTGCCTCTCTGCCTCTGCCTCTGTCTCTCTCTCTCTCTCAAAAATAAACAAACATTAAAAACTTAAAACTGAAGGGGCGCCTGGGTGGCTCAGTTGGTTAAGCGTCCGACTTCAGCTCAGGTCATGATCTCGCGGTTCGTGGGTTCGAGCCCCGTGTCGGGCTCTGTGCTGACAGCTAGCTCAGAGGCTGGAGCCTGTCTTCGGATTCAGCGTCTCCCTCTCTCTCTCTGACCCTCCCCTGCTCGCACTCTCTCTCTCTGTCTCTCAAAAATAAAATTTAAAAAAATTAAAATTAAAATAGCATGCTTCTAAATATCTGGAACTAAAATACCAAGTAGTAGCAGCATTAGATTTTGAAATGACAAGAGGAAAGACTGAACAGTAATAAAACCATGTTGAGTGTTTTGACTTTTTGCTGGAGAGTTATAATTACACATTTATTAGAAAATTTTAATAATTTAAATACTTAAAAATTTAAGAGAAATCTGAAGAATATTAGAATATCAGAAAATTAGAAAATTAGAACGGAAAATTAGCAACTTGAAAACAGGAGATACAAAAAAACAAATTCAAGAAGTCTGAGAAAAGGCCAAAAAGGGAGGAAGGCGAGAATAGAGAAAGCATACTGCTCCAAGGAAGGAAATAATAAAAGTTGGCAAGATTAAATTAAAAGCATGGTCTGTATGAAAGGTCAAAATCTCTCCTTAAATCCTCATAATGGATTTAAAGCAAACAGGGGGAAAAGCTTTGAAAGGTTAAATATAAGGGAATAGGAAAATATGCACCAAAATATCTAAAAGTTAAAAATATTAGGCAAAACAAATCATCAGCACGATGGGGAGTGTCACTGTACTTGGACAAGTGGAGTGGTTTATCTAGAAGATGAGACAGTTATAAATTTTATTCACTAAACAAAATCATTTTTTAAAGTTTTTATTTATTTATTTTGAGAGTGAGTGAGCGAGCATGTGAGCAGGGAAGGGGCAGAGAGAGAGAGGGAGAGAATCCCAAGCAGGCTTTGCACTGTCAGCACAGAGTCCGACATGGCGTTCAATGCCAGGAGCTGTAAGATCATAACCTGAGCCAAAAGCAGGAGTCAGATGCTTAACCAACTGAGCCACCCAGGTGCCTGTAAACAAAATCATTTTTAAATGTGTAAAGCATCAACTCATAAAATTGCAGCGACAACTTAGAAAATTCACAATAATCATCAGACACATTAAAACAATTCTATCAGAACTCATTAGGTCAGAGGCACAAAAAAAAAACAATAAGAAAGCTTGGAAATTTGAATTACAACATTAACAAGCTTGATGGTGCACATAGTTACAGAGCTACAATCAAATCATACATATTCTTTTCAAATGTGTATATTTATAAAAATAGACTAAGGGCTCAACTACCAAAAAAAACTCAACCATCCTGAAAAATAAGTATCACACTATAGAAATCAACAATCAAAATGGCAGCCAAAAAGATATACCTACATATGTGACAACTTATTTCTAAATGACTCAGAATCCAAAAAGAAATTTAAAATGATTTAGAACTAAAGGACAATCAGAACTGCATATATCCAAAATTGTTGGATGTAACAAGTGACACTCACAGAGAAATTTATATCCTTAAATATGTAAATAAGAAAAAAATTCTGGAGAGTGAAAAGTAGGTAACTAAGCTACCAACTTGAGGTGAAAAAAAATTCACCAGAAATTCCACCTCACTTTTAACTTTAGATGGCTTTTAAAGTCAAAGCTTCTTTAAAAGGATTATTTGTAAGAAATATTTGAGAGATTTATCCTCGTTTAAAATGTACTCCATTAATCCTTTATTATTCAAGTCATTCATTTCTGAAAGCCTTTTGCAATTGTTTTCAGTTGTGATTTCAATTTACCTTTGAAGCTCAGGACCATCAGGGAACATCAACAGGACAGACACTAGTGCTAAGTAGAGAAGGATTTGGGAGGTTGGGGAAAGCTAACTGTACAACTCTTTTCTTCCTGTTTTATTGAGATATAATTGACATACAACATTGTATATGTTTACAGTCTACAACATAAGGATCTGGCAGATGTATACATTGCTAAATGATTAGGACTGCCCATCCTTCTCAAATTCTTCCGAGAAACTGAAGAGGAGGGAACACTCCCAAAGTCATTTTTATGAGGCCAGCATTACCCTGATACCAAAGCCAGATAAGGACACTGCAGGAAGGAAAAAAAAAACTACAGGCCAGTACCACTGATGAACATAGATGTGAAGATTCTCAACAAAAACACTAGTAAATCAAATTCAACAGCACATTAGAAAAAAGACAAAACATATGCCATGATCAAGTGGAATCCATCCCTGGGAAATGAAAATGGTTCAATGTATGCAAATCAATAAACGTAATACACCACATTAACAGAATGAAGATAAAAATCATATCAACTTAATATATGCAAAAAAGCATTTGACAAAATTCAAGATCCAATTATGAGAAAAATCTCTTAAGAAATTCAATAGAGAAGGAATGTACTTCAACATAATAAAGGTCATATATGCATACCTCTTTATTATTAGCAGACGTTTTAAAATTGCAGTGACTCTGCTTTTTCTATAATATAACCACAGAAGGAACTCTGATGATGAATACTCAGATAACTAAGACCCACTATACTCAGTTACCGTGGGCACATTTTGTATACTGCTAACGGTACAGAATAGCATCTAGAAGAACATCTAGCAATAACATCTATGTAGACACAAATGGGCTAAGTATCTGTTAGCTCTGAGTCAGTGTTGATTTATCTCTTCCCCATGGGTCTTATTTTCCCATCTATTTGCATGCCTGGTAAACTTTTATTGTATTATAGACACTGACTTTTACCTTGCTGAGACCTGGATATTCTTGTATTCCTAAAACAGTCTTAAGCTTTCTTCTGGGATACCATTAAGTTCTAGGAAGAGTTTGATCCTTTCAGATCTTTTAAGACTAGTTTGGCAGGACAAAATTAGTGCTTAGTATAGGGCTTATGATGGCTCCCTACCAAGACAAGAATTTCTGTGTATTCTACCCAATGCTCTATTCATCAGTCTGACTGATGGGAACAGGGACTGCTCCCAACACTGAGCATATATCAAGCACTTTTCAATTCTTTTAGCTTTTCCCTCCCTCACCTCATGCATGTGAGCATCAGTGCTCAGCTCAGTACCTCAGTGGGATCCTTTGCAGATTTCTGGAGTTCTCAATGAAGCTCTCACCTCTCTAACAGCCTATACCACAAACTCTTGTCACCTTAGTCTCCCCGGACCCTCCAAATCACCAAGTCCACTGGATTCTGCCTGGGTTTTCAGCCCCAGAGTGGCACCATGGCCTGGAAACCCTCTGAAGATAGTAAGCTAGATCAATTATATGGCTCTCATCATTTGTTTCTCATTCTTTTGTTGCCTGACCTCCAGAGTTTCATTTTCCCCCCCTGGTTACTGCTGTTTCAGGCATGAAGATAAATCAAATTCCTGTTATTTCTTAAGTCTTCTGTACTCAGTTTTACAAGAGAAGAAAAAGAAGAATATCTATCTACCTACACATTCATCTGTTTGTATGTGTGTGTGAGCGAGCGAGAGCGGCATACGTTAAACCTGAATTCCCCAGGTGGCTTTGTTTTCTCTCAAATACTGTTAGAGCCTTTAAATCAGCTGCTAATGATTCAGTCCTGGCTGCTACAATCACCTCCTGCTTGGGGACCAACTTTTTTGTCCTTTGCTCTCTCTGAACTTGATAGTTGTTTTAAGCTTCTCCCAAGAGGATAACCTGGATGTAGCTTAGAGTTTGGAGCTGGCATCTCTGGGATGTACTAGAGGAGAAGCACAGGAGACCACGAAGCATCACACAATAATGCCAGGAATCTGATTCCCCAAAGACTCCAGGCAACTTTCCCAGAGAAATGAGGAAGCTTTGTCTCCCTGTCTTTGTTCAGGACTTTCTTACATTCCCAGAATTCTTGAATCATGATGTAATAATTAGTCCATAGACTGTATCTTCTGATTAAACATCTCACTCCCCCTACCTTTCCTCACCCAGGTTCCTCCCTATGCTTAAAGTACAAAATTAATTTATATACACTAAAACCTTGGATTGTGAGTAACTGGTTCTCTGAGTGTGCCACAAGACTAGCAAAGATTTCTAATAAATTTTAGTTTGATAAACAAGCGGTATCTTGCAATACGAGTAGTACACGATGACGAATGTCACATGATCACAACTGAGCCAATGGTTCTTGAGATTCACTTTGATATGGAAGTGCTTGGGATTACAAGCATGTTTCCGGAATGAATTATGCTCACAAGCCAAGGTTTTACTGTATTTTAAATCCCTTGGTTCTTTCTACATAAATGGATACTTCCCACATATGAGATATTTTCCTGATAAATGATTTAAGTTTTTCCCACATGAAAGGAAGATTCTAACTCTACTGAAAATTTAAAATCTGAAGATGGCGAAGAAGCAGGGAGCTCTGTAATCCGCGGACGCCCGTATGGATTGAACTGAGAAAGACTGAAGGGACAAAACTTGGATTTGCAAGTGGGGGAAAGAAGAAACAGATGCCAGAAAGAAGACAACCTCAAAGATGCCTGAGTGAGTGACTGTGATCTGGGAAATTAGGGGACGGGTGGGTCCCGGTGGTAAAGGGGAAAGGAGCCCCCAAGCCCAACACAGGGAGAGCGCGCTGTGCCCCGGAGAGACCAGGGGAAGAGAAAGAGAGACGGAAAACGCACCTAGAACCATCTCTAAGGGAGGAAAAACATGCCCGTCTCCCCATATATAACTGCTGAGCTCCGGGAGAGAAATCCGTCCCATCTGGCCGGCGAATTCTTCATTGGGCGCAGCGGCAGCGGCATCCACTCCAAGCCGCACCGGGAGCCTTAGGAAGCGGCAGCAGCAGCAGCGGCGGCGGCGGCGGCGGCGGCTCCGCGCAAAGGGCGGCGCAAGCTGGCCGGGAGGCCAGCCGCCAGTGGGAACGCATCTCATCCCCGGTGACGGTGTTGAACTGCATGGACTGGGATTCGGAAGAGAGGCGGAGCTTGGAGAATACAGTCGGGCTCGCCCGCGGCACAGGGAGATCGGACTCAGAAGGGCGGTTGCAACGCTTGGTTCCGGCAAAGCTTTGAGGCGGCGCCATACTTCTCCCCGCAACCACCAAGGCGGGGCCTCGGAGAGACCAGCCCCCGAGACCTGACCTGACGCCAGACCACGCCCATCCGCACAGGGGAGTTGTCTTTTTTTTCTTTTTTTTTCTTTCCTTTTTTCTTTGCTTCTCCCTCTTTCCTGCTGCCATCCAGATATATATCCCGTAGCATATTCTTATCTCCCCTCTTG
>CM053579.1:86011555-86124031 GCA_028646485.1 Cryptoprocta ferox
GAATACTACATGGCAATGAGAAAGAATGAAATCTGGCCATTCGTAGCAAAGTGGATGGACCTCGAGGGTGTCATGCTAAGCGAAATAAGTCAGGCGGAGAAGGACAGATACCATATGTTTGCACTCATAGGTCTAACAGGAGAAACCCAACAGAGGACCATGGGGAGGGGAATGAGGAAAAAGAGTTAGGGAGAGGGAGGGAGACAAAACACGAGAGACTCTTGAATACTGAAAACAAACTGAGGGGGGAATGGGAAGTGGGAAAGGTAATGGGGGGGTGATGGTCTTGGTGGAGGTCACTTGTGGGGAAGAGCACTGGGTGTTATATGGAAACCAACCTGACAATAAACTATAAAGTTTTAAAAAAAAACAATTAATTAAAAAAAAATAAAGTCCTGTAATTAACACATTCTTATCAATAAAAAAAAAAATTTTAAATCTGTATGACCACAACACATGTAGACGTCAGTTTATTGCTCTGGAAAACTAAAAGAACACATTTAAAATTTCCCATGTGCAATGTATCAATTCACCTTCAATAATGTAATTGGGAATTTTATCTTCTCCTGTTTGTCCCTTCCTTCCCAGTTTTGATTCCTTTTTATGTTTAGCTCTTTAAGTTTCTTGTGCATTTGAAAAAGATTTAGTTCACTTGTATCATCCTGTCCCCTTTATCTCTTCCGATTCTTTAACCACCTCTGGGATGCCTTTGAAGGCACTTGGTATCTCTATAGAACAGTACTGGTAACATTCTTATTTGTTTTACCCATGGAGAAGGAAATCTACTTCTAAGAGTTAATCCTAGAATCCGCTAAGAAACTGGTCCAAATGTCAATGGCTTCTCACAATGAAGTCAATTCTTTCAATGTAGGAAAATAATGCACCATCATGAGAAAAATCTTTTTCATTTTTGGATTAAGAGTATTATTAAGAAATATCCATTTAAAGCACACTCAGTGACAGAGTCTACAGTTTAAACAGGAAAAGCTATTCATCCCAGATTCATGTTATATAAGCTTTTAGACTATGTGAGTGTGTGTGCATGTGTGGGTATTACTTATAGGGCAAATACAATGTTTTAAGAAGATCATTTCTTTTTTGATGGAGAGATGGATGCATAGATGGATGACACTGGAAGAAAGCATCAATTACTTTCATACAAAAGGCAGTACACACAAAAGTTTGAAAATATTTACACGAAGCCAGATACGCAGCAAGTTTAGTTTCAACACAATCTTTGCTATTGAATAAACTGGTAAACTCACCTTGGTGAGGCTGAGGTAAGGGAGATGAGTGGCCAGAGACCAGGCCTGACAGTGAATCTATTAACAAGGAGGGCTAAAAAGCATAGATTCTGGAAATAATTAAAGAAAGAAGTCTTTAGGACCTGGCTAGGAGTCAAAATATGTGTGAAAGCAAGAAAATGAGACATCAAAGAAGAGCCTAAAATCAAATACTGGAGTCCTGTAATAGAAGGAACAAAGAATAATGAGATTGAGACTTGAGGAAAATGTGGAAAGTTCAATTTCCCAGAGAATCTTTGCGAGACCCTGGAAAAGAGAACAAATCTTTTCATGAAGATATTTAAAGCAAATATATTCATTTACCTGAAATGGTCTGAAAACAAGTCTACCCAGAGCCAAGAAAGATTAACTGGAAAATATTTACATTTTATTTTCATGTGCTTATCTTGCTTTTATTATGTTTTGTTAAATCAAGGTATACTGGACACGTAACACTGTATTAGTTTCAGGTGTACAACATGATTCAACATTTGTACATAGTGAAAAATCATCACCACAGTAAGCACAGAAAATATTTTTATTGTGATAAGAAATTTTAAGACCTATTCCCTTAGCAACTTCCTTTCCTTCATAACTGTAGCACTACATAAACAGCTGTATGAATACGGACTTAGGTTTAGGCTATGTAAAAAGAGTTACTGCTTTATTCTTTCCCTTTCAAAGATGGCACCACTAACACCCCATCTCCAGGCACAGAAATATACATACTACTATTCATTTCAGCAAAACCCCTATCAATAGTAGTGGTAGGTTTCCCTAGGAGTTGTTCAAATGGTAAGGAAGGGCAAGACCCAGTCCTTCTCTACTCTGTTGTAGGCAATCCCCCTGAGGACCACAATATATTTTTCTAAAGGGAATACCCAAATGCAGTCAGAGGCTATGAGCGGGTTGGATCATGGTTTAAAAAGGGCATCAAACATATCCTTGGAATTGGGAGAAACTCTTAACACAAAAGCTAGTGGAACACAGAGAAAGAGATCAAATTAAAGCCTTTAGAATTGGAATGGCTAATGATTTTATTCATGATCAATGAGGTGATTTCTTTCTAAGATTCCATTTTAATCCTAATAGTTTAATCTCTTAAATAAACCAGCAGAGGATAATCTCTCAAAAAGAGCACAGAAAAGATGGTAAAATGAAATATAATCCCTGGCTATGTGCACGATTGTGTATGTTTACATAGGTGTCGCTGAGAAAGTAGACATGAGACATCAAGCTTACTTGAAGACTGCATTCTTAATCACATAAAAATTAGACTCAGGATTCATTTCCATTTATATTTAAACTATTAAATGGAAGTTCTTATAAGAAGGATTGTGTAGTCAAAAGGAATTCCTGCTGTTTATATTAAAATGCTTGTTTGGCTTTTCGACAATTTTTCCAGGGGCATTTTTTTTTGTTTTGTGGTAAAATGTCTATAAGAGGGTGACAAAGTATCATCACTGTACAAATATTTGTTTCACAGCTGTGAAGAAAGTATAATGAGAGGAGGAAAGCAAAATAAACAGAATAAAATAAGATCCATATGTGTTCCTGCCATAAATGAAATAGGTACTCTGTTACTCCATAGTTACTACAACTGAAAAGGTAATATACATAGAAAGGTTTAAAACCTACTGCATATACTCCAAAATAAATAACTTAGCTAACATAAAATTACTCACTTTTCCAATAGAAAATTGTGGGAAATTTTTTATCACCTTTTTTTCATTGCTATTCTGTATATGTATCATCATACACTGAAAATTTTGAAAGAAAGCATTTCCCACTTAGAAGGAGCACTGTTAATGTGGCACTAACGTAATGCTCATTATTGGCGTAAGTCCAACAATACTGGTAATTATAAAAAGTGGCACCCACCCTCAAGACACATACACCTGCAAACCACTGGACATTCCACCAAAGCACCTAGCAATAGGAGTGGTAGGTCTCTGTTCTGTGTAGAACTTGTTTGTGTGACTTGTCATACATTTCTGCCCAGAGCCACACGTACACAATCATGGGGGGCTTAGTTGGCTTGCGCTCCCTATCTGGCCTCGGGATCAGAACTGATCCTTCTGTTCTTGCTGCCAAGAGGGATTAACTTGCCTCACCTCCTTGAGCCAGACCAGGCTGGCCCCCTGGAATAGATCAGGGAGGGAAGAGAAATACGCAGATGCCCAGGCACCTAAGATTGTGACATACAATAAGAGAAACAGAGAAAAAAATCCCAGCTTCCTCAGGACTACACTGAGGCAAACTTAATGACTAACCAGAGAGCACACACGAGGACTGTATTCATTGCCCTGGCGGGAACAGAGAGTTGCAAGCCTCACCTCAGGGGCCGACGCTCTGCCCAGGACCTTCAATCAGGACTACAACCTGCACCCGCGCTGTTCACCACAGGGCTTCCCCAGCCAGAAGGCTGCAAGTTGTGAGTACCCAAGTTGATGTATTAACCCTTCTTTGTTCTTCTCTATGTAGCTCTTCCTCTTTATGTTTACTATAATTGTTTAATTCCGTATATTTCCTTTCCCTTATAATTAATACAACTTTTATCCATGAAACAAAGTGCAGCTATCATGAATTACTAGTCTCCCAGCAAAACAGTGCCTGGCTCAGGTCGTTTTTAAGAGCACACCTCTACTCCTATTACAGAGCAGTAGAGTTCCACATACTCAATATTCTGCTATGCCTCCATCTTCAGAGCAGACGTTCCCTAGGTTTCCTTTCTTGCCTAAGTGGATTTCTCCCTGCCAATCTGAAAAAGTACCTACTTTAATTCACCTAGTAAATATTTCCCACATCTTGCCCTCAATCCTCTCACTTCCCAGTGGCATCCCACCATTCAGAGGTGGCCTGGACAGCGGTTATGGTCTGCCATCAGATAATTTCCAGGAGGTTAAATATTGTTCGTAAAGATAGTAAGAGTGACAGTTCATTGGTAATTTCCATCTGCCAAATACCTTGCTAATTGTTTCACACATTTTATTAACCATATTTTAAGAAGAAACTGAAGATAAGAACAAATATTTTATTGAAAATCACACAAATGTGCAAATGGGACCCAACCCCCTTGTGTGTCCCATGCAAGAGACCAAGTATTTAATCACCATTACTCTGCTTGGTGTCCACATATAGCTAAAGATACACTGGTTATGGGCCAGTTTCTGATGGCCTGAGGCTAAAGAGAATATAGTGAGGATGATTCAGAAAATTCTAGAATTACAGAATACCCTAGGACCTAACAGGTTACTAGACATTTCTAGTAGAGAAATGAGACATACTAGGAGTCTCAAAATAAGCTTCAATAAGATGGCATGTGTGAGAAGTAAAAATTCAGGTAAGGACCTATACCTGGCCAGCTTGAGTGATAAGAAGTGACAAGAAGCCTGTCAGCCACAGCACGTGGCTCAGTGGGCATATGATGATGGCACTTAGCTCCATTCTCAACTGTGAGTTTAATATATGTCTGTGTGAAGTCAGGCAGTGAAATATTCTTAGGTCACTCTGGACATACAGATCATTGATATCCCCTCTTATTGTCTCCGTATTTAAAATATCCGTTATTGATACAAGTTCAAGTTCCACACCAGACACTTGCCTAAATTTAAACTTTGTGAAATGTTTATAATATGCTGGCTCTTTTCTGAAAAATGCAGAAGATTTTGGTTTTGTCTATTACTATAAAATCCTTTCTTATTTTATTTCGAAAAATACATTCTTTGCAGGAGCATTAGTCAAATAGAATTTGATAGGCGTCGGGACATTTTGGAAGATGTTCAGATATGGAAGAAATATCTCACCAAATTGTTTCCCACCTTCTGAAATGGTAACTGAATAGTCCTTCATCCTGCCATCATCACAGATGTAGCAACCAGGCGTGGCTAGTCCAGGTAGTTCATTTATGCACCCAAAGGATGCTTTTTACTCTTAACACAAAAATGTCACAATACAGATAAATTTTCAATTCTATACAGTAGAATTACAGCGTGTGAGATAATTTTCTTACAACTGAGTGACCCTGAAAGCTCTGAAGACCTTCCTACTCCACACTTCTCACAGAATATAAACGGAACGTGGATGTCAGTGAGAAAAGTCAACGGTATTTTTTTGCAGGTTCACCATCATGTTTGTTAAAAGTCCATTGCCAAGACTAGTTTGTTGCTATTCAAGTCATTTTCCAGGTGTTCTAAAGAAGAAATTTATTCAGTTCCTTTTTTTAAGTTTATTTATTTATTTAAGTAATCTCTACACTGAATGTGGGGTCGAACTCACGACCCCGAGATCAAGAGTCGCATGCTCCTCTGACTGAGCCAGGCAGCCACCTCTATTCATAGTTTCTATATTGGTAAAACTTAATCACTTAATCTTCTACCAAGTCCTGAGAAGGCAGAAAGTAAATAATGCTTTACTGAACAACAAGGGGAAAGTTAATGAAAAGGTTAGGGAGGGGAAAGAAAAAGAACAGGACCCCACAGAGAAGAAACAGAGTTGCATTTCCTACATTTAGTCCTGATATATCATGAAAACTAATGATATGACTCCCATGAGCCGCATGCAGATCAGAGCATTAATCTCTAGCAAAATGGTTTATGTTATATGAACCCACAAACAGATTTCCTTCAACTGCAGTAAATCAAACATGGTGGGTAGTTTCCGTTTGACTGATGAGTACACATGTCAGTGGCAGGAGGGCAGTGACATATGGAAGAGCAATAAATATTTTTTCTGACACTTCAGCAGCCCTTGTTCAATGACACTAAAGGAAGATAGAAGACTTCAGGAGAAAAATGCAAGCCTGTCTCTATTAGCTGTCGTGCCACTGCCGAGGCAGCAACTCCAAGGTGATTTGGTGTTCTGTGGTGTAGCTTGCACATTTAGTCTTAAACAAATGAACAGTCTGAAAGCAAAGAATCGATAGTTCTCTCAGAACAGTGTTTGCATTTTCCTTCCAATTATGGCATTCTCCCAGTAACTAAGATTTCCTTCAATGACAGCAATTTGAGCAATCTTTACATTCTATGACCAGTGCCCAACGAAATTTCATTGAAGCTTTTCTTCTTTGTCCTCCTCAACAATATACTTCGTGTGCTTTCTGTCTGCTTAATTACCCATTTCTAGTGGGAAGAAAATCGGAAACAAATGTGTCAGAATGCATTATGTTATAATCCATGTCCAAGAGATCTGGAGGTATTTATTTCCAAATACCTTGTAGTAATTTTTTAATGATATCAGTTATTTCCCTAAACCTCCCTGAATATCATGATTTTGGCACCAAGTACAGTTATCAATGGTTACTATGTTTCCCTCCAATAGGCAAAATGCAATAGGTATTCAACATGTAAACACAGTGATTTCCAACTTGATCTATGTGGCTTCTAATTCTTTTTGAATACCTACTGTCATATACAACAACTCATATGGTTCAAACACATTCTTGGGCCAGTATTGGAAAGATGTGCCACTCCAGAGAGCCAGGCATATTCAAGGATGCTGGGGAAATCGTTCGTGTGCATGTGTGCAGCAAGTTACCAGTAAGAGACAAGTTACTCACTTTCAGATCCCAGAAAAAGAAGTGTGGCAGACATAGATGCCACATCATGGTAAAAGCAATGTAAGGTTCTGTGGTCATGTTTCCAGTAGCTGTGTTGCTTGCTGAAAGCCTTTATCCCAGCCTCCTGATTGCACTCAAGAGAAATGAACAAATCTGGCTTGGCCTCACATTCATTCAAAATCTTGTTCTTCATATGTAGGAAAACAGTGGAGTATTGTCCAATTAATAAGAACTCAGGAAAATGAAATTAAAATTTTCTTCTACTGCTAATTATCTTTATGACTTTGGGTAAATCACCAATCACTTCTAATTGTTCAATTATAACATGTCTTTGTTGTGCAAATTAAACCTATGGTTGTTCTGGTTCTCAAATTCTGACTTTCTAATTCTACTGCTTGTGGAACAGACATATTTACATCCATCCATTTCTATTTAGCTATTGTGTTATCATCACAATTCAAAATCCACAAGCCATTCTTGATTATAAATGTTATATAGTCTCGATCTTACAAGATATTTCAAGATTAAAAGTTGACATGAATCCCAAGTATCTATCTTCTTTATACCTACTACACAAATATTAAAGAACTAGAAATTAAAAATTAAACCTATTATGTAAAAGTTAGACAATCTGCCATAATAAATAAAACCAAACAGATGAACCTTCACCATAGTAAAAGTTAACGTTTCATTAATACATTCATATATTCACTCAACAACCATTTACTAAATGAATACCATGAGCCAAATGTTATACCAAATGGCCAAAGATAGAGCAGTGAATAAGAATGACATGGGCCTGATCTTAAATGGATCTGTCATTCTGGGGGAAAGTGCAATCAGTTAGAGAACATTAATGTTGTCATTTATAAATGTCTTGTGTAGCATAGTCCCTTTCTTCATAAAACTTTCAGCCTAGCTGGGAGAAAATGTTAAATAATTACATGAATACTTTCACTTGTGACAATGGTTATAAAGAAGTACGAAGTATTGCATGATTCTTCTTTCTCTTTTTTGTTCAGCTACATTATTTTCCATTATCTTGTCTTCTAGGTCACTAATTCATTCCTCTGCTTCTCCCAGCCTGCTCGTCATTGTATCAGGCCTGTTTCCAGTCTCATTTATTGCATTCTTCATCTCTGATTCTTTAACTCTTTTCTCTGTCTGGTAAGGGTCTCCCTGATGTCTTGCATTCTTTTCTCAAGCCCAGTGAGTATCCTTGAGATTGCTGCTTTAAATTCTCTATCAGGCAGGGGCGCTGCCCAAATTTTGATAAAGATTGCCAGTGTTTTTTTTAAATGTTTGCTGGAATTCACCAACGAAACCACGTAGTCTTGGGCTTTTCTGTGCCAGGAGATATTGATTCATTCATTCTTGTTATTGGTCTAAGAAAATTTCTTTTTTCTTAGATTCAAGATTCATGATTCAATCTTGGTAACTTGTGCATTTTGAGGAATTATCTTTTTACCCCTAAGTTATCTGATTTGTTAGTATATATTTTTTATAGTAATCCCTTGGCACATTATGTATTTCTGTGGTCATGTGCTGCATTGCTTTTTGTTGCACTTCTCACTTTGCTTTTTGACTCTTATTTTCTCAATGTTGTTAAAGCATTGCCAATTTTGTTTATTCTTTCGGAAAAACTGGTCATTATTTTCAATGTTATGCTATTGTTTACTTTTCTTAATGTTATTTCACCTAACATCTGTTTCTTAATTTATTGATTGATTTTTGAGAGAGACAGAGCAGGTGGGGGAGGGGCAGAGAGAGAGGATCCCAAATAGGCTCTGCACTGCCAGCATAGAGCCCAACACAGGGCTCGAACCCACAAACCATGAGATCATGCCCTGAGCTACAATCAAGAGTCGGACGCTTAACCAACCAAGCCACCCAGGCACCCCCTAACATCTGCTTTTGCTACATCCTATAGGTTTTTAAATATTCTGGGTTTTTCTCTTTGGTTTTGAGACATATTTTGATTTGCATTTGATTTCTTATTTGGCCCATTTTTTGAGCAGTAGCATACTGTTTAGTATTTACATATTAAATATTTAATATTTACACTGCAGATTTTCCAACTTTGTTTTATTATTGATATTTAGTTTTGTACCACTGTAGTTAGAAAATACCCTTGGTATGATTTCAATCTTCTTAAATTTGCAATCTTTGTTATATCTCTTTTTACGTGATTTAACCAGGGGATTCTTCTTGTGTGTACTTGAGGAAAATGTGTATTCTGTTTTTCTTGGATAGAATGTTTTATATATATCTTTCAGAACCATGTATTCTGAAGGATGCTTCGAGTTAAAAAATGTTCTTACTCGGAAAAAAAACACTTTAACTGAGGGTAATTGTTTAAAATAAAGCAGGAGCTCCTGGGTGGCTCAGTCAGTTAAGCCCCCAACTCTTGATTTCGGCCCAAGTCATGATCTGACAGCTCATGACACGGATGAGACGGAGCCCCGTGTCAGGGTCTATGCTGACATTGTGGAGCCTGCTTGGGATTCTCTCTCTCCTCTCTCTTTGCCCCTTCCCCCACTCTTGCTCTATCAAAAATAAACATTAAAAAATGTGTATTTAAAATAAAGCCTATCAGAAGGGAGGTGGGTGGGAGGATGGATGAAATAAGTGAAGAGAATTAAGAGTACACTTATCATGATGAGCACTGAGAAAAGATGTAGAGAACTCGTGAATAGTGATTCAACTATATTGTACCTCTGATACTAATGTAATACTGTATGTTAACTATACTGGAATTAAAATTTCAGACCTAATTTTAAAAAAAGTGCAAAGTAGCAGGGAACATACAATACAGTGGAAATCAACTCACTCTGGGGATCAAAAGAAGCTTTTCCAAAAAAGGGATTTGATCCTATAAGAGAAAGAGGAAAATTTGTCTCTCAAAAGTGAGCAAAGAATGGGTGCAGGAGTGTTTTGGGTGGAAAGCTTATGCAAAAGGCTGGATCACCAAGGGCTTAGTTGCCAATTTCACACTTCTTTGATTTTACAGTAACAAATACATTTTAAATATGACTCAACTTACTTAAGATATTGAGTCAAAATATTTTTCACATCTATCTAGTTTATAAAGTGAAGAAAAGTAGTAGGTAAAACTGTAATTATAAAAATGATTGAAATATTGACGTTCAAGAGCAGTTCCAAACATTACATTTACAGAGCTCACATGCTGAAGAGCAAAGAAAAAGAATCTAAGGGACGTAGCCCAGATTCTGACTCATACACTTTGTCTTCATCCAGGAGCTTAAGTAAGCCAACTGAGCACAATAAGGAATCCAATCTTATTTCTTATAAGTTATCTTGAATAATAAAAAATTTACTCATAGACATAAGGGAAATAAATTAGCCTCCCCCAAGAGTGCATCATGAAGATATATGCCTTTTATATAAACAAACTCTTTGCAGGACTGACCCTAAAATGTACTTAGATATTCCAAGATTTAAGCTTTTAGACAGAACACCAGG
The DNA here is from genome assembly GCA_028646485.1 of Cryptoprocta ferox. Lineage (NCBI taxonomy): Eukaryota > Metazoa > Chordata > Mammalia > Carnivora > Eupleridae > Cryptoprocta > Cryptoprocta ferox. The sequence goes on from CM053579.1 coordinate 86,021,879, forward strand.
AAAGCTAGATTCAATGATGAGGACTGGCATGAAAAACAAAGCAGCATTCCATGAGAGTAGCAGGTGTCTCTAGATCATTCTGTTCTCTAGCAAGTCCCAGAAACTTAACTGCTATGACATGAATTTACACCCTTCCTTACATTAAGTGCAAGGTAGGAACACACAGCCATAAATTGATGATGAAAACAGTGCACTTTGAGCGTAAACATTTCTTTCTGAGGTTTTTAAGCTTCCCATTTCCATTCCATTAAGTCTAACTATATTTCCACTTCTTTTCTTTCATAGTTGTTTTTCTGATTCATCCCTCTATCAAATACTGGTAAGTGTATTAAGTAAATAAATTTATTAGTTTATTTTTGTGTAATATAATGTCATGCTGTACAAACTATGGGCTCTAATTCCAATTCTGCATCTAGGACTATTTTCATTCTTCATATTTTTTTTTCAGAAGTAGTAGCAGTTAAACTCAATCTAACACATTTTATACTCAGCCTGTACACTTTAGGATTAAGGGTTTTTCCCCCCAGCTTTTCATTCTCCTTATCTCAGAGGGAAAATTAGGGGGAAGAAACTAATTTTGATCCTTTATATAACAACATGTTAAAGAAAACTGGAGTTACCAACACCAGTGCCCAATAAATGACAAATACCAAAGTGAGGCATCCGATTATAAATGAAAGAGAAGTGTTTTTACTCATAGATGCACAATGGCATCACCTGAGCACCTCAAGAAGCTACTGATGCCTGCATTCTATCCTGAGTAATTCTTATTTCATTCAACTGGGGTATGTCCTCGGAATTGGAATTTAAAAAAATGTCTGTTTATTTATTTAGAGAGAGAGCGAGAGTGTGTGAACCAGGGAGGGACAGAGAGAGAGGGAGAAAGAGAATCCCAAGCAGGCTGCATACTCAGCACGGAGCAAGATCCAGGGCTCAATCTCACAAACCGCGAAATCATGACCTGAGCTGAAATCGAGTCGGATGCTTAACTGAGCTACCCAGGTGCCCCTGGAATTGGAATTTTTAAAGGCTATCTAGGAGATTGTAATGTGCAGAACTGCTATTTTAGCTAATAGGAGTGATTTAGAGAACATTAAGGGGGTCACACTTTCCAGGTAATTAAACAGTGTACTTGTTCAATAAATATTTGGATTAAATCAATAACATGATGCTTCAAGTCATTAAGTTTAGTGAAATATTAATGCAGAAATTATGTTTAAACTACTGAAACAGTATCTTTCAGCTGATACTACTTAAGGATTTGCTAGGAATAAAGTCACCTGTCTTTATAGAGTCTTTTTCCCATAGGGATTCCAAAACCACAGGTAATTCCTCTTATTTCTTGAATCATATATACTGGAGGCTTATTAATGTCTAGTTTTGTTATGATTTGATCATGTATATGTACGTTTATTAAGGTCTAAAAAACACTATGTTTGAAATAATTATTATCTGGAACTTGTTTCCAAAATAGATTCTACCTACTAAATTCGTACATATTGTGTGACAAAGAAGTAAGGGTGCTTTTCTGATATGGACAATAAAATAACAGTTATAGGTTGAGATTTGGGGGAAAAAATCAAGACCGTTAGAAATCCATACTATGTGCCCAAACAGATTTGGTTGGGCAAAGCACACAAACCCCAGAAATGAAGCTCAACTGTATCTACAGGGAGATCTTCTCTAAAGAGAAGTGTAGTTAACCAACAGAGGAATGGTTCCCTAAAGGAGGACTTAATCGTTCTGCAATATCAAATGCTAACTCTACCACGTACTAATAATTTAACTCGGCTAAACCTCAGATTATCATTAGCACAGAAAAAAAAAAAAAAGAGGGGCTGCTGCGGAAAATGAGAGGAATTTACTCGAGTTAGACTGTTATTCAACAAAGAGCTACAGAACATTTGCTACATTTCAGGTATAAGAAGATAAAGTTAAAAAGGCAGACCCTGCATTTAAGGGGACTTATGGGTGGTAGTGATACAGAGTTATACATCATTATAATAGAATATGGTAATCAGCGTAATTACAGTGTGTGGTAGGAGAGAGGAAAGAAATCTAGAAATGCCTAAAAGAATCAAGGTACTCCTCACAAAGAATATAACCTTGCGCTGAAACTTTAAGGATTCAAGTATACATTTATTAGAGATACTAGCATAAGGAGGACATTCTAGACAAAAACAACAGTATAATTGACATGAGGATGGAGTACTACTGGGTAAAAGGTCTGCAGTAAGAGAATACTGAAGAGCAGTTACAGAAAATTAAGTTGATCAGGTAGGCAAGGGCCAGAGAATAAAGAGGCTGGTTTAACATGCCAAGGAGTTTTCTCTCCCCTAAAGGTGATAAGAAGCCAAGGACATATTTTGAGCCAACACCTCATGTTATGTCTGTTTTAGAAAGATCATCATCAATGGGCACCTGCGTGGCTCAGTCAGTTAAGTGTCCGACTTCAGCTCAGGTCATGATCTGATGGCTTGTAAGAGTTGAAACCCCACATTGGGCTCTGTGCTGACAGCTCAGAGCCTGGAGCTTGCTTCAGACTCTGTGTCTCCCTCTCTCTCTGCCCTTCCCCTCTCGTGCTCTGTCCCTCTCTCTCAAAAATAAACATTAAAAAAAAAAAGATCTAGGGTTCCCCATCCTGTTAGCTGCTAGGTTTGTGTACACTTCACCTCTTCATGCTATTGCCTTCTCTCTCCCCATGGCCCCTTCCCTGTGTTCAGCATCTATAATTTCTCTCCAGGGCTCCATGACCCTGCCTTCAGGGAATAGATCCAGGGAACATTTAAAAAATAAAAAGCTGTGTGCTTGAAATGGGCTGATTTCTAATCTGAGGGGACAAGTATGTTAGTTTCCTGCTCATTACTGACAAGTACTCCATAATAGTCACGGACTTCTTTGTTTCCCATACATAAAATGATAATCCAACTAAGCAAAAAACCCAATAGCCTACTAAGAAAAGTAGGCAAAAGATGTAAACAGGCAGTTCATAGAAAAAGAAATTCAAATGGATATGAAACATGTAAAACATGCTGAATGTCACACAAAATAGAAGGAATGAAGAATTAAAACGCTGAGATACCACTTTTCATCTTTCAAATGAACAAAACAACACTTTTGTAACCCCTCTGTCTTGAAGTTATAGTAAAATAGGCATGCTCACACTTTTCTCATTTAGAAATACATATGCTACTTCACCCAACAATTCCACCTCCCCGCACTGACCCTACATATACACACACGCACGTGCAAAAGGAGATACAAACCAGGGGGTCCAGGTCATCCGGCATCTCACCCTGCCTTGCAGTTACATAAGATCACACCTCTAAATTCTTCCCAGTGAAATGTGGGCAGATGACATGGGCACCGTACCCAAGAACCTGTCACTCTGCTCTATTCTTTCACCTCCCCTCCTGACTGCAATGGCCATAACCAGAGTGAACCCAGAAGCCACTCCCTGATTCTGTAAATGTACTTCGTTAGTTGTGAATTTTTTTTATTAGAATCAACTAAGAGCTTGAAACAATCAGCATGTACAAGTCACATTAAAACAGATAGAAAGTGAGAGGTGCAAGAGGAAGAAGAAGTGGAGAGCAGCAGAGAGTCTAAGTTCCCCATTTCACATTGTGGAAAGTCAAGAGGTACTTCGTAAAGTTGCTCAAGAGACATGTGCTTATGTAAATTATTAAAAGTAATAGGGGTAATCAAAAAATTGATTTTTAAAACTTTTTAATGTTTAACATTTATTTCTGAGAGAGACAGACAGACAGACAGTGAGCAGGGAAGGGGCAGAGAGAGAGGGAGTCACAGAATCCGAAGCAGGCTCCAGGCTCTGAGCTGTCAGCACACAGCCTGACATGGGGTTCGAACCCATGAACTGGGAGATCATGACCTGAGCTAAAGTCATATGCTCAACCTACTGAGCCACCCAGGCACCCCCCAAAATTCATTTTTAATTAATCCAAATATAAAAGAGGAGGATGATACACCACGTAAGGAACCTCCTCCTCCTCTTCCCTAACTTGGGAGTCGATGCAGATTGATTGCCTAATGATGAAAGACCACAAAACAGAGAGATAACCAACTGTATCCTTTAAAGTTAATAAGGGGTATCATGAAATACTATTGGCTCTGCTTTGTAACGTCGATGGGCCTTGAAAGCATTATAATAAGGGAAATAAGACAGACAGGGAATGACAAATAGTGTATGATCTCACTTACATGTGGAATCTATAAAAGCCAAATTCATAAAGACAGAGAATAGGAATTGCCAGGGGTTAGGGGTAGTGGACGTGGACACGTGTTGTCAAGGGCACAAACTTCCAGTTATAAGATGAATAAGTTCTGGGGATCTAATGTACAGTAGGGTAATTACAGTTAATAATATCTTATTATAATTACAAGTTGCTAAGACCATAAATCTTAAGTGTTGCTACCACAAAAGAGAAATGGTAATTATGTGATCTGATGGAGGTGTTAGCTAACCTCTTGGTGGAAATCATTTTCCAATATCTATGTGGATCAAATCAACAGGTTGTACCTCTTAAATTTATACAATGTTTTATGTCAATTATACCTCATGGCTGGAATAAAAAGTTATTATCTGTGAGGAGTAAACTTACCAAATACCTTATCGTCACTTCTTTTGTTCCTCTTACTGAATTCAAATAAAATTTGATGATTTTAATTTAATATAATTTATTGTAAAATTGGTTTATTTGAAATTTGTATGCACACTAAAATCCTAGTTTTGTAACCATTTTTTTAATCCTAGGTATTCTTCTCTCTATACCCATTAATAAGGAGATATTTAGAATGAAAATCAATTAGAGTTTGATTCTAATAAGAAAATTTTAATTCTTTGTATTTTTGATGAGACTTCATTTCTTTCTTGTCCTTTAGTTTTGAACATGCATAATTTATTTAAAAACTAATGTCATTAACATAAAAAGGCATATTCAACATTTTAATCATTTTCATGCTTGCAGATTTATATGAACAAGGTTTTAATTTCCTTTAGCTCTTCCCTATGTTGTTTTTTAAGTTTATGTATTTATTTTGAGAGCCAGCAAGAGAGAGCGAGTGAGCAAGCACAAGCAGGTGAGGGGAAGAGATACAATTCCAAGCAGGCTCCACGCTGTCAGCATAGAGCCTGTTGCGGGGCTTGAACTCATGAGGCATGAGATCATGTCCCGAATTGAAATCAAGAGTCAGGTGCTTAACTGATTCAGCCACCCGGCGCCCTTCCTTTCTTTCTTTGTTTTTATTTTTCTACATATTTACTTTTTATTGTATATGAATTTTAAGTAGAGTTGACACATAATGATACAGTAATTTCAGGTGTACAGCATAATGATTCAACAAGTTTATACATTAAACTCTGCTCACACTGTTCCGACCATCTCTCACTACACAACACTACTGTAATACCATTGACTATATTCCTCATGTTGCACCTTTTATTCCTGTGACTTGTTTATTCCAGAACTGGAAGCCTGTACCACCTACTCTCCTTCACCCGTTCTGCGCGCACACCACCTCCCTTCCCCTTTGGCAACCATGAGTTTGTTCTGTGTATTTATGCGTCAGACTCTGCTCTTGTTTATTCATCTGTTTGGTTTCTTAGATTTCCCATATAAGTGAAATCATATGGTATTTGTCTTCGTCTGACTTATTTCACTTAGTATTAACTTTAAAATAAAGATATTGTTAAAAGGGAAATGTAAAACATTACATATAATACAAAAACTATTTTCATTCTTGAAATGGATGAGGATGCTAACAGCACCTAAAAAATCATTTCTTAATATAACCTCCATTTTATCATTTAACATTAGAATGTTCTAATATATACTAACTTCCTTGCAAAAATAATCTAGGTTGTCAGTCACTAAAATCCATAATATTTTGTTTCACTAGGATACCTACGATTTATGAAGGAAGTATCTTAGTATTACTTAGAACCCTGACAGGACAGAGATTTATTATAAAAAATAAGATCAGAAGAAAATGGAAAATCCTCAAGTTAAGATATGAAAGAAAATTTGACCTGTGAAAGTGGTCAGGGCAAGAGAAATCAAGTAAAATAGATGTTCTGTTTACAGTCATCCACAGAGGTATAGGAGAAAGCCCAGAGAGCATGCAAATTTTAAAAAAAAATCGTAAAAGCAGAAGGAAATTTCACTTTTGCTGACTTGTAAGTAGTTCTTTGAGGTTCAGTTTCATGACTGAATCCAAACCTACACCGAACTCGGCAGGAGATCTCTGGTTAGTGAATTGTGGAGGGCAGGATGGTGCAAAGCCCACCACTCCATCACTCCCATGGTCTTGCAAAGACCACCTGTCCTGAGACTATGTTCTTAGGCAATAAAATAGCTCTTCCTAGGGCAAATGAAGCTATGAAGACCTTAGCAGTATGTATTTTAAAGATGAGCAGCATCTTAAAAGGGTAAAAATCCACTATGACTGCATTACTGCCTGAAGCAAAGTGCGAATGGAACTTTCCAAGTCCCTAACTTCATGCAATGGACCATGGTACCAAATGGTAATTCTCTTTCCGATTTGATGGCCAAGAGTCAACCTCAAAACAAAAAAGCCCTTAAGAAACCTAGTAAAGCATTCAGCTCTCATTTCAAACTTATCAGGGAAATTTAGGTAGGTTACACTACATGTGAAAATCAGTACTGTTAAGAGGGAAAGAGGTAGAGGATGACTAGTGTGTTACAAGACAAATGACTGAGGTTTTTTTTTTCTTTCACTTTTGCTCAACACTGCACTGGGAGGCTATTAGTTCACACCAAGTCCCTTTATGGCTGTTAGAGAACTTGAGAGAAAGAAACCATCATCACCTTCAGTGAAAAAACACTGAGGTCCATGCTAGTACCAGTCCAGATTCCCATCTGGCTAACAAAGCAGCACTGAGATCACACTTGTTCAGTTTCCAGTTTGAGGGCACCTGGGTGGCTCAGTTGGTTAAGTGTCTTCGTCTCAGGCCATGATCTGATGGTTCGTGGGCTTCAGCTCCGTGTCGGGCTCTGTGTGGACAGCTCACAGGAGGGGGAGCCTGCTTCGGATTCTGTGTCTCTCCCTCCCTCCACCCTCCCCCTGTTCCCTCCCTCCCTATCTATCTCTCTCAAAACTAAACATTAAAAAATTTTAAAAAAAAATTTCCGGTTTGCCTCAACGAACTGCACCAGTGACCATCAAAGGCTTAAGAAGCAGCACTCAAGGCCAGAACCCCTGATCAGACAAAGTGGAATGATCGTGGGAGGGCATGCTGGTTAAATTCTGAAATTTGTGCCAATTGTCATCACCTGAAGAAATACCCTTGACTCATGCTGCATCCCCCAAATAGGTATGTGCATCTTGACATAAAATATTTACAGATCTGGAGTGAAAGTTCCCTCGACTCTAAGTATTCTCTGATTAGCCTACCACTTTCACAGTGTCCGGGGACTGAGAAGGGCTCATTCAGAGTTTGCCTATTCAGATCCAGCACGAAAAGATGACATCTTGCCTACTTCCTGCTAGAAACCTACTTCTCTTTGCTTCTCAAAATACTATTTTCTCTTGATTTTTCTCCTGCACTTCTTCTAACTCATTTGGGATACCTCCTCTCTCTGCTACATTATTAAATTTTTGTATACACCAGGACTAGATCCTCACGTCTCTACTCACTCTACCCTCCCTTCTTTCGTGATCATATCCATACCCGGAGCTTTTAAATCCCCCCAGCCTCATTTTTTATATATTTAAAAGAACTTGGCTTTCTTGCTTAACAACTGTATACTTTAATGTCTTTTTTTTAGTTTCAAGTTAATTAGCCTTACTAAAAAAGACAAGTATTCTTGGGGCACCTGGGTGGCTCAGTCAGTTAAGCGACTAACTCCTGATTTCGGCCCAGGTCATCATTTCGTGGCTCGTGAGTTCAAGCCCCACGTCAGGTTCTGTGCTGACAGCACGAGGCCTCCTTGGGATTCTTTCTCTCCTTCTGTCTCTGCTTTTCCCCTGCTCATGCTTTCTCTCTCTCTCTCTCTCTCTCAAAATAAACCTCAGAAGAAAAGGGCAAATATTCTTTGTAAATTTACTTGTTATTAGTATTAACAGGCTTTAATTCACTTTATATTTCTTGTATAAAACTGTATGGTGGCCACATGTGGAGCCTGGGTTCCCTGCATGGAGACTCTGGTGTGGGTCTTTACAAGACGGTCAGTGAATTCCTGATAGCAGGCTTGGTAAACACGGTCTCTTTCCAGAGTTAAGAGGTGAGATAACTGTAGGTCTTGGAAATGGCATCAAAAGTGGCCTTGGTGGTTGCCCGCGGTGGCAGTGCAGGCCGGGGCTGAGGTGTAGGCAGCATCAATACTGGCCATCAGCAGTAGCTTCTGGGGCAGTGCCTCTGGGAGGCAGAGATGAAGGCCACAAGCAAAGAGCCACGGTGGCCAGTCGCCTTGCATGGGATACTGTGGGGCCTGCTCACCTTGTTCGCCCAGTGGCCTTGCCCCACAGGGACAATGGAAAGCTTGCTCAGGATGATGGCTCCACAGAAGGTAGTGGCTACCTCCCTGGAGCACTCACCACCCAGAAAGCTTTGCCCATTGTAACCTCTGATGGCAAGAAATGCCTTGAACCTGGTCCACTGGCCAGATGGGTCTTCTCGTGCACAGGTACAATCTTCAAAACCTCATCCTTGAGGGATGCCCCCAGTTCAAAGTCAATGATCTCAGAGTCCTTGACACGCAGGGAGAAGAGACATATCTCCTCCAGAGACTTGATCTTTATGTCCTTGACCAGGCAGCCCAGCGTGGTGATAGGGATCCACTCACTGTCCTTGGCCTTGCCTCTGCAAGCTCCATGGCCTTGGCCCCATATGCTGCTGCTGAAGCCTCCTGAGAAGCCACTCCAGTACCCCCAATCCAGGGCCCCTGCACCCTCCAGCCTTCCCATAGCACTGGTATCAGGCACCACTTGAGGTTTTCTCAGAGAAGAAGCCAAGTGCTTGTAAACGTAAATTATATGCCTTCTCCATTATCATCTCAATCATTCGCTCAGGACTGCAAGCTATCAGAAACATTAGTGAGACTAACAAATGATCAGGTAGGATGGTTATAGTTACCTAAGAATATAAGAATAGTCACTGTAGTAGATCATGCATTATTTTTCCTCACATGGCTCAGTTGTTTCTCTATTTCCACCATCACGGTAAACTCAGTATGCTTAACACAGAAGTGATGCTCCTCTTCACCCCAAAGAGCAACTCCAATTGACCTATCCTTTTTCTATTAGCTGGTCCCAGGCACAAAAAGTTTAAAAAGCTCACTGACATCTTTATCAACCTCCAACTAATCCACAAGTTCAATCAATTCCTCCCTCTCAGTGCATTTAAAATCCACCTCTGAATTTCCTCTTTAACTACCAGCATCCTAGACAAGGTTGATGTTACATTAGTCTGCGTGGCTTCTTTAATTATAACCCTTCAACACAAAAAAGCAAACACTTTTACTTCCCACATATACGTTTATCCCTACCCCATTCTCTGGGACTAATTTTGGTCCCGGAGGAATGCTGGTAGTCAAGCCAGCCAAAGAGCATCAAACTTGATTTGACCCTTTGTTTCCTGTGAGTCCTCAATAAGTGGATTCCTTTCCCTGTTCTCTATTCATATTTGGTTACATTCTGCCACTGTTCCTGTAGCCTCTCTTCTAACCTCAACGACCTCACACACGTCCTAGCTTCCTAGAGTTGGGTTCTCTGGAACACACCATCGGATGGGCCCTGACTGAAGGCCACTGTCTGACCTCCTGCCATCTCGGAAGTGCTGAAGGCTTGCTGAGGATCAGTATCCGTCTGCTTTGATCTTCTAACTGGTTTGGATTCCAACATGACCTCTTAGAAAAAATATCTGAGTCTTGTCCCATATTCAGAACAGTGACCTTGGCTTCAGCCTACAGATGGTCCCAGGTCACTTACGTAACACAGAGCAGTTACTAAAAAATAATTAAAGAAAGCAGACATGTTTAAAACAAATGGCTCCATAGGAAAGCTAACCAGATGGAGGGAAAAAGAACCCCGGCAGTTTTCACTTTTCACTTTCCCTAAATAGGCATTTCTCATGATTCAACCGTTAAAATCAGTCAACCAAATGCTTTCATTTATAAATGTCATAAATGTGCAACTTTTTACTTCAAAGTAAGTGCTTTGAACAACATTGCTAATTGAAAACTGAAAATGTCAACCCTTTCCATTGTGTTTTATTATTTGAAACCATTAGTGTTTTATGTCAGATACATAAATAAAACAATGGGGGAACTTTGCATTTCTAAGGTGATACTTGAAAATCACCCAGAATTTCATCATGCCTGCAAGAATACTTGTTGGAAAACTGACCTCAAGGAACATGAAAGCTCTCTAATCTGACTCTTTGAGGTTTGTACTGCTTGCATTTTCTTCTGAATGGCAGGTATCAAAGTCTTCTCTAATAATTATCAATGATGACAGAAGATGTAGTTAGTGCCAGGCTCTTTACAGCAGAGGGGAAAAAGCAAGTAGCTGCATTTGTGATACGCTGAGGTGGTATTCAGTAGCACCACAAAACAGAAACATGCACAGAGGACAGCCAGGTGATGCTAGCGTGTGAAATAAAACTCTGCGCTTCAAGTGATGTTTTTCCTTGAGGGTCAAACATTTATTTTGACTTATAAATTCTATTTTTCCCCAAGAGTAACTGAACACTGTTAAGGTAATGATTCTGCATGTGTTCACACTTCTCACAGAGCCTTAATGAATACTCCCACCTCTCAAAGCTCTTTTGCATGAGCTGAATCCTCTGGCCAATCAGGCCAACCTGTGGCTGGTCCAGCTCATTAGAGCCAGAGAAATTGATTCTGAGGGAATCATTGAACTCAGAGTGCTCTCAAGAGCTTCCTGTCCAAAGTCAGGCCAAAGTCCTTGAGTGAAAGCCAAGAGTCAAAGCCAGGTAAACCAGAAAGAAGCATCACATCCAAAGAGAGAAGCAAGGTCACTGACAGCAGAGAGGGAGCCCAGAGTCCGAAGCCAGATGGCTACTGGGTTTGAGTGCGATCGAATGGGAAGCAAACAAGACAGCTTTGGCACAACTGCCTTCCAAAGAAGGCAAGATCAACATGGTGGTCCTTCCAGCTCCACTACAGATAGGTGTAGAAAAGGCAGTCCAGCAGTACCTTTTAATATGACAGGCTCTATTTAGATCATCACTTATGGAGAAGAGGGCACTGACACAAACAACACTGCACCTTCCAATAATTAAAGTCAGAATTTGTTTAAAGAATGAAAGATTAGTCAATTAAACAACACAGTACAATCTATTTTATCCAAGACTCTATTGACTAACATTCTCTATTAATTGATTCATCTACACATCCATAATGCAATTATAACAGATGGTTTTAAGAAAGACCCTCAGGCTTTACAGCATTCTGAAGTACTTTCTTAGTGATGAACAAATTATATTTTGAATGGTTTGGAAGTCAACTGTAATCTATTTTTTTCTTAAATGAGAAATTAACTCAATTAAACATTTTAACTACCTACTTATTATGCACAACTGAATGATAGATATGGTGCTTTTCTTAATCAGAATGTTTTATTAACCACATAATGCCACACAACAGACTTCTGATTAGACAAAAATGTAAACAGAAACTAAACATGAGAAACAATGCTTCATTTCTGCTCTAAAGTTATGAAATTAATACTTGACAGGTGTTAAACATATACTAAGGTCCTGGTACTACATTTAATACTTAACATGTATCACCTCCTTTAATCTAAATACCAGTCAATTTTAGTGATATTACTATTACTTACTATTATTACTTACTTACTATTATTATGTTATAGTTGAACTTACTATTATTATGTTATATTACTATTATTACTTACTTATTATTATGTTATAGTTGAACACTGAGGCTTAGAGGTGTTGCAGAACTCGGTCAAATTCACATGGCCTGGAAATAAAGGATCTACCATTTTTTTTTATATACAGAGGCAGGTAGGAGATACACAAAGAGGGATAAGAGGTTAGAGAAAAATAAATATTCCTGCTTATCCCTACAATGTTGAAATGACAAACTGCGTCACACTCAATTTATAACTGAGAAACTGAGACTTAAAGAAAGGTTAAAAGTCTTAGCTAGGGTAAAGAATGGAAATGGAATTCATTCCCGGCCTTTCAGGTTAAACTTAAAATGAAATCTGAAACATATATAATAAAATATGAAATATATGGAATTCCCAATAGTTCAAAATTTTTGACACACAAAAATGGTACTCTCATATGATTCAATCAACTATATCCTTCTACACAGCACTTAAGAGCACAATTATATTGCCCCAATATTACAAGTCATATTACCCATACTGCCACTCCCCGAGAAATCCCTAATTTGGTACTGCTATCTACATGATGCATTTAAGCATGCACGGAATAGTCAGATCTATTTTAAATTTAGAAAGTATCAATTACTACAATGGTTTGATTTAAGTGGTAACTTAGTAACAATGTTTAAAATAACCTTAAACTTCTTATCTAAAACTTTCAAAATATTTTAAAACCAATACTTCAAAAATCCCTGATCTCGGTAAGCTCTTTAATTACTCAACAGCTTAGAAACGAAAACATACAAAACTCAAGTGGCTTTCCACTGTCATTCAGTGAGTCAGCAGTGAGAGTAACAGCTTGAGTTACAGGGCATTATTTACTCTGTGCCACACAGTCAACCTCACAATGTCACATCAGGGGACATATTTTGTTTGCCTTTCATCTAATACATGATATACCTTCAACACTATTCCACCTCAGCAAAAATATTAAAAATAATTTGGTGATTAAAGGTAATGAATGAACCAGATGAAAACGATAAAACACTAGCAATTCCATTTGGCACATACAGTGGCACCACAGCTGGTGTCCAGCAGCACCATTCTCTCTTTCATTGCACAGTTCCAGCCACTGCAATAGCCCTGGCTTCCTTTACTTACCATCTTCCATCTGGCTCCCTTCCTTTTCAGACCTCATCCATGGTCAGTCAGGTGAAATCTCTTGGTTCCATTAACGCTCACAAGTCATTTCACATTTGTGGACTGTGAAGTGTCTGAATTGTTCTATATGCCATGTGGCCAATACTGCGCACTAAATTCTGTGCCTCATTAAATGTTAGCTGAATAAAGGAACCCCTCATTATGCAAAGAGGACCCAGAAATACTGAGATGCTAGCAGGCCAGAAGAGTTAAGTGACTGAACTTGTCCTCTGGTGAAATGCCTGATCAAGATCCTGAGAAAAGTGCATCTTCATGGTGACTCCACCAGCCTACGTTTTTCACGCACGGTAAGAGCTCTTCACTAAGTGGAGGAAGCTGATACATACAGCTTCCCCTCTACATGGTCCTATATGCACAGATTTCAACTGTCCTGATTTAGTTAAATAACAACAGCCCTGGACAACTTGATTCACATTTTGATTACCACAGTTTAGTAACTGGGAGAAACTGCTTCAAGTGCAAAGACTCTAGCTCTTCAGTTCACCGATCATTCTGTATGCAACAGTCTTCGACCAAGATCAACTGCCTTCTTTCAAAGTCAGCCAGTAATGAGTCATGAAGTGTCTATTACGCAGTTCATACATAGACAGCGAAGTGTACAGCTGTGCCGCCCCCTTGTTTCCCCATGATAAACCCATGTGACATCACTCAAAAATGGGTAATCCAAACAGGAAATCGGACCACAAAATGTAAGTGCAACAAAGAAACAGAAAGTGATAATATGAGAAGCGAAATTCCAATAGAACAAAAATAGATTAAAATAAAACTGCTGATCATGGCAATGTTAACACCCCCATGATTTGAAGGAGTCTAGCTAGATATGAAACTACAGAAACTTAGGGAAAGTGATCTTAGGGATATAATTAAGGGAAGTGGCTGTAACAAAAAGGATGAAGCTGTACTCGAGGAAGTGATGCCACCTACAAAATGTTCCCAAAAAAGGAACTCTGGAGATGTATCCTAACAATGAACAAGTAACAGAATATTAGAAGTTGAGCCAATTGTTGAAAAAGATATAATTCACCAAAGCATCGATAAGATTCTTTTGTATCCTAAGCTACTTGATAAGTTGTCTAAAAATAAATAGAACCCTTCATCAGTGCTCTTTTAAATTACAAGGTACTAGAGAAACATTAGTTTTACTATGATGTTATTTCCCTGTCCATTAGCTGAAAATTAGAGAGTTGTAATATTTTGAAACAATTTTCACAGGTCACAGAAAAAAATCACAATTTCCCCCACTCATTATAAAGATCATTTTGCATGACTTGAAACTACAGAGTCATTTTTATGGTCTTGCAGTGCCCTTCAAAGTGAGTACTTCCTGTTGTTTATTATGGGTCAAAATTAATCTCCTGCTAAAAACTACAATTATGGCCTAAGCCAGATAATGAATAACTAGTTGAAGGCCTTAAAAAACCATCAAGGCAGTGAAGAGTCCTTTGACCCAGTAAGAACGAGCCATGTAAGTTCAACTTCTAGAGAACCATAGGGTCTCTGGGGCATCAAAATGGTTCAGGACCTTAAGTGTCAAATGAATTAGTAACTGGATAGTAAGTAAAGGAAGAATTCCCTTTCCAACTAATTTTTTTTTTTTTTTTACATTTTTGTACTTGACTGGGGCTCCTGAGTGGCTGAATCAGTTAAGCATCTGACTTTTGGTTTCAGCTCAGGTCATGATCTCACAGTTCATGAGATCGAGTCCAACATCGAGCTCTGCACTGATGGTGTGGAGACCTGCTTGGGACGCTCTCTCTCTCTCTGCCCCTTCCCACTCGAGGTCATGTGTCTCACAAAATAAATAAATCAACATTAAAAAATAATTTTTTAATTTGAGTATCGTTGACACACAATGTTAGTTTTGGGTATTTAACAGAGTATAGAGATGATGTATCACTCTGTCACCATACAATATATTACAATATCAGTGCCTATATTCATTATGCTATACCTCCTATTCCCGTAACTTATTCATTCCGTAACTGTCAGCTTCCAACTATGATTATTGACCAGGATAGGAAAGTAATGTTGATTATTATTCTTTGTATGATATAAAAATCTTCACAAGGGTTTCTCAACTTGCCATGATTAGAAGTGGCTGGTGAGTTATCTCACTGACAGCATCGATTATTATTTTTATTATTTTGGGCCAAAGAAATCTTACCTAAAAAGTATTAGCAACAGAGAGAGAAAATGACAGTTTGAGTTTGAATTTCTCACCTGATATTCTGATTACTGTCTACCATCAGTATGTTTTACACAAAGAATAGATTACATTTGAAAACACAGCTCATACCCATATGTGCACATAAAAGAAACTTGCCTATCACAGCGCAATCTGCTATTATGTCCCTTGCGGGTTCCAAACCCTTAGTAGTGAGGTATATTGAAATGCCCTTTGCTTCCTGAAACTTTGCTGGGGAGATCAAAGCTTCTGATGCCGCTACTTCTGAATACGGTTCAGCACTCTCTTCCTAGGACTCAATCCTAAATGCAGGCTTTGGGCCTGAGAATCAATAAACAGCTACTGGATTTTGGTCCCCCATCCCATACCCTCCCTGGGTAAAATCTGGCTTTTTCCATCGAATCTATCAACAACCCAATCCTTGATGGTTTAATTTCATTGTTATACAACCCCAGATGTGCCCATTCCAAGTGGCAGGTGTGTATCCATCCAAACATGGGGATTCATAACACACTTGAAATAAAAACATGGTAAGAGTCCATGCCAAGTTATCACTTCAATAAAAGTCAACAAATTTTTGAAAAAAAAATCACAAAGCATATCCCCTCTTGAGAATGTATGATAAACTGTGGTTTCAGAGTATATGTATTTTGATGATACCCTTTGGTTAGCTTAGAAACAAAGGAGCGTAATTCTATTAGGGAGGAAAGTGAGGGAGGATTTTTTTTCCATTAGTTCCCAGGCGTGGACTGCAACATTTATCTGTGAAAACACTAGGGAGAAATTAGGGGAGCACAATAAAAGTTTATATTAAAACTATAGGTTTTAGTAAAATATGTAATGTATTGCAGAATATACAGAAATTAATGTATCCTATGAAAATATTACCAGAATAAAAATACTCTAAGATTTTTTAAATTTTTAAATGTTTATTTTTGAGACAGAGAGAGAGAAAGCAGGCGAGGAGCAGAGAGAGAGGGAGACACACAATCCAAAGCAAGCTCCCGGCTCTGAGCTGTCAGCACACAGCCTGAAGCGGGCCTTAAACTCATGAACCACGAGATCATGACCTGAGCCGAACTCGGATGCTTAACAGACTGAGTCACCCAGGCACCCTCAGAGATTTTTTTAACAGATGAAAAAAACTAACAAATTATTGTCTTGCATTAAGGACTTTACCTTAACCACCACATTGATTTTTATTCTTTATTAAGTTGAATGTCATAGATTTGTGAATTCTAGCAATGAGAAAATAGGTTGATTCAGATCAACTTTCCACCAACAACAACTAGGAAATATGGATAAAATATTTTACAAAACACCCACATCTACCTAATGGCAGCAGAAAGTTACTAGGGCAGTGAGCATCTGTAGACCTTAATATCCAGAAAGGAGTTGAGCCTAGGATTTGGTGACTCAGAGAGAGGTACGGGGGACTAGCTAAGAAGCGGTAGTGAAGGAGAGAATTCCTGAGAATTTTCCTAACTGATAAAAGTCGTCAAGCCCCAGATTAAAGAAGAAACATGAATGTCTAGCAGGATAAATTCAAAGAAAACCTTATCAAGAATGACTGTAATTAAACTGCAGAACACCAACAGTGAAAAAGAAAATCTAAAAAGAGTCCAGAGGGGCAAAGTATAATTTATCTTCAAAGGAGTAAAAATAAGACCAAAAGCGGACTTGCCCAAACAGATGAAGGAAACCAGAAAACAATGGGATAATATAATCTAAGCACTGAAAGAAATGACAGCAAATTTATATTTCTGTTTCCAGTAAGATATTCTTCAAAAATACAAGTATGATAAAAAACACTTTAAGACAAATAAAACACAACTCACAATAAAGAGATTCTCTCGTATAGATACAAGTACCCAGGGTCTGGCAGGGGTGGTGCACAATAAAAATGATGCCGATGGAAGGCTCAAAGATATAAGAAGGAAAGACGACATTTAAAAAACAAGAGGTTATTATGAAAATTTTGCGTCAGTACATTTAAAAATGACATGACATGGACATAGTTTACTTATAAAACATAACTTAATTAAAGTGCATCATGAAGTAGAAAACCTGAATATTCCTCACCAAACTGAATCATAACTTAATGTTTTCCCACAAACAAAATCTCTGGGTCATGTAACTTCAACCAGTAAATTATGTCATACATTTAAGAATAAATAACATGCATCTCATACAAAGTATTTCAAAAAGGAGGGGGAAAAGAGGACTAATTTTATGACCAACATAACCAAGATACCAGGCTTCACCTGGTATCATAACCAAGATAATAAAGGCTTCACAAGAAACGAAAATGAAATGTATCAATGTGCACCAAAAAAACTCCTAAACAGTGCACGAACACATCAAATCGAGAAATAGCCAAAAAAGAGAAAGACCATATTGAATTTATTAGAAGAATGCCAAGTTGATTTAACTTTGAAAATCAATTAATATTAGCCACGATCTTTAAAAGAATAATTACACAGTTTCTTAAGAGAAAAAAGATAGAAGACCAAAACAAAAACCTCTTACAGCTCAGAAATAGAGGGACACGTCCTTAATTGGATAAAAGTTTGTTTTTGGAACAAGGATAATATTTAGTGCAAAAGTGTTGAAAGAATTTCCTCTGACATAGAGATAAAATAACAATGCCTGTTAGCACTGTACCTAGTCAATATTACACTGGAAATCTTAGTGCTAACAATGAAATGAAACAAAAAGCATAAGAATTGGAAAGGAAAAAATCAAATACTTGCTATGCAAAATCATGAGATTATTAAGAAAATCCAAAAGAATATGTAGATAAATCACTAGTATAAAGTATGTTTATTAGTATAAACTATAATTTATTATGTCCTGAATATATTATTATTCAAAAATCATTTCTATTTCTATATAGCACAGCAAATAATTAGAAAACGGAATATAAAAGCCTATACTGTTTGAATTTCCATATAAAATTTAGACTTCTTCAATTTTTATAAAAGTACCCACGGGGATGTTGATTGGGATTGTACTAAACCTACACATCAATTTAAAGATATTTTATATGTTGGGGCATCTGGGTGGCTCAGTCGGATAAGCGTCCGACTTCAGCTCAGGTCATGGTCTCGAAGTTCGTGAGTTCAAGCCCCACGTTGGGCTCTGTGCTGACAGCTCAGAGCCTGGAGCCTGCTTCGGATTCTGTGTCTCCCTCTCTCTCTCTCTCCCCTTCCCTTGCTCATGCTCTGCCTTTCTCTGTCTCTCAAAAATAAATAAATGTTAAAAAATAAATTTAAAAAAATAAAGACATTTTATGTGTTAACACTGAGTTTTCTAATCTGTGAACTTAGTACATATTTAATTTTTTCAAGTAATATATTATTATTACCATATAAAAGAATCCTACTTTATACAGGCATTAAGATTATTTATAAAGAGGCATTTCACATCTTGTATCAAAATTAATCCTAAGTATTTTATATTTCTGGGTGCTATTTAAAATATTTTTAGAAATTCTATTTTTTAATTGTTTAGTCTAGAGAAACAAAATTTTTGTATATTGATTCATTCTGAAACTCTGTTGAACTCATTTATTAGTTCTGTTTCCTATTCTGTAGATTTTCAACATGTTCTACACAGTTTAATAATTTTGGACAAAGACACCCAAACAATTAAATAAGGAAAAGATACTGTTTTAACCAATGACCCTAGAATAACTAAAAATATATATACATACACATATATACACTGGAAAAAACATCATAAAGCTTTGTTCTACCTTGTATAATACACAACTAATTCACTATTGATCACATACTTAACATCTTCTAACAAATATAAGTTCTAGAAGAAATTATTTAAAAATATCTTCCTGAACTTAAGCAACGTTTTCTGAGGGCACCAAAAGGATTAACTATAACAAAAGAAACTGATAAGTTAGTCGTTTTTAAAAGACTTCTCTTCATCACAAGAAATAAGAAAATAGGGGCACCTGGGTGGTTCAGTCAGTTAAGTGACTGACTCTTGATTTCTTCTCAGGTCATGATTTCACAGTCATGAGACTGAGCCCTGCATCAGGCCCCATGCTGGGAATCAAGCCTGCTTGGGATATATTCTGTCTCTCTCCCTCTGCCTCACTCATGCTTGCTCTCTATCTATCTCAAAACTAAAATAAAATCTTAAAAAAAAGAAATAAAAAAACATATAAGCCATACACTGAAACAAAATATTCACAAAGAACATATCAAACAGAATTTTAGCCAGAATATATAAAGCATTCTACAGTCCTACAACTCAAGGGAAAAAAAATTGACAAACAACTTCAATTTGCAAAGGTATTTAGCAAATAGTATATAGCAAATAAGCACATGAAAAACAGTTAATATCACTGCTAAAGAAATGGAAATTCAACCCAGAATGAAATCCCACTCCAGATCAACCAAACTGGCTAACATTAAATAAACATACCCAACCTGAAAACTACTAAACTGAAACATACCCAACCTGAAAACTACTGTTGTATCAACAGAAAAATGGATAGTTATATTGTAGTATATTTCATTAACAAATACTATGCAACTATTAGCACAAATTATCTACAATTACCTGTGTTGATATGCATGACTTATTAACACTATATTGAGCAAAATAACCACCAAGAAAAGTACGTATTATATGTTCCTACTTTTATAGCAAAACTTACCTCTGCTGGTAAAGTTCAAGATAGGGAATGCACTTAGGGCTCCACCTGCTGAAAGAACAACGAGGTTTTTTGAACTGGTAAAGTTCGATTTCTTCACTTGGGTGCTAGCTACACAGGTGTGTTTGGTTTATAAAAGTTCTCCAAGCTGTAAAATAAAAATATTTTAGATATGGTTACTTCTATTTATGTATATTGTACTTAAATGAACAGTTAAAACATTGTTTTAAACCGATACTGCTTACAATAGGATAATAAAATAGAAATTAAATATATTCAAGACCTCTGCACAAAAAACACACTCTACTACTGATAGAAGATAAATAGTATCTAAGTAAATGAAAGAATATACCATGTTTGTCAACTGGAACACTAAATACTGAAAGACATCAATTCTCTTTCAAAATGATCTATATTCCACAGAATTTCCATTATAGACTAAGCATCTGTGGAAGTATATTTGTGGAAATTAATAACCTCATTCTGCACTTCATATGGATATGTAAAGGTCCAAGAAAAAAAACGCAAAAATCCTCAGGGGTTCAAACAAGTTAAAGGAATTAGTCCACTTGCTATCAAGACTTGTAATGAAGTTCCAATAATTAAGGGACTGTGGTGTTCTCCCAGTGATAGCCTAGAAAACAATAGAACATAATAGAAAGTAAATAGCAGACATACACATATATGGACACCTGAGTAATCAGAAATGTACAACTGAAGAGCAGTGGGAAAGGGATCGTCTTATAATAAATGTGACGCCGGGCCACTTAATTAAACACATGGATTACAAATCTAACTGTGAAAGGTAAAATAAGTTTTAGAATACATCTCCAGTCACTGCAAAGCTGTCTTAAGTGGATACATAAAGCACTAAACATAAAGTAGATGAATAATTTGTACTAGGTTAAATTAAGATATTCCATTAATGAAAAGATATTAGGAGGGGACGCCTGGGTGGCTCAGTTGGTTCAGCTCAGCTCATGATCTCATGATTCGTGGAATCAAGCCCTGTGTTGGGCTCCTTACAGCATGGATCCTGGTTGGGATTCTCTCTTACTCCCTCTCTGCCCTTCTCCCCTGCTCGCTCGTGCTCGCTCGTGCTCTCTCTCTCTCTCACTCTCGCGTGCTCTCTCTCTCTCTCAAAATAAACAAACTTTAAAAAAAAGACAATAGGAAAACAAAAAGTTAAGACACACACCAGGAGAGAATATTTGCAACATACATAACTGACAAAGAGCTTAAGTCCACAATATATAATATATAAAGAATATATAATACATAAAAAATCTTTAAAACTTTTTTTCATGTTTATTTACTGTTTTTTTGTTTGTTTGTTTTTTGAGAAAGAGAGCGAGCATGAGCAGGGGAGGGGCAGAGAGAGAGGGAGACACAGAATGGGAAGCAGGCTCCAAGCCTCTGAGCTGTCATCACAGAGCCCCAGGTGGGGCTCGAACTCACAAACCATGAGAACCCTGAGCCGAAGTCTGACACTCAACCGAGTCACCCAGGTGCCCCCCAAAAATCTTTTTTTTAAAGAATCTTTATAATACAAAAACAATTCCTACATATCAAAAAGATACAGGCCTAGCAGCTGATGTTAAAATGGCAAAGAGACATGAATGGGCCCTTTCAAAATAAGGATGCCCAAGTAGTAGATGAACATATAAATGTTTTTCAGCTGGTAGTAATCAGGGAAGTGGAAATTTAAAGTACAATGCTATACTATTACACACCCACTAGGACTACTAAAATACAAAATATGACAACTAAAACATATATATGTGCTAACTACACTCTTAAACCCTACAGGTGGGAGTATAAATTGGTACAACTTTGGGTTATCTACCAAAGCTGACCATACTCATACAATTTGATTTAGCAATCACACTCCTGACAATTTATCCAACAAAAAGTGGTACTTAACTGCACCAAAAGACACGCTCAAGAGCATTCAAAACAGCAGTATTCACAATAGCCAAAGACAGGAGACAATCCAAATGTCCATAAAAAGTAAAGGTGACAGTGAATCATGGTGTAATCATCTAATGGAAAACCATATGATAAAGAAAGTGAATGAACTACTTGCACGCACAGTATCATGGATGAATCTCACAAAGCCAAACAAAAGTACCTATATCCAAAGGTCCAAAGGAGGCAAAGTTAATCTATGGAGTCAGGCAAGTGCTCACACATCAGTGGGGACGGAGGAACTAGTGACTAAGAAGAGATAAGAGGTAGGTTTCACTGGTGCTAATAATTATTTCTTGACGTGGGTTGTGTTGGCATGAGCGTGCTCACTTTGTGATAACTCACTGATCTGGGCAGCTACTTTTTTTTGTATATTATAGTTCAATAGAAGTTTATTAAAAATACAATTCTAAAGTTAAAATACAGGGTTTTGTGATGCTTATCTTATGATTACTAACAAGGACAATTTTCAAAGCAAATCAGTAGTGTTAAAAAAAATCCAGAGAGGTATTTAACATATTAAAGAGAATTTTAAAATAGTCTTTGTAGTATATATGGAATAAATCACTACTTTGTAACTATTCTGATTTGAGTAAATTTGGCACAATAAAAAATAAAAACACTTTACTTGATGACTAGTTACTCTGTTTACCTCAAAGTAATAAAGCTCCATTAATTTTAATTACATTTTAGAAATCAGATTTTCCATTAAATCAAGCTGGCCTCTCTCATTTGCCAGGATTAAATTTTGATGCATTTGGGTATTTCTACACATCATTAACATGGTGAATGGAACCAACTCTGATAAAATTTAGACAAATTAGCCTGTCTATGCATTTCTGATGTAAGTCATATTAATATTTCTATTCTTTTCTCTTGATTTACTCTTCTTTTTCTAAATCTTTGCTTATCTTCATGTGTACCTCATTGATGTGTGGGAAACTGTTAACTTACCATTTAAAATGTCATGTTCAGATCACACCTGAACTTACTTGGTATTTGTTTACACCAGAGCAGCTCATAACGGGAGACAGAACACTCAAGAGAAAAGCCCCAGGGCCTTGGTGATCACGTATTTAATATGAGATGGGACTTTTACTTGTCAACATTTAAGGCTTAGCCTTTTGGATTGTGAGAGTGAGAATTTACTCAAAGACCTTGTCATTATTTTTACCCTGTTCTGTTCCAACCTATCTTGACTGAGACGACTCAACCCTACTACACTAAAACCTTGGATTTCGAGGGCCTTGTTCTGCGACTATTCCACAGGAGGAGCAAACATTTCTAATATATTTCAACTTGATAAACAAGCGATGTCTTGCAATACAAACAGTACATGACGCTGAACATCACATGATCACAACTGAGGCAATGGTTCTTGAAATTTGCTTTGAATCCAAGTGCTTTGGATTACAAGCATGTTTCCAGAACTAATTATGCTTGCAAACCAAGGTTTTACTGTAGTTGCTTCTATTACTCTAAACTTAAGCCAAGGCACCCAGTCTTTTTCCAGGCTGAGTTCCTAAGGGATTCTCCCAAGCAGCAAAGTCAGTATGTGGATTATGTAAGACAATATAGATGAAGAACATTATTTGAAAACTCCACTAATTTGAGCAGCAAGGAGAAGAAGCAGGTCTATAGTACCTAGAGGCCTTATCAAGT
The DNA here is from genome assembly GCA_028646485.1 of Cryptoprocta ferox. Classification (NCBI taxonomy): domain Eukaryota; kingdom Metazoa; phylum Chordata; class Mammalia; order Carnivora; family Eupleridae; genus Cryptoprocta; species Cryptoprocta ferox. The sequence continues at coordinate 86,045,452 of CM053579.1, forward strand.
ATGCTAGTTTATGTTCATCTTTTTGTACATAATTCAGATTCCCCACAGGATATCATTTGTTTGTTTCCCACACAAATCTTTGCCAAACTTGGCCCTAGACTTCCCATGTAGGTCAAAAAAAATTAGACAATGTTTATTCTCCCTTTTCAATAGACACCACTTAAATGTGCTTTTTCCTTTAATCATGTTTCCATTAGCATGGGGATTGGGACTCAATGCCACTGTAACAAAATTGGAACATGTGCAGTCATCCTCAATCTAATAACTCCACTTAGTTCGACCTTTACTATGTTCTTCATTGCCTTCATTTTGTGGCCAAGGAATGTAAATTATTCCATAGTTTTACTTATTTTTCCTTTTCTCTCTCCCTCTTCCCTCCCTCCTCCCAAAGGTCAGCCTAATCTCTAAGATTTATTTTGAATGTATTAAGTCACTCCTTTTAATTTCTCATTAAAGTTTTCATTCCTCTATTTTTTTAAAAAAATGTGTATTTTACACCCTAATTGTCTATCAGTGATCCAGTGTAGCAATTATCTAATTTAGGTTTACTGACATGTAACATATTTTAGAGACACTATTAGAAATGCATAAGCTACAGTTTATGCATTATAATCACATTTAACAAGTTCTAGATTCCCCTCTCCTTTGCAATATCAACACGAAACCAGAACTTATTCTCAACTCATTGTGCTAATTTCCTTTTTAATGTCAAATTTTCACTACTTGGCAACTTACAGCCCTCTTTCTATACTGACCTCTTTGTCCTTATAAACAACAAATATTTCTCTGAATGAATAAGTTTGTCATGATAGTAAGATATTCCAAGTTCACCTTTATTTCTTCTACCCCAACCAAGAAATGCTTCCTCTTAGTGAAATATAATGGTTGGTTCAAAAACAGGGGAGGAGCGCCTGGTGGCTCAGTCCATGGAGCACTGGACTCTTGATTTCAGCTCAGGTCACAGTCTCTCGGTTCGTGAGTTTGAGCCCTGCATCTGTCAGCGCAGAGCCTGCTTGGGATTCTCCCTTCCTCTCCTCTCTATCTGCCTCTTCCCTGCTCTCACTCTCTCACTGTAAAAAAATTTTTAAAAAGGGGGGAAACAGAGTGCACAGTGGTTTGCTTTGTTTAATGACCTTAGTTTCCAGGATGGCACCAGAGATTACTTAGGATTCTTAAAAAGAGAGGATGGTTAGAGGGTCGGGAGTTCATATTGCTTCTTCCAACTTAGTTCTACCTTGACTTACCTTTATACTTCACTAAGAGAGCTCATTATATCAGTGTAATTTTTCTCTTTTAAGTTACCATCTTTAGAGTTATCCACTCTTAAAAATATCATGCTGTAAATTACATTTGTGATTCAATTACAGTGATTCCGTGAACCCCAGCCCTGCACTCCAGAAATACTTTAAATGTCTTAAGTATTTTCTTTTTATTCATCTGGACATGTGGCCAAACTATCCTGAAAGTGGCTGGAAACCGTACAAGTCTACATGATCTACTGTGCCAACTTCACCTGAGACCAGACTCTATAAAAAGAAAAAGAAATCCAAACTAATCCCAGAGGAACACCAAAATATTAAAGGCATACAGCAATTAGATTCAAAATCAAACCCATGCACTCAGTGCACAATAATAAATAACTGAGTTGCAAGGTCTTTGCGTAAAATCTTCCAGTTTTCATTCCCATGAACCAAAATATACACCTGAACCTCCATATTTGATTGAGATATACTATTTTAATCTAATTTCTTTGTCTTAATGTTCATTTGGGGCACAAGAATTCTAATGAGCCCTGATTTAAAAAAAAAAAAACTTTAGATATATACTGATCACAATTTTTCCCACCACAGACCAAAGATATCTGAAAAAATCCAAATTAGTATGAGAATATTCAGGAGTGCCTGGGTGGGTCATTCGGTTTAGCATCTGACTCTTGATTTCGGGTCAGGTCATAATTCCAGAGTTGTGGGATCAAGCTCCTCATTGGGCTCTGCACTGAGCAGGGAGCCTGCTTAAGATTTTCTCTTTCTCTCTCTCTCCTTCTCCCTACCCGACTTCCCTCCCCCACTCTCTCTATAAAATAAAAATAAATAAAAATATTAAGAATTATCAGATGTTTATGGGGTGCCTAAGTGGCTCAGCTGGTTAAGGGTCCAACTTCGGCTCAGGTCATGATTTCAAAGGTGTTGGGTTCAAGCCCTGCATGGGACTCTGTACCAAAAGCTCAGAGCCTGGAGTCTGCTTTAGATTTTGTATCTCCATCTTTCTGTGCCCCTCTTTCCCTCTCTGTCAAAAATAAGTAAATTAACATTAAAAAAAAGAATGATCAAATGTGTACAAAATCTACATTGCTTATTGTAAATGCCTATTATTCAAGTCAGAAAGTTGGCATATTAGCCATCTAACACACTTTTATAATTACTCTATAGTGACCCACAAGATTTAACTCAAAAAATACAAAAGCACAAATAATTATAGCACATTTCAGTAAGAATTCCATGAAAGGACCCAATTCCATTTCCAGATTGGGTTAGCCTTCACAAAACAAATACTAAGTGCTCAGAAATCTACATCTTTAGGAAAGCTGATTGCTTATGTACCCCTACGTTTCTAGATTTCCTTCAATCAGAGATGAAAATGAGTATTAGAACCTGTGCAAAAATGTAGAAAATCTACATTACTTATTACTTACAACTGACCGAAGTTGGAGAATTAGCAGATCTTCAGTTCCCGAAACTGTCCTATGTACACCAGTTCACATAAATTCTTTAATACATGATCCAGATTACACTTCAAATGTCTGTGAAGACTTTCCCACCTAACTGGAATTAGCGAGAACATGTGTGATCCTGCCTCTCATTAACTTTTACTTCATTTGTATAGGATTGTTCACATTATAATTCCATCCCCATGTGATGGGATCCCACTGAGAGCCCACAATGGACTAATCAGTGCTCTGTGAACAAGGTCACTTGAATGCTAGGCTAGACTGAGGAAGGGAGGAGAGAAAAGCATTACTCATTTTACACACCCACATTTCAGCTCTCTAACTACTACGACGGGATGAACATTTTAAGCAATCTCAACTCTGAAATGCAAAATCCTTCAGGTCCAAAACAACTGGGGAAAAAAATATACCTGAGATATCCTGGGCTGGATAATGTTTTTTGTAATAATTTAAAAATTCATAAATTGTGATGATGGTTATTCATAAAGTAACCCGCAGACTCCACAGCTGTCTGTGGAATAACACCTCACATATTCTGAGACACACCAAAACAAAACAAAAACAAAAACAAGGGCCTCAGCAAATTAGACAACGTGCAAAGTATTACTAATTGTATGTTCAAATCAGTAATTTCACACAATAGCCTCAAAGAACAGCTATTTTGTTGATTTTCATGAGTTGTTCAATTGGTTGCTTTTTTTTCTCATCACAGTCTAAACCTGAACGTTACAGACATCATCTGAATTTTTCTTTTTCTACATTGTTTAAACTTTGGCTGAACAAGTTTCTATTTCTGCCAGCTGAGTATAATTGCAAAGCCCCCATCCATCGCCATTATCGCCTTTGTTTCAAAGATAAATTCTAAACAAGTTGTGCTATTCCCCATGTCACAGCTTATTTGAAGTAATCACTATTTGGTATCACTACTTAGTTAATTTTTTTGGCCTCATAGCTTTATTGAGATATAATTCATATACCGTACGCTTCACCCTTTTATTTTTTATTTTTATTTTTATTTTTTTTTTTTAGTTTTAAGTTTAGGAGTTTTTGTCAGATGACTTTTTTTTTTTTAACTTTATAGTTTATTGTCAGGTTGGTTTCCATATAACACCCAGTGCTCTTCCCCACAAGCGCTTCACCCTTTTAAAAAGTACAATTCAGTAGCTTTTAGTATATTTACAAAGTTGTGCAAACACACTGGCTACTCGATTTCAGAACATTTCCATCACCCCCAAAATGAAGCTCTATACACATTAGCAGTCGACCTCCATTTCCCCTCAAGCATCACCCCTGGGCTCTAAGCTACTTTCTAGTTCTACAGATTCACCTATTCTGTGTATATTTCACATAAAAGAAATCATACAATATGCGGTCTGTTGTGGCTGCCTTCTTTCGCTTAGCAAAATGATTTCAAGGTTCACCTATGTAGTAGGTACCAGTATTTAGCTCCTTTTAAGGATCGAATAATATTCTATTATACACACAGAATGTATATATATATATATATATATATATATATATATATATATATATATATATAACCTTCATCAGTTGACCAACACCTTTTTTCAGCTATTATAAATAATGCAGCTATGCACTTGCATGAACATGTTTTTGTGTGGAGTTCTATTTTCATTTCTTGGGTACATACCCAATAGTGGAACTGCTCAGTTATATGGTAACTCTATATTACACCACATAAAATGGTATAATAGCAATGAAGAGAGTTCCAATCTTCAGTTCATCTTTAATTAACAATTAAAACTAATCATTTTCTCATTAATAAATGTTGATTTCATTAAAATCAAAATATTAGTTTTGATTTTGTCTTGGGTGTTTATTTTCCCCATCTCTTTTTTCAAGATTAAAAAAAATTCCAGTATAGTTAACATACAATATTATATTCCTTTCAAGTGTATGATATAGTGACTCAAAAATTGCATATATTACTCAGTGCTTATCAAGATAAGTGTACTCTTAATCCCTTTGACCTGTTTCACCCATCCCCCCACCCATCTCTGATAACCCTCAGTTTGTTCTCTATAGTTAAGAGTCTGTTTTTTGGTCTATTTTTTTGTTGTTGTTCTTTTGTTTCTTAAATTCCACCTATGAGTGAAATCATAGGGTATTTGTCTTTTCTCTGACTTATTTTGCTTAGCATTATGCTCTCTAGATCCAACCACATTGTGACAAATGGCAAGATTTCATTCTTTTTATGGTTGAACAATATTCCACTGTATGTACAAGTATGTGTGTGTGTATATATATACACACATATATATGCACCACATCTTCTTTATCCATTCATCTATCAGTGGATATTTAGGTTGCTTCCACAACTATAAATAATTCTGCAATAAATATAGGGGTGCATATATCCCTTCAAAATTAGTGTTCTTGTATTCTTGGACCAAATACCCAGTAGTGTGATTACTAGATCATAGGGTACTCCTTTATTATTATTTTATTTTTGAGTAACCTCCCTACTGTCTTCCACAGTGGCTGCACAGGTTGGCATAATGACCCCTCAGGGCACGAGGGTTCCTTTTTCTCCAGATCCTTGTCAACACTTATTGCTCCTGTGTTTTTTATTTTAGCCTTTCTGACAGGTGTGAGGTGATATCTCCCTGTGGTTCTGATGTGCATCTCCCTGATGATGAGTGATGTTGAGCACCTTTTCATGTGTCGCCATCTGTATGTCTGCTTTGGAGAAATGTCTGCTCACTTTTTAATGGGATTATTGGGGGGGGGTGTTGAATTGTGAATGTTCTTCATTTATTTTGGATACTAACCCTTTATCCGTTATATCATTTGAAGATACCTTCTCCCATTCAGTAGGTTGCTGTTTAGTTTTGTTGGTTGCTTCACTTGCTGTGAAGAAGCTTCCTGTTTTGATGTAGTCCTAAGAGTTCATTTTTGCTTTTGTTTCCATTGTCTCAGGAGACTTATCTATCAAGATGTTGCTATGACCAATGTCAGAGAAATGATTGCCTGTGCTCTCTTCTAGGATTTCCATGGTTTCAGGTCTCACATTTAGGTCCTTAATCCTTTTATTTTCTGTGTGGTCTAAGAAAGTGATTCAGTTTATGCTTTTGCATGTAGCTGTCCAGTTTTCTCAACACCATTTGTTGCAGAGACTGTGTTTTTCACATGGGATATTCTTTCCTGCTTTGTCAAAGATTAATGGGTCATATAATTAAGGGTTTATTTCTGAGCTTTCTATTATGTTCTATTCATTTATGTATCTATTTATGTGCCAATACTATTCTAATTATGATAACTTTGTAATGTAACTTGAACTCTGAAATTGCAATACTTCTAGTTTTTCCTTTTTCAAGACTACTTTAGTTACTTGGGTCTTTTGTGGCTCCATACAAATTTTAGAATTGTTTGCTCTAGTTTGGTGAAAAATGCTGTTGGTATTTTAATAGAGATTGCATTAAATCCATAGATTGCATTGGGTAGTATAGGCATTTTAACAGTATTGGTTCTTCTAATTCACAAATATGGAATATCTTTCCATTTCTTTGTGTGGTCTTCAATTTCTTTCAACGATGTTTTATAGGTTTCAGAATCTATGTCTTTCACCTTTTAAGTTTATTCCTAGGTATTTTATTATTTTTGGTTCAGATAAAAATGGGATTACTTTCTTAATTTCTCTGTCTGCTGACTCATTATTAGTATATACAAATGCAATGGATTTCTGTTCAATGATTTTGTATCCTGCAACTTTACTGAATTCATTTGTCAGTTCTAGTACTTTGGGAGGGAGTCTTTCAGGCTTTCTATATAGAGTATCACGTCATCTGCAAATAATGAACATTTTACTTCTTCCTTATAGATTTGGATGCCTTTGATTTCTTTTTGTTGTTTGATTGTTGAGGCTAGGGCTACCAGTACTATGTTGAATAAAAGTGGTCAGAGTGGAGATGCCTGTTTGTTTCCTGACCTTAGGGGCAAAGTTCTCAGTATTTCACCACTGAGATGTTAGCTGTGGGTTTTTCCACATAGGGCCTTTATTATGTTGAGGTATGTTCTCTCTAAACCTAGTTTGTTGCAAGTTTTTATCACAAATGGATGTTGTACTTTGTCATATGCTTTTTCTGCATCTACTGAAAAGATCGTATGGTTTTTATCCTTTCTCTTTTGATGTATCATGTTGACTGGTTTGTGAATATTGAACCACTCTTGCATTCCAGTAATAAATCCCACTAGAATGTGGTGATTTTTGTAATGTATTGTTGGACTCTGCTTACCAATATTAAAAAAAATTTTTTTTTGTCTTTATCTTCAGAGACAGAGAGTGAGTGGGGGAGGGGCAGAGAGAGAGGGAAACAGAATCTGAAGCAGGCTCCAGGCTCTGAGCTGTCAGCACAGAGCCGGACATGGGGCTTGAACTCACGGACTGTGAGATCATGACTTGAGCCGAAGTCGGATGCTCAACCGACTGAGCCACCCAGGTGCCCCTCAGCTTAACCAATATTTTGTTGAGGATTTCTCCATCTATGTTCATCAGATACTGGGCTATAGTCCCCGTTTTTTGTCATGTCTTTATCTGGTTTTGGAATCAGGGTAATACTGGCCTCATACGATGAATTTGGAAGTTTTCTTTCCTCTTGCATTTTTTTAAGAAATTGGAGAAGAATCGGTATTAACTCTTCTAAAAATTGTTTGGTAGAATTCACCTGTGAAACCATCTAGTCCTGGACTTTTGTTTCTTGGGAGTTTGTTGATTACTGACTCAATTTTACTGCTGGTAATCAGTCTGTTCAAACTTTCTATTTCTTGCTGTTTCAGTTTTGAGAAGTTATATATTTCTAGGAATTTATCTATTTAGTCTAGGTTGGCCAGTTTCCTGGAAGATAGTTTTTCATAATATTCTCTTACAATCCTTTTTATTTCTCATAAACCATGAGATCATGATCTGAACCAAAATCAAGAGTTAGACACTCAACCAACTGAACCACCCAGGCACCCCTCTCTCATTTTCAGTCTGCATGTGTCTTTAGCTACCTACCAAGTGAGTCTCTTATAGGCAGCATGGATAGGTGTTTTTTTTTTTAATCCACTCTGTCACCTCTTTTTTTTTTTTTTTGGTCACCTATGCCTTTTGATTGGAACATTTAGTCCATTTACATTCAAAGTAATTATTGGTAGGTATATAATTATTGCCATTCTGTTATTTGTTTTGTGTTTCTTTTTTCGGATATTATCTGTTCCTTTATTCTCTTGCTCGCTTCTCTCATCATTAGTTGTTTTCCCTTACTAATATGCTTGGATTCCTTTCTCTTTATTGCTCGCATATATATTACTGGGTTTTGATTAATGGTTACCATCAGATTTGTATATAACATCTTCTGCATAGAGTAGTCTACATCATGTTGATGGGTGCTTAAGTTTGAACCATTCTTTGCTTCTCACCACATTTTACGTATATCGTGTTATACTTTATATCCTTCTATTTTGTGAATCCCTTAAGTGATTTTTATTGATATATTTATTTTTACTGCTTTTGTGCTTCCTACTTTTCTCACTCTTACTTACACTCCTTCTTTTCCACTCAGAGTGCCCCTTAACATTTCTTGTAGGGCTGGTTTAGTGATCATAGATTTCTTTAACTTTTGTCTGGGAAACTCGTTATCTCTCCTTCTATTCTGAATGATAGCCTTTCTGGACCCAGGATTCATGGCTGCAGATTTTTCCCTTTCAACATTTTGCATATATCATGCCACTGTCTTTTACCTGTGAATTTTCTGTTGAACAATCCACTAGTAGCTTTAGTGGGTTTCCCTTGTATGTAACTGTTTTTTTCTTCTACTACTTCTAAAAATTCCCCATCACTACTTTTGCCATTTTAATTACTAATGTGTCTTGGTGCGGACCTCCTTAGGTTAATTTTGTTGGGGGAAATCTCTGTGCCTCCTGGAACTAAATTTGTTTTTTTCCCCAAATTCATGAAGTTTTCAACTATCATTTCTTCAAATGAATTTTCTGTTCCATTTTCTCTCTCTTCTTCTGGGATCCCTATAATGTGAATGTTATTATGCTTGATGGCATCACTGAGTTCCCTAAGCCTATTCTCATTTTGCATTCTTTTCCCCCTCTCACTTCTTCAGCTTGATTTCTTTCCATTACTCTCTCCTCCAGGTCATTGATTTGTCCTTCTTCTTCCAGCCTACTACTTTATTCCACCTAGTGTATTTTTTTCAATTACTGTGTTTTTCATCTCTGGTTGTTGTTTCTTTTTATCTTTGTTAAGGGTCTCACTGATGTTCTCTACTCTTTTCTCAAGTTCATTGAGTATCTTTATGATTATTACTTTAAATTCCGTCTCAGGCATATTATTTATCTGCTTCACTTAGGTCTCTTGCTGTGATCTGTTCTTTCATTTGGAACATATGCCTTTGTCTCTTCATTTTGTCTAACTTTCTGTGCCTGTTTCTGTGTGTTAGGAAAGTCAGCTAAGTCTCTTGTTCTTGAACGTAGTGGGCGGGGCACACACTTTCCACAGCATAGAATTGGTCCTCTTCCACAGGGAACATGCAGCTGCCACCGAGCATGGAGCCAGCCAGAGACGTTACACAGAGCAAATGTGATGCCTGCAAGTTGTGCATGCTGTTCCTCTTCCACAGGGCACACACAGCCTCTGCCAAGACTGGTCCAGCCAGGCTGCTCTGCAAAGCATGCAGGTGGAGCACACAGTTTTAAGACAGTATGCATGTTCTCTGCAGGAGGTGTCCAGCCACCACCTCCACTGAAACTAAGGCCTCACAAAGGATGCAGTTCGTAGACTCAATGTTGGCTAGGTTTGTGCTGGTCTTCCAGAGACAGGGGGCTCCAGAGAGCTGGGACTGAGGCAGGCCTGGCTGGAGGGAGTGGGCCACAGTGTAAACAAATTAAGCAGTGAAGGCCAGTGCCATGCGGGTTCCCAGAGGTGGCTGTGTGTTTATGCTGAGGAGAAGGGGAAGGAAATGGTGCCTTCCAGCTCCTCTGTTCCTGGGAGAAGTCCCTCTGGGAACTCTTAGATGACTAAATAACTCTCCCTCCAGTATGCCCCTGGTGTTTTTCAAACTGCTGCTTCTATATTTTATCTTCCAGGGCCATTTGCTGTGATGTCTCCTTAAGTGTAGGCAATCTGTTTCCTTTAGCCCTCCGTCCTGCCAGAGCTGAACCTGCTCATTTTTTTTTTTTGAGCTTGCTCTTTTTTAAAGTTCTAGGCTTTAAGTCCTGCTGGTTCTAAACACTAATGAAATATGGTCCCTCTGGTTTTCAAAGCCAAATGTTATGGGGATTTCTCTTCCTAGTGAAGGTTCCTCAATGTGATACTATGTTTCTCTCCCCCCTCTGAACCCATGGCTCCCTACCGCCAGCCACCAGACCCATGGGGTTTAGCTCCCCATCACATTTCCACCCCTCCTACCCTCTTGTACATACCCTCTTTTCTACATTTAGCTGGGGAGTTTGTTCTGCCAGTCTTTGGGTCATTTTCTGGGTTTACATTAATGTGACTGTTATCTAGTAGCGTCTATGGAACAAGGTGATCTTAGGGTCCTCCTACTCTACCATCTTCCCGGGAAGTCTCCCCTTTTCAGCTTTTATAGCATGAAAATAGAGCCGTAATTTTAATGCATAAGGCTTAATGCGCTCATCCAGACTTCTCAGTGCTTCTCACTCTCACAATCCAGCCTCGCTCAGGCAGGCTTTCAACCCTCCTTTTTCCCTCCAATTACTATGGCTCTCTTAAAGTAATAAAGAACTATGAGGCTCATGATTCTTAGCAATGTCAGGCTTTTAGAAGCTGCATAAATTATGATAGAGAAACAGTGAATGTTCCAGTTAGTGATGAATTTCAAATCACTGGGTCTATGAACACGGATTTGTAGTTTAAATTATATTCTGTCACTTTGTCTTGTTTATAGATGCTTATGCTCACATTCAGTATGAGGCCTCAGAACCTCGATCTCAGTAACAATTGTTCCTGTTGTTTAAAGCTTGTTTCGTACTACTATAAAAATAATGCCACTCAACAAAATAACTGCTGCTTGCTTGGGTTCCTTTGTTTCCCTTTTAATACTCAAGGTGGGAAGGCTGCAAGACCAATATTCATTTCACAGTTTTACATTCCTGCTCACTTTTAGCCCAACAGCCTGCATGAGCAAAGATATCAGTGGCACAGTTTTAACCACATAAATTGGATTACTGCTGCTCTTTATTCATTCGGCCTAGGCAGCATAATCTGGACTGTTTTTCTGGTGCTTATTATCTGTGGAAAAGAGGCTAAATGGCAGAGTATTTTTCACCCTTTTAGCCAGTTGAGCCACAAATATTTTTGATTCTGAACAAATACTTTAGTTTTCCATCCAAATTTTCAGACTGGCCCCCTTGCTTCTAGTGTTGCTAATCAACATCTGGGCCAACAGAGAAACTGTGCTTCATGCATGCAAACTAAATCACATTCATTTGTCTACAAAGAATAGAACTGTGTTGATGCCATGGAGATACTCCACTTATTAAGCAGGTCCCTTTGCACCTGTTCGGTGATTAGCCCAATTTAAACTAGGCTCTTCACTAAATATTAATGGACTTGGGTAGGCAAAATTTTTCAAATCCTTGGCACCTTCAATAAAGGAGTCCTCAAAGAATATTATAAAAAGTTAGCACATTTAGAGTATCCTAATTTTGTATGTGCTTAGTGTCCATGTTGTTGAGGAAAGACAAGCAAAATTACTTTAACGTCAATTTTAACAAGAACACAGAAATTAAAAATGTGAATGCAATAGATAAAGGAAGAAAGCTGTCAAGGACAGAAGGATTTTACGGTTGTCCCCACTCAATAGGAGTGCTCAACACTGGCTACATATTACAATCATATGAAGAAGCTTGTTATCATGCGAACATTTACGATGGTGTTCTATATGTACATTCCAGGGACGTTATCCTTCAATAAAGCATTAAAATACATAATAATCAAGGGATGGGTACTATCCCAAATCAGCTGAAATCTAATAACTGGGTCACTGGAGGTGGTTCTCAGCACTTAGCAAACTGTAATGTGCATGCCAATCACCTCAAGATCTTGAAGGGCACCATCTGATTCAGTAATTCCAGAGTATGGCCCATGATTTTGGATTTCTAATAAGCATTCTTATAATTCCTACAGCATTCCAGCAACCATGCCTTGAGCGGCAAGGTTCTAGTCCAGCAGAACCAAGAGTTGCACAGGCCTCAGAATTCCCTGGAGGGCTTGTGAAACAGAGTTCTGGGTTTTACCCCCAGAGCTCCTGAATCATTAGATCTGGGATGGGACCTAAGAATTTGTGCTCCCAGGTGGTACTGATGAGGCTGGTCTGGGAGCAAAGTTTGAGAACCAGAGCTGTAGGGCACATCCAAACCCTACCCTGCAGAAAAATCAAAGTTATGAAGACGCAAAAATAGCTCTCACAAAGTAAAGATACTAAAGCAGGAACCCTCTGAAATGCATTAACTCACTCAGCATATATTTTAAACATATAATCAATAGATTTCCTATACACATAAAATGCAAGCTTTAATTTGAAGCAAAGTTAACACCCTGCTGGAAACAGACACTGTTACAGGGGTCAGACGAGCAGTGAGGGAGGAGCAGAAATATTAAAAAGGAAACACAGGACTTAGGAAAGCACAGCATGTATCAGTGAACTCTCCCAGTCAAAACAATAACAACAAAATAAATACATATTTATCAGTTCCTTGCCCTCACTCATTATGCAGCCAACTGTTCTCAACAATCAGCAATATGTAACCACCTGCATTAGGCTTATGCAGAAGTGACTGTCAGTGAAGTTTAGGGGCGTGTGTGGCACACAGGCTCTTCCCTCCTGCCGGTAACTTGTATCTGTATTTGCTGAAATTCTAGACCAGGGGCTGCTCAATAAATGTTAATATTCTAGTTTCTGTTTTACAACTGCCAAGTGCTAACTGTATGGGCCCTATAACTCATTTCTGCACACACTTCCCGCTTTTCCTACCCCTCACCCATGTAGAATTTTTTTTTAAATTGCTGATCTAGCTGACCCCAAACTGAAGAGACCCTTTTATCCGATGTGACCATTTCCCCAGCCCTTGCTCCTTCTTTGAACCCTAAACCTGATGCCACCTTTAATCAGACATGACATTCTTCTGCAGCCAATCTGCTCATGTCCAAGTTAGGTATAGGGTCCACCTACACCACTGATCAAATGCACACGTCCTGAATTCTTGTCTGAGGCAGTTCGAAGTGTTGTGAATTTCTCTCTCGCTCTCTCATCCATACAGCAAGAAGTAAAGAACTCCTAAAATGGTAAAACTGCAATAAGGATGCCCAAAGTTGCAATGCAGAGGCATGCATAATCAATATGGAAGTTGTCCCAGCTATCTTTCCTTGGGGAAAAGGTGCAAAGAAGAGCTGACAGACCTGCAAAGCACTGTGATATGAGTGCAAACAAACACTTGACGTCTAGATCCTACATAACCAAATATAACATAGCACCGCATAGACGCCTAACTAAACAAAAGATATTAACCCTAAATTAGTGGTTCTAAATCGGGGGTGGGTTTTGCACCCTGCAGGGGACAGTAAGTAGTATGGCCTGGAGATAATTCTGTGCGTCGCAACTGGGGGTTATACTCCTGATGTCTGGTTAGTAGAGACCAGGGATGCTATTAAGCCTCCTACAACTGGGCCTGCAACAAAACTATATCCAATTCAAAACGCTGGGGCCTGTCTTAAATCTGTAATATTTGCAGGAAATATTTTCCAAGTTTATCTGTGGCTCTTAAATTTTCTTTGCAGTAGGCTTTCTAAAGTACCTAAAACTTCTCTCAGATGGTGTGTGTGTGTGTGTGTGTGTATGTATGTGAATTTATTCCCACTGAAGGAACAATGTATGGTCATAACAGATTATTTGGTAAATAGAGGCTATCCCAGCTAGATGAGCCAGCCTAAGAGTAAGGTGAGACAAAGATGATTTTTAAGACCAAAGGAGGAAAAAAATCAAGAACATTCCTCCATAGAAGTTAAAGTGGAAAAGAGTTTCCACTCAGGGGACAATGTCTCTCTGGCCAAAAAGAAGAAAAGAAAAAGAATGCTATGTGGTAGGGAATGAATAAAGAAAAAGCTAGAAAACATCATCAATACCTCTGACTTTGAAACAACTGCAGGGGGAAAGAGGATAACTCTGTTAGAGCACTTTTTTCTCCCTGAAGACAATTTCATTCAGAGATTGCTCTAGGGGGACAAATTCACCAAATAGAGACATTTCTGGCAGTGCAGTTACAGACACCCATCTTTTCAAGGCAATCAGGATGATTCTGATGTAGAGAAGCACTTCCTGGAGTTAGGAGGTTCCCCTAATGTAAAAGAGCCAGTAGTGGAGGTAAAGACAGGCTACAAGAGAGAGAGGCACCACTGAAGAGAACCACTTTTACACTGGCACTTGGAAATGGTGCAGTGCTTGAGAAAACCATATAGCAATTGCAAACCAGTGACATGCAGGCAATGTTGTGGATATCTGCTGCTGAGCGAAAAACCACCCCAGATTTGTTTGACTTAAAACATTTACTCTCCTCATGCATTTTCAATCGGGGCAGGGCTCAGTTGAGAGAGCCTGCCTGCTTCACACAGCATCAGCTGGGACAGCTCCAAGGCTGGGATCTGGAATAATCAGAAGGTTTGCTTGCTCACACACGTCTGGAGGGTGATGCTGGGAATACACAAACAGCTGGGCCTGGAACAGCAGTGTGCTGCTATCTATCAGCCCTGCATGACCTCTGGGAGCTATTCAGCTTACAGCTTTTCTGGGAGACGTTTGCCCGGCTTCCTGGAAATTCTCCACAGATATCCAGAGCTTAGTTTCCAGGAAGAGGCTCTAGGATCCTCCTATACAGATGCCTGATGCTTTTTCTTCATGAGGCTCCCCCCTCACTTGGTATTCTGCCTTGCAAGTTCTAGCCACCTCAGTCTTTCAGTCTTTTTAACTCAAGGGAACTTGCATGCTCTGTTTGCCAGCCCCTCCCACCCTCCACCCCCGAACATGTGGCAGGACAAGAAATGCCACCAGGCAATAGGCCAGGGCATTCGTAAAGTTCACCTCAATTGTTTCCCTTTTCAGAGAGATCACAGTCCTGAGTTTCCAGTTTTCCAATGTCCAAAACCTACTGCCTAACATATCTTTTCATTTTCCAGCTGTTTACAGAAGGTGAAGTCTAGTCCTGTACTCTTTCATGGCCCACAGCATCGCTTAGGAAGCATAATTTTTTAAGCTCCGTAACAGATACATCAAGTCCATCACACTGTTATCTCTGCTACTATATATGTTTGACCATTTCCACATAGCAAGAAAGCAATATAAAAAAAAGATGTGAGAGAGACTTAAAATTTTAAATCTAACCAAGTTGCCATTCCCATGTTTAAAGAGCAAAAAGGTACCCTCAATATCTGACATTCACAGGTACAGAGGCTGACTGCTACAGATTCCTTGTCTGAAAAGAAAACTGAATGGATAACTGATGCTCCAAAAGGAAAGAATCTAAAAATTCAAATGTAAAACTGCATTCAGTGATCACTATTGGAAATATTATATAAAGGAGTTAAGAATAGAATCTTAAATTCAAAAGGTCACACTAGTAAAAATTTGATGAGGTTCTCACACAGACGAGCTTTGAAATATAAATAAATAATTCTTTAGGAATCCTGGCAGAAAAATGGAGTCACCTATCAAGGGGGAAATGTACAGTGGCCTCAGACATTCCACAGGAGTAGTTAATACCAGAGGGCAATGGAACACGGTCTGTGAGTTCTGAGGATCAAGCCTAAGATATCTGAACACACTGTTATTTAACAAGATCAGCAAAAGAAAGACTTTTTAAACATTAAAGAATTCAACTCCTCAAGACACTTTTGGAAAAACTATTCTACAAAAATTCAAGAAACCAACAGATAAAAAGGAGTGATAGGGAACAATAAAACTAGATATAGAACCAAGCTTAAATCATCAGGGCAGTTCCCCCACCACACACACACACACACACACACACATTCTCATTCTTGTTCTTTTTCTCTCTCATACGTATCTATACACACACGTACAGAAATACATACAAATTCATATAAACACACACACATACACTTAAGTACATACCTCTACATACATATACATATATATTCATATATGCATATACATATTAAATGTTACATAGAACTGTGACTTCTTAACTTGGAGGTTAATAGATGTGAAAGGTAAGAGTCATATTAAGGTAAAAATTACCCTTAAAGATCCTTTAAACCTCTAAGGGAGTTCAGCATATATAGTTTTGTGCCTACAACCTAATACGTTAAATATTATAAAATACACTTACTTGAAAACTACTCCTTAGACAAATGGAGGGAACAAAAGGAAATCTGTATGCAGATAACTGGGTATTCAAACAACTCTGCCTTTAAGCTAGTTATCAAATACTCATTGTGATTGGGGGATTGGTGGAGAATTCAAAACTATTTCTGCTCTCCCACAGTGTTGATTCCATTCTGTCCTAATATTATGCATTTATTCACTATGCAGCTCTCTGGGAATTCAAAAAAAATAAAATTCAGTAGTGAATGGAAAAAGAATTGAGAGTTCTACAGAATTCTTCCTTGCCTAGAGAATTCACTCCAATTTGTTTAAATATCAAGCATCTATAAACATAATAAATGTTAATGAAGTGGCTAGTAATTGTGGAGGCGTAAGGTCAGCTTGTAAAATCAGTGTGTAAGTTACAGATTCTATCGTAAATCCTGGCAAAGTTAAAAATACGTGCATAACAAAAATCAAAAGGTGGAATCGATTTTTAATAATGGTAACTACCTTATCTTTAATAGAAAAGAATAAGACTAACACCACCTAGAAATGAAACCTAGCTTTGAAAAAGGGCACAATGGAAGCAAATTATTTGCTCTATATAACCTTTTGTCTAAATCACAAATGGGTATTTGAGTAACTGGGACATCCTGTATTGAAGAATACAAATGAGAGTTTCAGTTTCACTTCGTTTCTTTGGTCTTCAATTAAGTAAGTCAAACCGATTTTAACAGCTTTACTTAAATTAGCATATATAACATGATGTTATTTTTATAAAATTATTTCTGTACCCATTGTTCTGTCTGTATGCGTAATTAAAGATGCCTGTAATGATTCCAAAATATTAATACCGATAAATTTTGGTGACAATTTGAGTTGGTTTGATTTTTTAGGTTTTAACTATATTGCTTCAACTTTTAATGTACATATTTTACTTTACAACATAGTCAGATCTCAAAAACAATAATCAAATCTCTCAGAGACAGTGAGAAAAAAGTCACCATCCTATCCCCTCCATTGCCTGCCTCCTCCATTTCCATGCTACTCTACTCTACTCCTCCAGGGCTACTCTAGGGTGTCAAAAAGAAAAGCCTTTCTTGTCCTTTTGGAAAAAAAGTCTCTCACCAAATAATAGACACTCAAAGAGATCTAGTTCGGAACTAGCCATGAGGTTATAAGAACTTTATCCCCATAGAACAGATTTGTAGAATTCTGTCTTCATAGAACGTGTTTGAAATGTTCAATTGTAAAATGCAAGGATAAAAAGGCTAAAAACGGACATGTACCATTTATCCATACCCAATTCCATCAGTTCTGTGATATAATTCAGAGTTTGGTGGTTTGTTCAAGTGTAGGTTAATATAGTGTATGCATCAATGAGTCGCTAGCTAATAACTCCCCAAAGGTGCATAGCTTTTATTCTGTTGCCCACAACCAGTGAGATGGAGATTTTTTAATGACAAATAGTTTAGAGTTTTTAAATTTTTCTTCTTGGCCTCATCATTATGAGGATCATTAGAAACACAATGTAGTAGTTTTGGCGACACTATGTGTTATAGATGGAATATATGCATCCCATCTACACACCCCAAGTCACATGTTAAAATCTAACCTTGAATGTAACGGTATTGGAACGTAGACTCTTTTGGACGTGATTAGGTCATCACGAATGGCCTTAGGCTTTTATAAAAGAGATCCCAGAGAACTCTCTCACCCCTTCTACTGTATGAGGACATGTTGGAAGCCATTTTCTGAACTCACTAAGTTGAGAAAAAATCCTTGTGAGGTAAGGCAGGTTTGCATTATTTTTGCTTGAGCACCGACCCCCAAGGTGCCTTGTTGACGGGTATCAGGAGTGACTTGCCCTCTTATCTTTAAAATATGCTAATTGTACCTTGTGAAGGAACTTGTTATAGGAATTTCTTCTTTTGTGTTTATGGGACCAAATATTACATTTCCTGAGAAACCTGTTTTACTTTCCCCCAAGAAAAGAGGCTATTGACCCCTGCTCATCAAGAACTAACTTTTGCTTTTGCTGTGCTAAAAACATTGCCTTGTATTTGAATGCTCAGGATACCTTCCTTCCCCATATGATAAGCATCTAAATCACCTACAATCAATCACTATTGATAAAGATTATGCATGAGTCTTCTACCAATCTAGGTTCTGGGAAATTTTTACATACCAATGAATTTGTCATCAGAAATCATTGTCTAAGGCAAATGCCACTTCTGTTTTGTACCCCATACATTTTTTTCCATAAATAAAGCTGACTCTCCGGTCAGTGCAGAGATGCCTGCCTGGTGATCAGAAAGAAACTCGAGGCTCTCTCACTCTCCCTTTCGTCGACACCATCCATCCTTCAGGGAGTCCTGGACCTGCTGGAGCTGGACTCTGGCAAGGACACATCAAGAAGGCGGCCATCTATGAACCCTGAAGGGGGCCTTCACCAAACACCAAATTGGCCATGGCCTTGTTCTTGCACTTCCCAGCCTCCAGAACTGGGAGAAACAAATTCTGTTGTTTATAAGCCTCGCAGCCTAAGGTGCTTTGTTATAGAAGCTGCAATAAATGAAGATACTCTTCATTGCCTTCTTTAAGGAGAACCATTTATTCTTACAATTAACTTCTCAGCCATTTATTGATCTGTCAGGATTCTGATCTCTTTATTGTGTTGAATCTGAGACCATTCTGAGAGAATACATTTAAAAAAATATACTGCTCATCGGGGCACCTGGATGCCTCAGTCAGTTAAGTGTCTGACTCTTGGTTTTAGCTCAGGTCATGATCTCATCGTTCATGAGTTCGAGCCCCACATCAGTCTCTGTGCTGACAGTGCAGAGCCTGCTTGGGATTCTCTCTCTCTCTGCCCCTTCCGTGCTCGTGATCCCTCTCTCTGAAAATAAATAAACTTAAAAAATTTTTTAAACAAAAATTATTCCTTATCACTAGATTGTACACCTGAAACTAACATGAGTTAACATCATTACATGTTACTCATGTTAACTATCTGCAATTAAAATAAAAAACTTAATAAAATAAAAAAAAGTATTGCTCACACATGAAGTACAACTCAAACACTTTGTTTTTCATAATTCATTTTTTTACTGGAGCCGGAAAAGCAAATTTCCTTGTCAGCACTTGCCATGGTTGGTGAATGTTGAACAACAAAGTAATTGGCACAGTGAATCCCTGTGGTAATAATTAAAGTCACTACAGACCTTGTGGATTTTCACCCTAATGCTGGCTTTTCATTCTGACACTTCCATCAACTGTAACCCTAAGGTTTCTTTGTGTTGTATGTAGAGCTCACCACAAACTCAACGTGCTGGTGTCTGTAGGATAAAGAAGTCACGCACACGGAGCACACATACAGGACGCATAAGTACATACACTGGTGAGAATCTGGTGGTACAAGTTATGCTAGACAGACCACATCTAGGATGATATGTTCAGCCCCACATTCTATGGTTTACCAGAAATAATGAACTATACAAAGTATATTCACTTCATTCTGGATGGAGACCAGAATGCGAGAGCTCTAGAAATCAGGCTGGGAGAAAAAAGGTAAAGGATATGGAATGACCCCCTGAGTAAGAATAGCCACAGAAAAACCATGGTAAGCTGGCATATGTGAGGCTTTAAGGGAAGAATTTAAATTATTAAGTGAATATTTTAGAAGAGGAGATTGCAAGTTAATAGAGAAAATAACTACTAATACTATTATTAGAATGAAGTTTCATAAAGAAATCAAATTCGCATCATTAGCTGGATTTAAAAGGAAGCTTAAATGGCCCATCAAGGTCTCAGGAATGTGGCATCAAGATGCCTGACATGATCAGAAAGTTTTCCTACCTGGCCCCCTCGTTATTTTGTATGTCTGGGAATTTTATAGATCTATTAATAAGGAAAGAGAACTTCAGTTTGTAAAAACGTAATACAAGAATTAGCTTTCACTAAAGTTTCCAATTACGAAGAAAGACTGTTGAAACTGGAATCCAGATCTTATAAGTGCAAATACATTCCACTTGTGTAAGTTATTTTTTACTGAGCAAAACTGTATGTTAATAATATTAAAACATTTGACATCATGGTCAAGGGACTACAAAGAGGAATTATTAATGCACCTCCCTGTATCTTAATATTACATTGCTGAACTATAACTGATAAAGCTTTTAGAGATTTAATTAAATCTCGTCTTCCTGAGTGAAATATCTTCTGGATTTATCTCACAAGTAGAAGGCACTTACATTTAAGAAAGCCCACTAATGGATCATTCAAATTATGCCAAGACAGACCCAGGAGTAAGGTTCACAAGGGCAGGCATTTTTGTCTGTCCCTGGATCCCAAATGCCTAAGAACACAGCCTACCACATAGTTGGTGCTGAATACTATGTACTCAGTTCATCAATGAATGAACAAATGAATGAATGGAGGTTGAAGTGAAATGGAACTATTATTTTTGAGTTCTCTTCTGGCTTCTTTAAAGAAGGGGAGAACAGTCTTGACTTCAGGAGATAAAAAACAGCTCTTGCAAGGGCACCTGGGTGACTCAAGTGGTTGACAGCTGGACTGCTGATTTCTGCTCAGGTCATCATCTCATGGTTCCTGAGACTGAGCCCCACATCAGGCTCTGCACTCACAATGTGGAGCATGCTTCGGATTCTCTCTCCCTCTCTGTCTGCCTGTCTCTCTCTCTCTCTCTGAAAAATAAATTTAGGAAGGTAGAAAGGGTGTGGTCAGAAGAGAGGAGAGGGTAGAAAACGGCAGTGGTGACAGCAAAAAGACAAAAGGGGATAGGATCTAATCCAAATCTCCCACAGTTATTGGAATCAATTTAAGACCTCAAGTGATAATTCAACTATGAAGGCATTTTAAAACTAGAATTATAAGTTGGTGAATTTCAAACGGGGTCTGGCAATATAAGTTTAGAATTAAAAATACATATGAGCAAAATTCAGAAAAGAAATGGTCTGCCCCGAAGGATTCTCTTGAAAAATATTTTTTCCCCTATAAAAAGAAAAATGGGATGGTTAGTCAGCAGAGCTAGGGCATTTATAACAATGTCTTTTCTCTCACCATTGATTTGTTTTCATTAGGTAAGTAGTTAGTTTTCTAAACCTTTTTATTTTCCCCCTTTTGCTCTTGGCCTTAATAAAATTGGTGGTTCTGGCACTGTCATTAATTCCATAGTTGAAAAATTCCCTTAGAGAAACATAATAACTTTTGTTCATTGAAAATACTAAGGGAAGGATAGTTTATTAGGTATTTGGATGACTGGATGTTGAGAAACATATCATTTATCATTTACAGTATTTCTGGTACAAGGGTGTTACTAAGTGTATGCATATAAAACACAGAACATCTGGATTCACACAGAAATGGCAATGAGATACAATCTCTTCATTATACCTGAGAAGTGGATATTTGAGGACACGTGACTGAGTTTTTCACATTTTATCACACGTTCGCATACGGACACAAAGAGCCTAGATGTTCCCATCCAATCCTAGAAGCTTCATTTTTTTTGTCCATCTTACATATTGGTAATGACTGGGGATGACTGGGAAAATTGTCCCGTATCACAAGGGTATGAGATTCAATTTGTAACAGACACAAATAGGTCTAAACTGACAAATTCTAAGTAGTAGTAGCTAAGCCATACTGATGAACAAATACTGTCTGTTAGTAACTGTTTTTTTTATCATAAATATTCCCTAAAATGTCCAATCCAAAAATTAGATTAGTCTAGAGATTAAGAGGTGGGAAGGATTTTGGAGATGATCTTATCTGATCCATCAGTTTTGTGGAAGATGCAATCAAAATGATGACAGTAACACACCTGCCCTATTCTCAGGGAGCTACCAGCTTCATGAGACAAGGATCCCTGAACAAGAAATTACAATACAGTGTAAAGGAGGGCAAACAGGTATAAGCACAGAATATAGGGTTACATAACACTGATGCGATCTCTTGTTTGGGGGACTATGCGAGGATCAACAACGACTTCCCTGAGGAAAGGACACTGAAACTAAATCAATAAATACTAAGAGTTGTGCAGGTCAAGTGGAGCAAGGGCATTTCCAGAAGTAAAAATAAGAGATCCCTAGAGGAAAGAAAAAGCACAGTGTGATGGAAAAGCAGCAAGCAGACTACTTGGGTTGGTTGGCACACAGAGGTGACAGTAAGATGGAGGATTCTGGGTGTCAGGATAAAAAAGAAATTTGACATCTAGCATGTATATATGCATATATGCATGGATGTATGGGCATATGTATGTATGTGTCCACATATGGATGTGCAAATCATAATGTCCCAACAGGATACTCAGCCACACTGCGAGCAGGGCACTAAATTTTCTATCCCATTCTATAACCATTCAAAACAGCTGCTCAACACCTACTAACAAAAAGGACATGAGATGCTCAAGTGTCATGATCTGGTGTTTGAAAGACACTCATGTGAAGGCTGAGGTGCAATAAGCAAAGCTCAGACCATAATAAATGATTTAGATATTATGTGCGGAGGAATACAGACTCATGAAAGGATTTTGAGCAGCGTAATGTAATGCCCTTTGCATTTAGAAAGATCTTTCTAAATCACTGCAAAAAAGATAGGAAAGGTTATGGGAAAGAAGGTCAATATTAAGAGTTTTTTAAAGGTAATTTAAACAATTTAGAACGGTGCCAAAATGAAGACAGTTATTTTGAAGATGAAGATGAACAATTAAGAAGTACAATGAACAGAACTTCAATGTTATTTGGAAGAGTGCATGAATCAGAAAGACAGTAGTTACATCTTGAGGACCCTGTCTTAGAACATATGTGACTAAAAACGGCCATCACTGAAATAGGGAAAAATTCAAAAGAACAGGTTCAGAGAGCTGAGAATAATGATTCTGTTGGATATCCAAGCAGAGATATGAAACCACAAGGTAAGTATATGATTCTGGACCACAACTGAAAGTTGTGCCTGAACAGATTTGGGAATTAGCAGCATATTTAAAACAGGTGAAGTCATGATTTAAAAACCCATTATGGAATATATATATTTATAATATTTTATGACCCTTAAAAATGTAAAAAGCACCAGTGTTATGTGTGTATAGTACATTATCATTCCCATATACCATTAGGTAAACTGAGCTTCAGAGAGTTTAAATAATTTGCAAAGCTAACAAAGCGCTGCCAGAACTCAAGGCCAGCTTTTAATGTTACATCTTTCCTTTTTTTTTTTTCCAGTTTACTATGATGTTCTTCTCCAACACACCATCTGCTTTTTTTTTTTCACTTTTTTAATGTTTATTTAATTTTGAGAGAGAGAGACAGAGCGCGAGTGCGGGAGGGGCAGGGAGAGAGGGAGACACAGAATCTGAAGCAGGCTCCAGGCTCTGAGCTGTCAGCACAAAGCCCGACACGGGGCTCGAACTCACAAAGCATGAGATCATGCCCTGAGCTGAAGTCAGATGCTTAACTGACTGAGCCACCCAGATGCCCCACAGCATGCATCTGGTTTACTTTAGGTCATTAGAAAAAACAAATCTCTCCTTGTCCAAATAATACCTAGATCACCTGCATTTCTAAGTCATTAATTATTAGGCTGTTTGTCTGCAGTGGTTTGACTAATTATACTCCATAATTCATAGAACATCATCATCATTCATCCCTGGAAGGCCAATCTCTTCTTCTATGTATTTATTCTCTTTTATCCCCCTTCAGTACTTCCATCCCCTGCCATTGACTCATTTTCCATTGTTAGGTATCCATTCTTTTCTATGTATTATATTGTGTACATGCGTGTAAGTTTGTTTTTCTCTGTTTTAATGTTGCCGTATCTTTTTAAAGAGCTATTTGTTTTTAACAGCTGTTGTGTATGCACATCTAGTTGTGTGTAACTGGTACACGTGATTCTAGAGGATGAAATGACCACGTTTTACTTACCATTCCCTCTGAGCTCTGCACGTTCCTGCCTTCACCTTTTTTTTTTCAGCTTCGCTGAGATATAATTTATATACAACATCGGGTAAGTTTTAAGTTATAGAAAGTAATTGTTTAAATATTTTCCTTATGGACCTGTGTCAGAATTCTCTGAGCTACATATCCTAGGCAGAAAGGCAAGGTCACAGGGTATGCAAACACTTAATTTCACTAAATGTTGTCAGATTTTTTTTTTGAATGGCTGTTACTGGTATACTCTCCAAAGTACGTGAACTTTAGGAGTTTTATTTAAGAAATTCTTCCCACCCCTAGATCCCCCAAATCTTCTGCTTTTTCTTCTACTAATTTTTTATAGTTTGACCTCTCACCATTAAGTATTAATCTATCTTGATTGTGTATGTATATACATAGTCACATATATTTATTGTATCTATGTGTAGATATATATAAGTTGCACATATATATATATGTTTTCTATAAAATAAACTAGTTTTATTAACACTATCCACTAACCAATCTATATTTTCTCCCTTGATTTTCAGTGTCAGTGTTACATTATTTTATTTTATCAACAGGCTCTGTCTTCCCTAAAGCATGACTCTGGAGTCATAAAAAGTACCATCTAATAGGTTTATCTTGTAGTTCAAGCAACTGATCTCAAGTTTAATAATTTCACATTCTTATTACAATCCCTCTGTGGACAAGGTGAATCCCTCGATTTTAAACAATCCAAATGATTCAATACAGTTGCGTCAAACCTCTTTGAACCTTTGATTTTGCCCAAGGTCTCTAAAATTGGGCGGACGGAACACACTCATCAGAAACAGCCCAAGAAAGGAACACTAGAGCTGACACAGAGCTCTGGGCTACAAGAACCCCAACTGTCCCCCTGTTTTAAGGGATCATTTTCAGACAACGACTTTCTTCCTGGGTAAAATAAATATTGTAACGGCCACCTACCTATCTTGCATAAAGTTTCCGATTCGCTGACTGATAATTTACGGTAAAGCAATGGGAGGCATTTACTGTTATAAAGTCTCGTGATTTCCAATGTATAGATTTAGACACTTCAAACAATTGGTAAAGATGTTTTAGGACTCTTTCTCCCCCTAAAACAAATCCCTAAACCCATTAATTAATGTTTTTAAACTTACTTAATGTTTTCTCTACTGTAAAAGTCTCTACGTCTCTCAAAAGAAACTTTTACCATTTTTATTTCAGACACATGGCATCCCTGGGCTACGGATAAACTTTAAAAACAGAGTTTTAAATAGTACACTATTACCATATTCACAGTCCTAGAACTCTGTTCTAGACCAGCAGGAGACAACGAGCCTCCGGTTTCTCTTCCTCTTGTCACCAGCAGTAGCTAGTTCTCCTTAGCATCTGTGTGCCAACTCCAGTATAATGGCTGTTAATCCACAGCCTTGCAGAAGCCTATGCAAATTTATTCCAGATGAGGGCGGCCAATAGCTACTTCTAACGCTTCCTTTCTCTGTTACCAGGCTGCCCACCTCAGCTCTAAGTAACAATGTGAACTTTCCGTTTGCCAGATGATGCTAGAAACATCTGCTGACTGATGTCCCCCCAAACACCTCCGGGTGTCCAACCTTAGTCACCCCTATTGCAAAAGGTCAGACCCTTTCACCTTCCACTAATTACCACATTCTCCCTCCCTGTCGGCATCATTTCAAGACAAATTATCCCTTCCTCTGCTCTCTTTATCATAATCCTTGGAGTAATTTTCATCCAATGTTTGAATCTTTTAAAGTGATTGATAGTATTCATTTGAAGAGTAATCTCATCGCCTCTTTTAGATATTTCTTAATACCTTGGTTTTAGGAAAGCAAACGTGAAAGAGGACAAAAGCTGATTAATTTACCACTTCTGTTACCTCTTTGCAAACATTTATGCATTATTTTTCTTAGAGAAATTCTATCACATGGTAATTAATTCAAAAGCACTCTCATTTTCTTTCACATCCTTACTAGAACAGTCTTGAGTTAATATCTCTCCCAGCCAAACTTCAAACCTATCAAAATATTTCTAAGTTATTATTAACATAATAAGAATTATCTTTCTCTGAATGATTTTCTTCCCTGTCATCATTCCTTTGAAAGCATTATTTTAAGAGTCCTCCATTTCTATCCTTTGCATGGTGCACATGTTTTGGTTTTCTTAAATACAGTTATGTCTGAAATCTATAGCACTTTACAACGCTGAAACAGAGTAAGACAAAAAAAAATAGCAGAGGAGAGGCAGAGAAAGAAAAATCACATCTCCTTTTCGGCACTGTGAGCAAATTCACTGATCTTCAGAAGGTATGGTCTCAAGCAGATAAGGATTAAAGGTTTTTGGGTGCATTTGTTACAAGTAAAAACAGGGCACTGACTACTGTAATTAATGTCAACATCCAAGAGAAAAAAAGTACCAACTTATTTGAGAGATTGATTCAGCATTTCATTTGTTCTGTCTCAGGCAAGAAGAAGAAAAAGAAACAGAAGTGAGAAACTAACTCAGGAAAAGAACAATGACCCAGAGGATTACAGAGGGAATGTTGAGGAGGGAGGGACCTGAGAACTCTAATGAAAAAGCTCAAAAGAAAGGAAAAAGGAAGAAATGATGACAAAGAAGAAACCCAAAGGACACAGAATGTGACAGAGGTAGGGAAGAGGAAAATGCAAAGGAGAGAGAGGGAGAGCTGAAAAGAAAAACAGTAATGCAGGGTTTAAAAGCATAGCCTTGGAACCACTGTGCAAATCCCACAGTCCTGCCTGCAGAGCAACTGCCACACAGGTCTTTCCAGAACAGTCTTAACCAATCATCCGCAGTCATATTTTTAACATACATCACTGTGTGTGTGTGTGTGTGTGTGTGTGTGTGTGTGTGAGAGAGAGAGAGAGAGAGAAAGGAAGGAGAAAAGAGAAAAGAAAAGAAAAAAGAAAGGAAAAGAAAAGAAAAGAAAAGAAAAGAAAAGAAAAGAAAAGAAAAGAAAAGAAAAGAAAAAAAGAGTGATGGGGCAAGCCAGAGAGAGAGCAAGCCAGAGACAGATCAGAAAGTCTACCATACATTTCTACTTCTCAAGAATTTAATGAGTGGAGTATCTGAATGCTTAAGGGATTTATTTTCTTCATGTAATTACTAGCACCATGACCTTGAGCATGATACTTGACCCCTTTAAATTTCAATGTCCTCACAAATAAAATGGGGATTATAACAACATGTATTTTGGAGTTTTGATGAGAATTAAATTAGCTAACATATTTACACAATTTCGTGTAGGGCCTGACTTACAGTGAGTACTGTAATAAAGTGAGCTCAAATTAGTAGCGTTAGGAGCAGTTATGGTACCAGTAAGGAAGCTATGGATGAACTGGTACTCAGAACTGATTAATAATCTTCCCAGAAAAAGGACAGAATGATGTATACAGAGAGAAATCCAAGAACAGGAGTCAAGGCATAAGGATTTGTGTTTGATTTTTCTGGTAGACAGATGTGTGAGCTTTTAATTTAATATCCTGAAGCTTGGCTTTCCTCATTTTTGACAAGAATGCATTGGCCTAACTTATACCAAAGTTCTTCAGATACTCATCTTCATTGGTAGCTTTTAACTGATTTAAGTTGTCATTGGCTCCAACATGTAGAAGATCTATCACTAAAAAGACAGCTAGATGCTTGGCCCTGTGGTTTCAAAGGAGGTAACAGCACTTGTCCAGATTACAGGATGAGCCACTTCAACATAGTCTTCTTGTGGTCACTGTGGATTACTTCAGACCATCGTCAATGCACCAGAGCCTTTTAAAGAGGGTCTTGACTGGACGAGGTATGAACAGAATTCAGATACTCCCACTCAAGGTATGGGCCAAGTCCCTCAAGGAACCAGGAACCACCACTCCCTGCTCCTCATCTTGCTGTGTCTGCCTACCTATCAGTTCACCTTGGAAAGCATCCATTATAAAACCCTTAACAAATTTTCAGGAGAGCTAATGATTAAATATTTTTTGCGAAGTGTCTTAGATGAGTCAGACTTGATTAAAAAAAAAATTCCAAGGTTTGGGAGGGTTCTCTCTCTTCAGTCACCAGGTTGCACATGCCAACCCCTTTGTCCATACCTGACTCTCTCTGAGGCTATGAAGTATGTGCCATACCTTATGAGTCTCTACTGTGGGGTTATACATTTCTTGTTAAGAAGGGCATAAACCTAGGGGTGCCTGGGTGGCTCAGTCAGTTGAGCGACAGACTCTTGATTTCAGCTCAGGTCATGATCTCATGGTCATGAGATTGAGCCCTGCGTTGGGCTAAGTGCTAAGCCTGCTTAGAATTCTCTCTCTCCCTCTCTCTCTGCCCCTCTCCTGCTCTAAACAAACAAACCAATTAAAAAAAAAAGAAAGGGATAAACCTAAATGAATCTTTTATCTAACCCTCTATATTAGCTTTGGATAGAAATCTATGGGTAGGCAGGTGAGATTAAAAATTCCATGTGTAGAATTTAAAAAAAAAAGAAATGACTTAGATGTAAAATTTTACCATTGGTGCAAAAGGGCAGCATAGCAACAATTTTTAGTGACAGCACCACACTGATGAAATCCAGCAGTGCCAAATCCATGGAGAAAAAATTTAAGTAAAACTTTGAAACAAGAGAACAAACTATAAGTCTGGAATAGCACTAGAGGTTTGACTACTATGATCTTATAGACCACCCAATATCTAATTAAATGAAAATCCCATACTTAATTTTAAAGGTCATAGTTTGATCTGATATATGTAATCTGATATACATAGGTATGTGCATATGCATTATTTTTACCAGGCTTTCCTATATATTTCCCATTAGACTTGAGTGGAGAAACAAGAAATTTTAATAAGAATATATACAGCTATGACTAGAAACATTTTATATTTATTTCCCTGAGTTCACAAATGAATGGTATTAAGTTTTTATTAACTTATGAAACTTTTAATATTACAGTCCTAAATTATATTCCCAGGAAGTTCACAAATATATTTTGTTTTCTTGATATTGCACATTGAAATTCCACATGAGTTATCACTTCATTTTTCACTTTTCACTTGCTCATTCGTTTATTCTTTTCTCCTATTAGTACCATAAAATATGAAGATTCATTTTTTCCACTCAACAAGCAAATATTGCCTCCTCAATAGTTACAGAAGTTTCTGGGAGCCTTTATACAGCAGCCATCTTAACCTTCTTTGTATTCTTTTCTCAAGTCTGAAATGTGCTTCCACATTTCTTAAACTTCTTACAGCTTAGTAAAGAACAATTTTTTGAACTCGGTGTGTCCGTTCAGGGTAATCAATGTTAGGAAGTGGACTTAACTGTCAGAAATAACTTTCCAGACACTAATTACAGAGCACAAAGGCAGCTTCTCATTCATCAGTGGGAACAATGTCTAGAAGCAGAAAAAGAATACCTAAGGCATCTGAGATTCTGCTCCTGAAACATGCTTTTTTTGACACACCCAGTAGAGGGGCTTAATTGTAGAGTGCTTGCTCTGTAACAGAACCGTGATACCATTACAACAAAGTGGTTAATTCTGGCAGCTGTTTCTCAGCATCCTGGCCTTACAGATGACAAAAGATAGCTCAGAGTATTAACACCGTGCTTTGTCATCATCCTTTGATGTGGGAGCCTCTGCCACATTTAAAGGATAATAAAGCTATTTTTTCCCCAAAGAGTACTAACAGACTTTGGGGAAAATACTTATTTAGCAAGTCTATACTGGAAGCCATTTATACGTTGAATATAGGTCGAAAACTAAAAGGTTTCAGGGACCAAATGGAATGAATGAGAAAAATATGTTCAGTCATATGGACGCATGGTGAGTCCCAAGCAACACTAAGCCCATGTATCATGGGTTACAGCCTAACAGCGTCATTTTCTGGCCTTATGGATCACAGCCTCCCATGGATTGGATTTAAGAGCAAGAATATTAGTTTTGTGCTCTTTCCAAAGAAACTCATAAAAAGTCCATTATATTTTATATTCTCTCTTCTTTACAGCATTAGAATGATGAAAAATTAAACTCTTCTCTATCAAAACTGCATGTCATCTTGTAGATCACAGGAAAAGCATAGAAAATACAATAAAAATCACACCATGAATTTCATGAAAAATGACTATAGGACTTTTCTTAGCTCACTGTCAGAGAACTATTTCTTTGTCAAGTAAGTTTAACTAAAACTGGGATCTACATTTTATTTAAGTTCAAAAGGATGTTCTTTCAATAAACACTTATTAGATGGTGACTGTATGCCATGTAATACTGTCAGTACTACGGACATCTCAGTTAATACTCAGAAAGATACTATGCACTAGCCATTTTCATTTCTTTTTATTCTTACATCTTATAATAGATGTGAAAACAGAAGCTCAGAGTTGTCAAATAACTTCCCCTAGGATCCATAGCTCTCAAGTGAATCAAATCAAATTAAAATGCAGGTCTAATTCCAAAGCATTTGGTCTTCGCATGACATCACGCTGCCTCCGTAAACTGCCCTATGTATTGTAGTCTAAGGGGTTCCCCTCAAATTGAGTAGTTTCCATACCCGTTTTCATTTCAGCGTCATCTCTTATTGTACTTCCTCCTCCCTTTCTCAGATTTCTTACAATGTGCTTTACCATCATAGGGTAAAAAAAAAATGATCCTTCAAAAAAATATTTATAGATCAACTTCTCTATGCTCTGCACCGCATCTGGAGATTAGGATAGAGTAAGACTTGGTCCCATGATTCATGAAATCTCAGGAGGAAAAAGGCTTAAGAGAAACACACACATACAATAATAATCATATACTAATTAATCTCTATTATTTGAATTAACATCTATGTGTCAAACACTGTGACACAAGTAAGTCTTTACAGGTAAAACTACTAATTCTAACAATATCCCTGTAGAACGGAAATGATCCACGTGCCCAACTTACCAGTGGGGTCATCATGGTTTAGGAAGTTAAATAACTTTTCCAAAGAAAACAGTTTTCAAAGAGACAGAAATCATGTTTAAATTCATGTTCTTAGGAGAATCTTAAATCAAAGGCTTTATCTTCTCTTCCCAATTTGAAGGTACCCATCCTCATTTCAAACACATAGCAAAAAAAAAAAAAAAAGATATAGCTCTTCCAATTTGAATATATACAAAACTTCTCGTAGAATGGTTTGATATATTCAAATGCTCCATTTCGATACTTATTAATATGGTAATGCATAAGGATAGTGAAAATCACCTATTTTATAAAATCACATTTTAAGAAATACAGCATTTCTTTTTCTATTATCACATTTTGGGAAGCAATTGATATTGCCATACATTAATATCAGGATCTTCCATTCACTGGACCCAGGGTTGAGGCATCTAATGCAGCTTCCTCAACACTTTGTTGTTCCTTTCACCAAGATCCTTTGAGCCCAATCACCTTTTCACTCCATCTACGATGGTGTCACTGATAACAGTATCACAACCCACAAGCACGATTCCCCTAACTGCAGGGCTGCTGTCTGCTTTGTATTCATCTCATAAGAGGGTATTTGTTGATATATAGCCGAGGATTGCAGATTTTTAGTGTTCCTTAATAGGCTTGTTTACAATTTCCAACATTTACAGTTGTAAAATTATGAACCCAGCAAGTCCAAAGGTGAGTTTTCATCTAGACACAAGAACAGAAATGGTAGTCTTGGGATACACTTCATGCACAGAGAAGTTAAGCCTTATGTACAGATGAAAACAGAAGAGAATGAATTAATACAAATTAAACATCCAACTGGTAAGGTTAAAAAAAAAACAAAAAGTAAATGAAAAGAAAATATAAAGAAAGTAATAAAGATGAAAGAACACCTGATGAGACTGAAAAGAGAAAGTAGAATAACTAAGCTTTTAAAAAAAATCTATAAATCAGATCAACCACTAGCCAACCTAATCAAGAAAAGAAAGTTCAATATATACAAAGTAAGAAATGACTTAGGAAATACAATCACTCAAGGAAGGACTACATTTTTAAAATTGTACTACATTTCTCCCATCTGCCCTCCCTACTTTCTTTTCTCTGCTGTGGGCCAAGAGAGGACTGACTCAAAACCTGCAAGCTTCCTTGTCCTTGGGTTTTCATTTGGGTTTGACCAAATAGAAAATCAGATAATGGCAAGGAAATGAGACGGGGTTATTTACTTACCCCAAGAACCCTCCGTGGAAGCTACTGTGGACTCTCTGCATTCCATCCCCAAGGCCACATTTGCTGCTGGGTCTTCACTATAAAACCACCCTCTGGAATTGCTCTTTCCCTTTGACCCTTCCCTGCACTGCTGAGAGCTCCCTATTGTTAACAGCCCCCAAACTGTATTCCTCTTTGAGTTCCTTAAAACTTGCCCACATCTTTGTTCTTTTATTTAACTTTCTTCAGAATGTGCAGTTTAAATATGCCAGTGGTTTCTTGCCAGGATTCTAAGAGAAAAATCATAGTAATAGTCTTTGCAAACATATCTGAAAAATAGGTTAAGCCGCCAATTTTCTAAGAAACGTAATTCAGCAAAATTGATTCTCATAGAAAGAAAAAGTATGAATAGATCAACAAATGTAGAAGAAACAGAGAAAGTTATCAAATACCCGCTCTAAAAACGCCAAGCCCAGGTACAAAGAACAAAGCCAATGTAACAAAGGACAAAGAGATCCAGTCAGTGCCCCTTAATGGTTTCAGAGCACAGGAAAAGAAGGGACATTTACAGAGTGTTTTTATGAAGTAAATATAATACTGATGCAAAAACTTG
This sequence comes from Cryptoprocta ferox, assembly GCA_028646485.1. NCBI lineage: Eukaryota > Metazoa > Chordata > Mammalia > Carnivora > Eupleridae > Cryptoprocta > Cryptoprocta ferox. The sequence continues at coordinate 86,078,250 of CM053579.1, forward strand.
ATAGAAACTGGACAATAAACATACAGACCCATCTCACTTATGACAGTCCAAGCAAAAACCCCAAATACAATATCGACAAGCAGAATTCATTAAGGCACTGCAACAACAGTGTATCATGGGCAAGTGAGGTTTTGCCAAGAAGTCTAAGAATGGTTTCATATTCAGCAACCTATTAAAATGACTCACTGTATTAACAGAGCTCAGGAGAAAGATCATGTAATAAACTTCATAGATGCTAAAAAGATACTCAAAAAATCTTTGGCATCCATTTCTGATTAAAATAAAAGCTCAATAATTATTTTTCTAAGTATTACTACACACACATGTGCAAGCCCCAAAGCCAGCATTTTACCTAATAAACACCAAGAGCATCAATGCTATAATGAATAAGACAAAGATGCCCACATTCTCTGGTACTATTTAATCCTTTACCTGAGGCATGAGAAGCTTCTGCCCAGCAAAGGAAACAAATGACAGTGAAAGGGCAACCTATAGGGTAAGAGAAAATATTTGCAAATCATGAATCTAATAAGTGGTTAATATCCAAAATAAATAAGAAACTCCTACATCTCAATAGTGAAATATCAAGTAACCCAATTAAAATAATGGGCAAAGAACGTAAATAGACATTTCTCAAATGGCCAAGAGACACATGAAAAGATGCTCAATATCACCAATCATCAGGGAAATGCAAATCAAAACCACAGTGAGCTATTACTACAAAGTTGTTAGAATGGCTACTATCAAAAGATGCAAGATAACAAGTGAAGTGGAGAGCAAGGGAATGTAGAGAAGAGAATGCTTGTATACTGTTGCTGGCAATGTAAACTGATACAGCTATTACAGAAAACAGTATGAAGATTCCTCACAATATTAAAAACGTAACTATACTATGATCCAGCAATCCCACTTCCAAGTATACATGCAAAAGAAATAAAAACAGCATATCAAAAAAGGTATCTGTGTTCCTATGTTTATAGCAGCATTATTCCTAATAGCTAAGATATGAAAACAACCTAAATGGCGATCAATGGATTAATTAAGAAGATGTGAGACATACATATACATACACACACACACACACACACACACACACACACACACACACACACAAGTACTATTCAACCATGGAAAAAGGAAATCCTGGCATTTTCAACAATACAAATGGACCTTGAGGATTTTATCCTGAGTGAGATAAACCACACAAAGAAAAATACTTTATCACTTATAAGTGGAACCTAAAAAGGCTTTAAATCATAAACACACAGAGTAAAATGGTCATTACCAGGGACTGGGGGGTGGGCGAAAGAGGAGAGATGTTGTTTAAGGGTACAAACTTTCAACTAGTAGACAAGTAAGTCTTGGAGATCTAATGCACAGTATACTGAATACAGACAACATTATACTATAATCAAACCTGCTAAGAGACTAAATCTTAATTATTCCCATAACAAAAAAGAAGTGACACTTCTGTGATATAATAGAGGTGTGAAATATTATTACAATAGCAACATACTATATATATATATATATATACATATGTGTGTCAGGTAAAAAATTAATTTTAAAAATATCGGTCTTAAATTTCCAAAGGCAAGAAAAAGAGGGGTAAATACTAACAAATTCAATGAAAGCTCAGATTACTGAGGCTTTAATACCAAAATCAGGAACAGCAAATCTAGATTTTGCCGTAAAGACAAATGCCAGTGATCACCAGATTTTCTCATTGCATTTATCACTAAGTAGCTGAGCAGAAAAAATCAGTAAAATGCAAAATAAATTTGGGGTGACTCCTTTCTCCTTGAAAATAAATGATGAGCAATTAGATTTGTCTGATATTTTAGAAGAGCTGACATTTTAGACGATCTGGGTGCATGTATTACTTTGCTGCTGGTACTTAAAGAGTATATGGTAAACACCGTAGACATGAAGAAATTTAAAATGAATTCTAAAACCAGGGACAAAAAAAGGAGTTAAGAAATCCCACTAATATTTTTTCGAACAGTTTCAAGACTTTGAAAATGATCAGCAATGTCTGGGTACATGTCCAAAAGAATTCAAAGCAGGATCTCATAAGGATATATGGACACCCACATTCATTGCAGCAATATTCACAATAGCCAAGAGGTGGAAGGAACGCAAAATGTCTGTTGGCGGGTGAATGGGTAAGGAAGATGTGGTAAAGGCTTACAGTGAAATATTATTCAGCCCAAAAAAAGAAAGATATCTTATTGCATACTACAACATGGATGAACCTTGAAGACCTCAGGCTAACTGAAATAATTCAGGCTCACACACACACACACATACACACACACACACAACCTGTGTGATTACACTCATAGGAGGTATCTAAAGCAGTCAAAGGTCAATGAGGAGAGGGTTTCAGTTTTACAAGATGATAAAGTTATAGAGATCTGTTGCACAATGTGAACATACTTAACACTACTGAGATATACTCTTAAAAAAGGTTAAGATGAGGGGCGCCTGGGTGGCTCAGTTGCTTAAGCATCTGACTTTGGCTCAGCTCATGATCTCACAGTTTGTGTGTTTGAGCCCCGCACTGGGCTTTGTGCTGACAGCTCAGAGCCTGGAACCACCTTCAGATTCTGTGTCTCCATTTCTCTCTGCCCCTCCCCCACTTGCGCTCTGTCTGTCTCTCTCTCTCTCTCTCTCTCAAAAATAAACAAACATTAAAAATTTTTTAAGACAAATGGTTAAGATGGTAAATTTTACGTTATGTGGGTTTTTGTTTTTACTATATTTAAAAAAATCAATCATAGATTTGGTTCCCCACAGTTACTATACTGATTTAAAAAAAAGACGTTTATGAACCCTGGCTCTACTGCATTCTAATATTGTGCCTTTGCAAACATTAATTGAACTTTCTGTGCCTATGATACTTTCCATAAGATGGAGACTTTTAACAGCCCGGGCTCAGGAGACAGAGTGCCCAGACTTTACTACCACCTGTGCCACTTACTTTTTCTAACTTTGTGCAATGTACTTCACCTCTCTAAAAGCCGCAGTTTTCTAAGGTGTCAAATGTGGATAATACCATGAGATTTTCTTTGTGAGGATGACATGAGATAATGTATGAATAGCATATCACAATATGTCAGGCACATCATATTCATTAATTAAAGCACTATTTATTAAATACCCCATGTGTGACAGGCACTGTACCAGGTGCTGGGGAAGGGCCTGGGGAGTGTGTGGGCCTGGAGCCAGAGGAGGTTTGGCAAGGTCCAGGGACAGGCAGGGGAACCCTGTAACAGCAGCAGTGAGTGACAGGGAGAGTGGTAGGAGATGAAGTTGGAGGAGTGACAGGGGCCAGATCCCTTAGGGCCTTGAAGTCCACTGTAAGGACTTTGATTTTGACACTGAGTGGACACAGAGCTATTAGACGGTTGGAACGGAGAAGTAACCTAAACTGACTTCATCTTAAAAAAATCATTCCGGCTTCTGGGTTGAGAACAGATCTTAGAGGGCAATGGCAGTGGCAGGGACTTGATTTTTTTAAGTAGTAGCTGCAACTGATATTGTATTTTATTTTATGTTTTACCAAAGACGGGCGTGAAAAACCCGTAACGCCATGTTGAAAATTCCAGCTTGCACAGAAGGGCATAAGCAGTAAAATGTAGAGTCGAGATGGACAAAAACTGGCCAGTGCTGTAATAACCTGTTCTTTGCACTGAGGGCTGAGTGTGAGTGCTCCTCCCCGGGGCACAAGCAGAAACTGCAGACCATGAAGAAGGCCCCAGTACCGGCTGGCTGAAAGCAGCGACCTGGCGTTATGATCTGGACGTTGTGAGCTAAAAGACTTCTACCTTCAAAGGCACAGAGCAGGTAGGAGAAACTGGTGTGCACCTTCCAGAGGGCTAGTTTCCCCCTTCTAACTGGCATATGGCAGGCTCACGGAGATGCTGGTCACTGGTGGTAATACTAGCCTGCTATTTGACTCAGGAACATTCTTCCTGTTTTTAGCTTTTCCTGAGCAACCAGTGAAAAGCATTACAACGTTTCATTCTGGGAGGACTAAACAACAAACGCACACAACTCAACACTCCAGACACGGAGAAAATGATGGTAAAGTCAAACTTATCAAGCCATCCATTCCTACTCAATAACCAGCATGTCCCCATCTAACTCAGCGTGACAGGAAGAGCCAGGACAACGACCTCCAATGCCTTACATGATTCCTCTCAACCTTCACCCAGGTTCTTTTCTGACAGCATTCTGCCTTCTCTCGCTTTCCATGTTTCTGTTCTAGCCACACAGCTCTCCTTCCTGTCATCCAAGCACATGAGTTCTGCGATGAACAGTCATCCTCAGAAAGACGTGCCCTGTGTAAGCTCTAAGTATGGCTTTGTTTGGAAAAAACATTCTTTGCAGATGTCATTAAGTATCTTTACTGAACTCATGCTGGATCATCAGGGTGGGCCATAAATCCAGTGAGAGCCATCCTTACAAATTGCACAAGAATAAGACACAGATATACAGAGAAGGCCAAGCCAGAGACACAGAGGAGAATGGCATGTGGAGATGAAAGCAAAGATTAAAGTGATGCAACCACAAGCAAGGAACACGTTGAGCCATCAGAAATGCAAGAGCAAGAAAGGATTCTCATTTTGAAACTTTGGAGGGAGTGTGGCCCTGTGCACAGCTTGATTTCAGACTTCTGACTTGTAGAACTGTGAGAGAATACATTTCTGTTGTTTTAAGCCACCCAGTTTGTGGTAATTTATTACAGCAGCCCTAGGAAACTAAAACAACCATATGGCAGATACTCTCCTGTCTCAGAACCTTTGCACTTGCTGTTTTCTCTGCCTGGACCATTACCAGATATTTGCAGGACTATCTCCAACAGTTATTTTAATTCTTTGTTCAAACGTCACCTTCTCCATGAGGCCTTCTGTAAAAGAGCAACTTGTGTCATGTTCCCTATCCCCCTCTTTCCTAGCACTGTTTCTCTAAACCACTTTTTCCTAAATACTTGGCTTTCCTAAATACTTCAATTTTTATTACCTGTTATATTAGTTTCATGGGGCTGCCATAACAAATTACCATAAACTGAGTTGCTTACCACAACAAAAATTTATATTCTTGGGGTGCCTGAGTGGCTCAGTCAGTTGAGCATCTGACTCTTGATTTCATCTCTCAGGTCATGATCTCAGGGTCCTAAGATGAGCCCCACATTGGGCTCTGTACTGAGCGTGGAGCCTGCTTGGGATTCTCTCTGTCTGTCTGTCTGTCTGTCTCTCTCTCTCCCTCTCCCTCCCTCCCTCCCTCTCCCTCCTCCAGCCCTCACACTCTCCCTCCCTGAAAAAAAAATATAAACATAATATGAATATATATATATATATTTTTTTTCTTCTCAAAGTTCTGGAGACTTTAAGTTTGAAATCAAGATGCATTCAGGCCATGCTCCCACTGAAGGTTCTAGCAAAGGATCCTTCCTTGCCAGCAATTTTTGGCATATTGTGGCTTATAGATGCAGCAAGCCAATCTCTGCCTCCGTTGCAATGTGGCGTTTTTCCTCTCCATTAGTGTCTGTGTCCAAATTTCTTTCTTCTGAATAGAATGCCAGCGACTGGATTAGGGGCCACCCTAATCCACTAGGACATCATTTTAATTTTTTTTAATTTATATATTTAGTTATTTTAGTAATCTCTACACCCAAAGTGGGGCTTGAACTCACAATCCTGAGACCAGGAACCGAATGTTCTTCTAAGGCAGTCAAGCATCCCAGACCTCATTTTAACTTAATCATCTCTACTAACAATGTATATCCAAATAAGGTCATATTCACAAATACCAGGGGTCGGCACTACAACATGTCCCCCCCTTTGGTGGGGGGAGGCACAATTCAACCCACAATACCGGTCTCCCTCTACTAGACTATAAGCTCCATCAGAACAAGGATTCTTTTTTTTTCTATTTTAGAGAGAGACAGCACGAATAGGGGAGAGGAGCAGAGTGAGAGAGAGAATCTCAAGCAGGCTCCACACTCAGTGAAGAGCCTAACATGAGGCTCGATCCCAGGAACAGGAGATCATGACCTGAGCTGAAATCAAGAGTCAGACACTCATCTGACTGAGCCACCCAGTTGTCCCAAGAACTGGGATTCCTGACTATGTAGAAGCTAGCTGTTGTGGCCATGATAAAGACACTCAATAACCATGTGTTAAAACAACAGGCGAATAATTATGTTCTAATGAAATCAGGACGGCTAGTTAGATACAGTCAAATTAGATGGATATAGATAAAAATTTTGCAAACTCTTCAAGAGATATGCTAGGATGTGCACATCTACAGCCATCAAAAACCCCCAGGAGAATAACTAATTCACAGAATTAATGTATTTCTAAAGGAAATACATTACCTTCCCAAAGCATTCAATGCCACTGACTTGTTTCCAAGCCTCTTATTGTAGGTAAATAATATTTTTTTCTTGATTTCAGACTGCTAGGAAAAACTTTTAGTCCTTATTTTTCCTGTATCCTACTTCTTCAATGCCTCAAATCAAAGTACTTGTTAACAGGTTTGATCCATTGGCAAAATGCTCAGTACCTAAAGAGCTGAATATAAAACTTTAAGTTCCAGTGTGAGGTTTCCAGGTATAAAAGAGGATCCATCCTATATGTGACATTTATGGAATACTTTACAATATTAATGTAGTAAAAAGAAAAGAAAAGAAAAGCTGTTTAAAAGGTAAATCCCCTAAGAACAAGAGCTCAAATTTCTATCAATAGCTATATGTACTTTTCATGCTTTAAGTGAAAACCATCTGTGACGAAGCTTTTCAAAGTAGAACCAGTGAAGAAGGCCTCTGTGGGTCTATGTCTAACATCCAAAGCCACTGCTGACCTCTCAGAAAGAGGAACAATTCAGTTCAGTCACCAACTGAGTCCTGATTCTGATAACAGGACAATCTACCACTCATTTCGTTTAATGAGTGGGAGTCGTGATCATGTCTTCTATAGAACTAAACCTAACAGGAGGAGGAAAAGTAATGTACTAGGTCTTTTCAAATGTCATTTTTCAAATATATTTTTGTCAATATGGATGCTTGGCATATTATTATGAAATGCTAACATATCCTACTGAGCCTTTCTTCCTATTTTACTAAGCTCCTTTGCGGGAGAAGCAGCAGCAGCGCCATCTTCTGGAATAAAAGAAATGCGAAATAATTAATGGTGTTTGTAAAAGTCAGAGTCCTGAGGAAAAATAGATCATCTACAAAATGAAAAGCCTGCAAATGAATCTTGGCTGTTAATCATCACAGAAGAAATCAACATGGAATAAATTTCCGACGTCAAGAAGCAACTGCCTAAGGGCAGCAAAGCCCTCTTCCAGCAGAAGACTGTGTGGGTGGCTCATGCTACGGTGGTATTTTTAACATAGGAAGTACACATGAAAATGACACACAACTGGAGGAAAATATATGTTCCAGAAAACAAATGTTCTGGAAAGTAACTGAAAAAAAATAAGTCATGAGATCACATTAGATTCAAACTGCTTTGTTATAGGAAAGTTGAAGAGACTGAGAAAAAAAAATTATCATTTTCTCCTGCCTGCCACTGAAAATTCGTAAAATATAAAATGGAATAAAGAAGCTCACAAAAGAAAATGACTGCAGTATGCCATACAGGAGTCACTGCATGGGAAAGCAGGGGTGTACGTGGGACAGGCTAGTCAGGGGATCAATTATAAAGGACACGGAATCTGTCCCTGGGAAATTAGGGTAATGAAGAAAAAAGTCATCATTTCTCACAGTGCAACAGATGGCTAAATAGAACGCTTGGATTTGGGATGGGAGAGGAGACTCCTGTTGTGGAGGGAAAGTTGTGAAGCCCTCCCCCTCCTCCCCACCGCCGCCCCAGAAAGTATGGTCAGTGTGGCGGGCAGAATTCTAAGACTCTGGGCCCTTGGCATACACTCATCTTCTCCCAGTAATTCAAACACTAATCCAGGTACTGCTGGAAAGGAATTTTGCAATGAGTTGATCTGAAGACAACAGAGAGCACTGACGTGGGCCCCAATTTAATCAGAGGAGCCCCTTCAAAGTACAGAATTTTCAGGGCGCCTGGGTAGCTCAGTCGATTGGGCATCCGACTCTTGATTTCTGCTTAGGTCATGATCTCATGGTTCCTGAGACTGAGCCCTGTGCTGGGCTCTACACTGACAGTGAGGAGCCTGCTTGGGATTCTCTCACACTCCCTCTCCCCTCTGCCCCTCCCCTGCTCACTCGCTCGCTGTCTCTCTCTCTCTTCTCTTCTCTTCTCTCTCTCAAAAATAAAGAAATAAAACTTAAAAAGAAGTACAGAATTTTCTTTGGCTGGTTGCAGAGGACGAAGTCAGAGATGACAAGTGCCACTGCTGGCTTGAGAATGAAGGAGGCCACATGTCAAGGAACACAGGTGGTGTCCAGAGCTGAGAGTAGCCTCTGCTGACAGCTGGCAAGAGAATGGGGACCTCAGTCTTATAACTGCAAGGAGTTGAACTCTGCCCCCAAGAATATACCGGGAAGTGGATTTCTTGCCACTCTCCAAATAACTCGCCTGGTAGACCCCTAGATTTCAGCCTCTGATACCATGAACTGAGAACCTGGCCATACCGGGCTGAACCCATCCAAGTGTTAGATGACAACTGATTGTTGTTTTAAACCACTAAGTTTGTCACCATTTATTATTCAGCAATAAAAACTAATAGATAAAAATAGGTACACTTAAAATTATTTGCTAAGAAACAGTTTCTGTAACCATCTGGCTTTACTATTTGCTGAGGGAGTTATGCGTTTTGTCCTTTCCTTTTACCATGGTTAGATGAACTTTTAAATAAGTATTTAGGAACACATTAAAAGATTAATGCCTTGTCTGGCACCAAATTATCAGCTTTCTCAGTGGGCCTAAACATTAATTCACATTCAGGTGCCTTCATGTCTGCCAATAACCAAGAGTAAAAATAAAAATACTGAACAGCTGGAAACACGTGGGCACAACCCAATCATTCAGATGTCTTATTTACCGGAAAGGCTGCTAGCTGGTCACCATACTGGCAATGGTTGTACATCATCTCTGCCAAAAGCTGTGCTCCTGGTGGGAAACAGGCAAGAACAAAGGTAGGGAAGCAGGAGAACATCTTCAGAGGCAAAAAACAGGACAGGTTTGCAAAGCTCAGTTTATCCAAGAGTTCTCCCTCCCCAGCTTCTTGGAGGCACCAATACCTCGACAGCTCCATCCTTAGGGTTGCCAGACTTAGGTGAGGAAAATAACATGGCATGGAGTTGAATCTGCATTTCAGGTAAGTCATGAATTATTTAGTGTATGTACGGGTCCAAAATATTGTACGAATCCAAAGCAGACCAGTGTACCCTGAACCAACCACTAAATATTGCATGAGACATACTGATAGAGAAAAAAATATTGCTGATATGAAATTCACATTTAACTGAGCATTCTGTGTTTTGTGGCACAACTCTACTTATCACTGACTTCTCTTCCATTTGACACAAGTTCTTTCTTACTTAAAATAGATCTACGTTTCAGGTCATTCTGTCCACCAAGATATACTACAATAACAACACACATATTCACCATTCCTGTACCTGGGCCTGGTAACTTTGCAGATGATTCCCTTCAAGAGTTTATTTCCCCACCCCTTGACTTTGACTTCAGCCATGTTACTTGCTTTGACGAACCAAAGGGGCCACACACAGTACTGTGCCATTTACTGACTGGAGCAGTAAGAAACCTCGTGTGTGTTTCCACTTGCCCGCTGGGACCTCTTCATCGACTTGAGTCCCAGGAGGACATGGCCACCCCAGCCGAGCCCAATCTAGACAAGTTTACTCACAGCCAGTCTCCAGACTCATGAGCAAAATAAAGGCATACGGTTTGCCAGGGCGATTTCTGCGCTTGCTTGTTTACACAGTACTACCATTGTCATGGGTAATTCACACTTCCCTTCCCACCTCATGGTTGAAGCGTGCAAAGAGAATTCAATCATCACGATACTGGCTGGTTTAAGAAGCCACAAAATAGAAGAAAAGAAAATCAGTCCCAGTACACCTAAGAATAAATTCTACTACCCCTTTGGCTCCCTCAGATGCTTCAAGAGAATTCCGGGGAGAGCACTAATGGGGGAAGGGAAACATATTGAACCTTACTCTCATGCTCCAAGGGTTATTGTCTTGTCATGTCCCTGTTTTATTTTGAACTGTCATGCTGAGCTTTATTGAGAATTACAGCGCTGATAGGGAGGATTTGATAAAGCTTGTGCAGCATTACTTTTCTTGAAGTCAAGGCTTTTTTTTTTCTTTTCATTTTATCCGGTGTCTATCTGAATCAAGCACTTCTGATTTTCTTCTATCTACCCAAGGATTAGAGCTAACTAACTTTATTAAAGACCAATGAACTGTAGTTCAATTCTCTCACACTCCGATCTATTTTCCTGCATATGTGAAGGCTTTAACATACACAAACACCCTCGCGGCTTGATTTCTTTTCCAGTACACTTTCAAAGGGTATGTGTAGTTGAGCATTTATTTTAATATGATTGATACTGTATCACATATTCCATAAATCTCTGGGCACACAGACTCTCCATTACAGATGAAGTAATGGCTTATACTTGTTCATTTGGCGTCTATGACAAAGAATAAACTGTGAACCTAACCCGATGGTTCAAAGACTGATAAAGGAATACTGGTCCGTGTATTTCTGCTGTGTCATCTCTCCGAGTTCATCTGGAGATCATCACCCAAAGTATTCTGAAAACCAGTTTATGTAGCATTCTATCAATCCGACATCTCTATTAAGCAGCTCTTCTTCTCTTTGTCAGGGTAATGATTGCAGCATATCTACAAGACCTTAAAATGCCTCCTCACCAGCAATATTCAATTGTACCCAGGATAGCTTTTGTGCTACATATATTTTACTGAACATCGGTGCTCCCAACACTCGAAGAGCATGCATGGTCCACAGGGCAGCATTCAATCTGCATAATTAGAACAAGGTGAGCTTTCTTTTACCAGGTGGCTAAAAGAGTTTACTTATGGCATGTTGTCTCAAAGGACCATTCATATTTGCTCCCAGGAAGCAAAGATCTACTGTCCTTTGAGGAGTCCTCATAAGCCTAAGTGTAGGTGGTAGGCTTGATCCATATCAGGGACATTAGGATGATATTTAGGGCTCTGCTTCTCAGTGTGGCCTGCGGGGCAGCAGCGGCATGTGGAAGTCCTTAGAAAGGCAGGATCTCAGGCCCACCTCACACCTACTGAATCAGAATCTTCAAGATCCCTAGATGATTCCTATGAACATTAAATTTTGAGAAATGCATCTCAGTGTTTACTCCCATTATGACATTACACCAACAAGACTCACTCTAGGATTTCCGTGCATGTCTCAAAGCTATGCATATTAAATAAGATCATACATTTATTTCATTAAGGTTTTTTTAATTTATTTTGAGAGAGAAAGAGAAACAAAGAGATAGAGTAACAAAGAGATAGAGTGAGCATGGGAGGGGCAGAGAGAGAAGGAGAGAGAGTCCCAAGCAGGCTCCATACTGTCAGTGCAGAGTCCAACACTGGGTTTGAACCCATGAACCATGAGATCATGACCTGAGCCAAAGCTACCCAGGCACCCCAAAATCATACATTTTAAAACTCAAAAGGACCTATAGAAAATGTTAGCTCTTGCTCCTTTTCAATGAGTGTGCCCCCTCGGTTTTGTTCCCAGTGGAATGTTCAAAAGTTATCACAATGACATTTATCATTTACCAAGTACTTATCATGTGCCCAGTGCTCTTCTAGTGTTTTACATACCAAGGCCAAGAGGAAGACTTTATTGTCCCCATTGTATAGGACAGAGAGCTAAGGCACATATTCAGACCCAGGTGATCTTCTCCAGAGCCATTTTCTCTGGCCCTACCCCAAAATGTTGCTCGTTCTGAAACACGTAAGAAATATTTTGTATGTAGGTCCAAATTTTGCTTGGCGCATCTCTGTTTTATCTTAAACATTACACAACACGCACATTAAAAATAGAAATCTGAGGCCTCCACCCTGAAGATACTGATGCAACAGATCTGAGGCCATGCCTAGGAAGGGGTATTTTTTAAGATGTGCCCAGCAAATTTTTGCGACTGCTCCAGTTCTAGAAATGCTGTTCCAGATGAGAGTCCCCTCTTCAGAACCGACTGTGGTTGCAAGTGTGCAGCACATTGGTAGTTTCCCTGATGCCAACACCGTCTCCACACACACATTCTAAGAACCTGGCCCCAAGAGTGCAAAGGCCAGCTGTCATTTGGCTTGCTGCAGACCCTCAATTCCTCCCATGCTTTCCTTGGTGACACAGGCCAGGATCAAACTAGCTTCATCTGCCTTTCAAATGAACTGAAGCTACCAAGACAGACCCGAGCCAAATGTCTATCTTTTCTCTCACACAGGCTGGGAACGGATGTGCTCACACTAAAGACTGTTCTCTCCCATTTCCTTTGTTACTGCTTATGCCCTTACCTTGGAATCAAATCTAAACCAGATTGCACGTTCAATTCTGTTCCTGGCATACCCTTTGATGCTCAGGCGCCAAACCAGGTTTGTCCTTGAGCAGATAACAATGTCGTTCCACAAACTTACGACCCCCTGTATCTGAACCTACATTATATTTTGAGTTCTCAGCCAGCCATTACATAGAAATGGAATGCCAGGAAATTCCCCAAAGGAAGGTGGCCTGCACAGTGACAAGGTTTTGGGGTGAATGCAAGACTCTCTCATTCTGGTTTCTACTGTGATGTCCACATTGCCATTTGTGTGTGTGTGTGTGTGTGTGTGTGTGTGTGTGTGTGTCTGTGTGTCCACAGAGGTCACTGTTAGAAACCCTTGTCCCAACCAGAAGTCCTCTTCAGATGCATAAGATACGTGAACTTGGTTAATGCCACTGTCAGGGCCATGAAGCATACTCCACTGCTCCTGCCACGCACTGGGCACCAGGCAACTCTGTGATAGAGTCTCAGACCCGCCATCTTTACTCCACACTCCTGTCTCCTGCTTTCCCATGCTCTCTCTAAGAAAGGGAGGAGACAGATGTGAATGGCAAGTGTCCTCTATCCTCGGTTTCCACAAACCTAGCCAAGATTTTAGTGCAAAATGGGGACCGGTAGGTCCTATGGCCCCTTCCCTTGAAACCTCAAAATCAGGGTTTTCCCCCTCCCCCCAATTCTCCCTGCCTCATTCTGGGCGACTATCTAACCTTGAAAGGACAGCAGACCTACTCTATGACTTACTAACTTTTCCAAAATCTTTGTTTATGCCCTGGGTTTTTTCATCCTCCCTAAAATGTAAGCTTTTAGAATCCAAACACTCGCTGCACTGCATATCCTCCCCATCCTACGACTGGCCACAGCGGCACGTGACATGACATGGGCTATAGAAACTGCATGACGGGGTCAGATGAGAATGCAGCAGCCACTACTCCTAATTAACTTTGCCACGCTGCTCAGTATTTCATTTTGCCTTTGGAAAAAAATAACCCACAAAGCACCCCTCTCTTGATGTCCTCAATTAGGGTTCTACCAAGGAAGAACTTCGAATGTGACCCAAACGTGAGAAGGAAATACACATGAAACAGTGGGCACACGAAGGAAGGGTTAATTCCCCATCTAGCTGTTGAAATTACCCTTGGCAATAATAAGGGCTAGTATCTACCAAGAACTTACTTCATGTCAGGTACTCTATTGAGCCTTCCTACACTATCTTCTTCTTGCTTTTTTTCATGACCATCCTAGGATTACATTATTATTATTTCTGCTTTTTTCATAGGAAAAACCGAAGTAGTTAGTTGAAGTGGTGGGTCTCAAACCTAATTTTTTTGGAAACTCCAAATTAAATGGGGGTACTAGACCTGATGTGGCGCCCCCTACAGGTCAAAGTCTAGATGAATCAACCGGATCAGCACATCTTGTATGTTTTCAGAGGTGTATCACCTGATCTACCACTTCCGGGATCTGGAGACACCTATTCAATCTTGGAACCATGTATGTGGGCGATTCTTTCTCCTTTTGAGGGCAATAGATTACGTAGATGTTAGTAGGCACGAAATACAGATTTCAGATGAAAACAATATTGTGATATAATAAATAATCCTTAATTTAAATCTGAAGTTGACATTTGAAGGTATCTAACCTATTTGAGGGACGTCTTCTAAGTCTCAGGCCTATAAATATAAACTAAGACCCAGAAAGAAAAATCCATGCAAACTGAATAAAAGGCTAAGGAAAAAACTCAAGTTAAATTTTAAATGCTTAGGCTAGCTACATATCTGTTCATTTCATCTATGTTTCAACAGTTTGGTAAACGCTATAAAGTATTTTATTTTAATTCTTCAAGCATTATTTTGCTCATTATATCTTGCCAGCTTCCTCTTTCACTGACAACTATTTTCATTCCAGAAGCGATCACTGTTACATCACAATTAGCTGTGTACAGAGCTGAATCCTGTTAGGATGGGGGGAGGCCTATAATCCAGTTACAGGCTCCTTTGTCTCTGGCTATAATCGTTGCTTTTGACAAAATACTCCTTGTGGGAACTAAATGACTAACTCTTTTGTAACACATAAGGAAACACAACTTATGCTTAATTGGAAAAATATGAACTAATGCTTAAGAGTCATCTAGCCCAGCCCATGGGGCCCATGGTGCAGGATAATGGCAGTGCTTTAGCCCCACACACAGCATGAGCTTCTTTCATTGCTCTGTTTTCCTGCATTTCAACTCTACTTGCAGAGCAGAAAAGATCTCCCTAAGAACACTTCATTTCCCTGGCCAAAACAAATTTATAATTATAAAGAAACTAGTTGCCTTGTATTGTACTTCAAGTGCTATAGAACTTGTGTACCCCTCAAAACAAGCCCTTTCAATTTTGATGTGAACTTGCTTGGTTCTCATCCCCATCTCTGTATTCTCCCTCACCTTCGTGCCAAAGGCCTCACCGGTGCTGACGACTTTCCCACTGGGCAAGCCTACCAGTCCCTTTTTTCATTACCCAATGCCCATTTCCAAAAAACGTGAAGGTAATTTAATCATCACTGAGACCCAAACAGAACATCTTACAGCATTAACAGGACCCAAGGAATTAACCCCCTTGATTATTTTATAGGAATTTAAATTTCCTCCAAAAACAGAGTCTGCTTTTCACTCCCATTAACCATTGTTTGAGCTCTTTAAGTGGATTCATCTTTCTTTTTTAAAAAACCTGACTTCCATCTTATTCTCATTGCAAGGATAGATTGCTTACAACCGCTCAGCTAGCTAAATGTAGGAATTTCAACCCTTTACAACCAAGGGGCTTGATATCCAAGGAAGTCAAATGACTTTATCAAAGTCAATCAGCAAGCCACACCCCTTACTTTTCTTCTGTCGTCCAAACGATTCACCTTATTTTCTTAATTCCACTACCCAATATCCCATATCAAACTCCCAAATAACCTATTTATGATATTTAACAAACATGTACTATTATTAGTTTTATAGATTTTTAAACTCTCCACCAATGATGCATACACGAAATATCTGCTCACTCAAATAGACAACAGAGTCTCTTTGGGATCAACAAGTGTGCAATGACATCCATTAATGCGGTGTTTATTTTTTAAAGTCCTTTATACGCAAAGTGACTTTGCCATCTGCAAAACACACCACCTAAGCTATGACTCCATATAGTCTGACAAACTGCTACCCCGGATTCTTAAAAGGAAGTGTCAGAATTAGTCCCTTGGCTCAGTCAATACCTATTTTTTTTCCAGTTCTCTAGCAATTTCATAAAAATATGGGGTATTCGTATGGTTTATAGGTTACATTGAGAAAAATGAAAAATATTATTTTTTCCAAAAGTATAGCCCTCCAGAGGCTAACAATTGAAGGGTAGTGTGTGTGGAGATGGATGCTGAAGGGGAATGAACCATGGTTCAGGGGAAATGCAGTGCTCTGGCCAAAAGCTGAAAAACTGCTGGCTGTTTTAACCTCTATGTCATGTGGAAGTAGTATGACTCCAAGTACAGATCATTTACAACCATCAAAACTTCTTCTTCAATAATACCAGCAAGGCTCATTAGCCCCGCCGAAAGTCTCCAGTATTCCATTTTCTACACATAATATTTCATCGGAGAGCTCAACAGATATTATTGCAAGAAATGAAAGCATGTACTTTTTTTCCTCGTAAGGTTATTAAATAAGATAGCATACTCAAAAATTCAATACCTACTCCCATGCATTAAGAAAACCCAAAATGATTTATTCATCTATTTAGTAGCTATTTATTAAGTGTCTATGCCAGACTCTGTTGTTAGTGTTACGGGACAATTTACAGTGGTAAACTAGATACAGTTCTTGGGCTCATTTGAATCCATACGTTTTTGCAATATGACCAAAAAAAAAAAAAAAAAAAGAAAGAAAGAAAAGAAAAGAAAGAAAAAAAGAAAACTCCCACACCCTACCTCTGGGCAGAGATCTTTCTTCTAGAAGTAGCCTCAATCATGAAAGAACGTGTCAAAACACACTAGGTTTTAAACCTAACATGCAATATAGTCCCCAGTCTTGACATTAATATAGTCATTGAGTCTCCTCCTTTGACTATAAATTTAGCTGACAATTAGCTTCTCCTTATTAGAATTCTAACGCACAATTGCCCCTACAGAGCTCATTAGGATTTTGCTCAAGTTACATTCATTCTGGTTCATAGTTGGCATATTTTCTAACATTACAAGTGTGCCTTATTAAGGAGAATCTTGCTGAATGAGGCATACACCCATTCTCTTCTTCATTTTATAAGAGAAAAAGATACTGTTCAATTCCAAAAACATAGGGTTTAAGCAGTCTACGAAAATGTAAAAGCAGCCTATACTAGTGACCTTAATTTGTGACTTTTACAGCAAGCACACTATTTTTTTAAATTTCACCCATGTATATCAATTGTGCTCACTAAAAATATAATCAATCCATGTCTTTTATAATCATGTATACTGGTATCTTGTTTAATGAAACTAAGTAATTTATATGAAATGAGAAACAGGCAAAATTAATCTATGGTAATAAAAATCAGAAGAGTGGTTGCCTATCGATTATGGAGGTGGCCCCTAAGGATGCATGAGAAAACATTCAGGGATGATGTTTTATATCTTGATTGAAGCATTGGGTAAATGGGTGCATACATTTGTCAAAACTTGCCCAATAATTTAGTTAAGAGTTGTGTATTTTAATTCCTGAAAATTTTACCTCAGTTTAAGAAAACATAATAAATAGAGGTACCTGGTTGGTTTAGTCGATTAAGCATCTGACTCTTGATTTCAGCTTGGATCAGGATTCGAGAGATTGAGCCCCACTTCAGGCTATGCACTAAGAGCACGGAGTCTGCTTGGTATTCTCTCTCTCCCTCTCTCTTTGCCCCTCTCCCACTTGTGTGTGCTCTCTCTTTCTCAAAATGCATAAGCATTAAAAAAAGCAAACATAATAAATAGAGAATTGAATACTTCAGGGGAATATTATCATCAAAACTACTCTTGAAGGAAGAATGAATGCAGATGTTCAAGAAAGGTGGAGGAAAAATTCTGTGGAGAAGCAGTAGCCACGAAGAGATCTGCAGAATGATCATGAATGAGACAATGAAGGAGGAGACAAGGCTATTCCAGGGATTGAGGGAGAAGCACAAAGGTGTGACTTCAGTGAGGAATGGTGAAAAAGAGACTGAAATGAACACAAGAGCGAAGTCACGGGGGGTTTTCAGGTCCTGAGAAATGCAGACTTCATTCTGAAGGAAATTTACAGGAAGTCTGGAAGATCTGTAACTGGGGGTTGATAGAGAGACATACAGAGAGAGACCTATATATGGAAAGATACACGTGCACACATACACAATCTACAAGCAGTGTGAAGAATGGAGAGTTCAGGTCAGAAGGTCTGTACGAAACCCTTTAATTGGCTATTTCCTAATCCAAGTGACAACTTCAGAGGCTCAACTAAAGCAATAGCAACACACATGGAGACATGGCGACAGGGGGCAGATTTGGAAGGCATATTAAGGAAAATATCTGATGGAATGTGGTGCTCTATGAAGGAAAAGAGGATTTGGAGGAGTTATGGACACTGACCTTATTTCTGGCTTGGGTAATCGGGGGATTACTGTGTTGAGGTAGAGAATGCAGGAAGGAGTACATCTGGAAGGAGAGGAAATTAAGTTCTCTGAACCTATTGTATTGTATGTGCCTAAAAGGCACCCAAGCAGAGCCATCCAATAGGCTGCTGGATTGAGGTAGGGTGATTGTATCTACAGATTTGTCAAGTCCAGTTTTTGTTTATTATTGTTGCCCCCCCAAAAAAAATTAATAGCACTGCCTTTCACTCCCACAAAAGGTTCTAGTTTTATCATAAATTATATGGTTACCCTGGTCATATACTTGGGGAAGGATTTTTGGCCATTTGTATTCAAATGAGACAAAAGATTTTTGGTGTCATCAATACATGGATAGTAGGTAAATTTCAAGAATGGGATCATCCAAAGATTTTATTGAACCTGAGAAATATTGACACCAAGAGGAAGATGGAAGAGGGCCCCCAAAAGAGAAAAATAATGAAAAGTATTAGAAAAAAAAAAGAGTTTTACTCTGGAAACCAAAGGAAGATTTGCTGAAGTGATTCTCTCAAGAAAATGCAGGCCTCCCAACGTGCTTACAGAGCACCAGTGTCCACTATAGACGCTTGTATGTACAAAGTACTCAGTAGATGTCTGATGATTAATTAGTGGAAGGATGTATGTAATATTTGTTCCTAGGTGGAAAAACTCTTACAGAAGCCCAGTTTCAAAAATGTGCAATTCTTTTAAGATAAAACTTTAGTTTCAGAAGCCATAATACAAATCAATTCTCCTTTTCTGGAACAGAGTATACATTATAGTTCCAGCAACATTTTCTATGTGATTCTGTTTTGCTTCAAATGAAATACAGGGAGATGTGTCTGTGTCCATAATTCCCTCAAGCACCATCTTCTTTCAGCTTTCACTGTTCTGTACCATCTTTGAGTGTAGAGATTTCACTTTTATAAGTATTGCCCTTCTTATTGTTTATATGTGTTCTAACAACTAGAATTATTCTCCCCTATTATTCTTACATACTCCTGTCCTTTCTGCTGCACCTTATCAAAAAAAATTTTTTTAAAGCAACAACCAAACTCTTCTACAAAGAAGATGCTGATCTCCGGGCAAAATCTATAAGTTAACTATTTCCTGTCCATCCCTAAATACAAAACATGCATAAAGAGTGGCAAAAAAGAAAAAAATGTAAAGAGTGATATAGCTAACTACAACTTTTTTCCTTACTCTCAAAAAATGAAAGTCAGTTTTACTTGGCCAGATATATATAGATAGATAGATAGATACACACACACACACACACACACACACACACACATATATATAAACCTGAACACTCCCACGAACCATAATTTACAAAAATCTTCTAAGATTTGGGAGCTTATCCTAATTGAGAACATCAAGTGGTATTCCACAATCTAACTCTTAAGTAACATTTATCTACAATCAATAGCTAATGTGCTAATAGCATCCCAAAGAAGAAACGTAAATAAGAAAGGATACTAATTTAACACTGTGTATCAGTTATACTTCAAAACAAAGTTTCTGAAAAATCTATGGGGTTGAAACTAGAAAATTATAAATAATTCTCAGTAAATGTCAGTTCCTTTCCTTTTTAGAACAAGCAAGAATACTTTTGAAGAGTAAGAAGCTGGTTGGTCTAACAGGCTAATGTGAATGATCCAGAATGGTCCTGAATGGTTGTGAGCCAGAGGCAGTGAAGAGGGAACCTATCCATAAGCATTTGTCTGGATTATTCTATGACCACCATAATGTGCCTATCTCCCCTCTGCACCAATTCTAACTTGCTTTAATATGGAATCTGTTCTAGAGTCTGCTGAAGGCTGGCGTGGCAAAGCTACTCAACCCTGGCACACTTCACAGCTAAATATACTGAGTTTCAGGATAGAAAGCTTTCAGTAAATCTTGTTACCTGGAGGTGGTAAAGACACTATCAAGTAAGAAAAGTTGTCCAGACCACTTGGTACCACATCTTGAACACCGACTGAAGCAATCTGGTTTGTATCTAATGAGTAAAAGTTAATATACTTCTACCTTTTAACCAGTGGCACGTTATTTTGTAAGGTTGGGAAAAGTAAATCTGACATCCTTCAAAACAGAGGAGAAACATAAACCAGCAAGAGCAGCCAAGACGATGACAGTAATTGTGGGCCCCGATTTTGGGGCAACAAGGTATATACAAAACTTAATCCGGTCCTCAGGTGTATATGGGTAGCTTGTAGTTATTGTTATTTACCCAGGAATTCAGCCTGGCATTTCCTTCCATTAGTGCTAATGAAGCCTTACAGAGCTCGTGTAAAAAGAGTGACAACACAAGTGTGTGATTTTGACACTCAGGGCAACTTCACTCAGTGCAACTATTACAAATTGGTTTAGATGTGATATTTTTGCCTTAAATTCTGAAAAATGAAATTGCATGGCTCAGCTAAACTTTCAATCTTCTGAGTAATCATCATAATTGGAATCACCTGGAAATGGTCGAGGTTTAACTTGTAGAAGATAATGTTTTGAGATATTGAGGGTTTTTTTTTTTCATACAAGTTTCCTTGAACCCATCACTTTTCTCTCCACCATTCAGTACCCTCAAGGAGGGAACAAGTACAGTCAAGAAGTTAATAGAACTTCTGAAAGAAATAAAAATGAAAACCACTTGCAGCGGCATTATATCTGAAAGCCACAGTTTTCAATCTCAAGAGCCACAAATTTGAGAGCGAGAAAACTGTTTTGATGATTTATTATAAAGACTTGTCAAACATATGAAGATACAAATGTTTAGAGGGCTGAGAACTTAAGTGGTAGAGGAAAAAAACAGGACGGAGATGTGGAAGTAGATGGATATGACGGGGAGAGCTCTCTTAACCGCCCCCCCATTCAATAATTTATTCATTCAACTAACCTCTCCGAGGGATTACCTTGCTCCAGTCACTGGTCTGAGTGCTGGACCTGCAGCAGTAATTCAAAGAGGTAAAATCTCTCTCTCAAAAAGACTGCCATCTAACTTAACTGAGGCAAGTCAGCAAAAATGTTTATTGAGGTATGTGGTAGTAATTGTGAAGTTAAATGGAGTAAAGGAATAGCTCAAAATCATCCAAGAAAGAGAATGCACATTCAAATGGAACCTGGTATCAATAAAAACGATGGGGCGTCTGGGTCGCTCAGTCAGTTAAGCGTCTGACTTCAGCTCAGGTCATGATCTCACGATTCGTGGGTTCGAGCCCTGAGTCGGGCTCTGTGCTGACAGCTTGGAGCCTGGAGCCTGCTTGGAATTCTGTGTCTCCCTCCTTCACTCTGCCCCTCCGCTACTCCTGCTCTGTCTCTTTCCCTCTCAAAATAAACAAACATTAAAATTTTTTTTTCACAAAGGAGAGCGGAATATGTAGCCATCACGATCTAAGGCCACCAGTTGTGGATCTGAGCAAAGGGCTTGATGTTACAATCTGGTGAACTAAAGTAGAGAGAGGTGAGCAAAAACAGGGGCTTTCAGACAAATCTGAGACCTCTCCTCCAATGCCAGTGGAGTAAATTGATTTCAAAAATCCTTATGATACTTCACTCGTCCCTGTATTTATACTCTCTGCAATGTAACTTTGTAGCAACTCCCATCCAGAGGTTCATTTTATTTCCCAGACTGTTGAAACTGCCCTGGCCTTGTGACTTACTTTGGCCACGAGAAGGAACCACAGAGCAGGTGTCTGAGGTCTGTGGCTGAGCCTCCAGGGCCTGTGTGCTCTTCTACGTATTCTTTGGGGAGCCTGGCCATTACCACCTGAACACGTCTGGTCTACCCTGCTGGAGGATGAAAGGTCATTTGCAGGAGACCTCAGTTAGCCCAGCACAAGTCATCCCAGTCACACCAGACATGTGACTGAACCTCAGCCAACTCAACAGGGCTACAGATACCTAAATTATTCTATTCCAGTTGTGACTGTAAGGGACACTTAACTGATGATGAGTGAGCAATAATACATTTTTATGGTGTACGTCACTGAGTTCTGGGGTGGCTTAGTTCACAGCAATAGCTAACTGATGCAGCCAGGAAAATGTCTGAATTCTGTGCAAGTCCTTCCAGACCCTAGAATACCCGTGGGTAGAAATGACAAGAAGAAGAAAACAGAAAACAATGAGTTTAAATTTTGAGTTAACTGCATTTAAATCTGGAAGTAATCACATTATTTTTGATTGGGAAATTGGCAGAAATGGGGGTCTTTGAAGTAAGTCAGTATCAAAGAAAGTCACATGCACATCTGAGACGCACTTACAAATTGTCAACTGGATATACTTCTGCTGAAATAATTTCACTTACACTAGCAAGGAAGCTGCTCCAGAGATACCGGTGTTGTTATTAACCGTGCCCTTCAGACACCAGAGCACCTGGTACACCTCATAGCTTTGGAATCAAAAATTTAGTATTTCAGGAAATTTGTTACTACTATTTCCATAGCACCTGATTTCATTTTAAAAACTGGGAACATTCCTTCTGTAGACAATGGATAGCTTCTCCAAGAAAAACGTGAAATTAACTCGAGACTGTAGCAAAGATCGTGCAGCCTGTAGTACCATCAACAAGGCTCCCTATTTCTTCAACCTCAGTCACTCGTGTGACCTAGAGGACAGGCTAAAATAATGCCCCTCTGTAGGTTTGCTAGTGCTTATACAAACACTAATCAAGTACCTACTATCCTTGACCCACAACTCTGACAGGAGGATAAGAAGTGGGAACAGAGAGTGAAGTTGAGGATGGGGCAGAATTGGGTTTCAGATAGTATTACCCAATGCTAGAAGTCAGAAGTCAAGGAATTAACCAAAGTAGAACCTAAATCAAGACTGATGATTTAAAACCAAACAAACAGGGGCGCCTGGGTGTCTCAGTCAGTTAAGTGCCCAACTTCTGCTCAGGTCATGATCTCACAATTCGGGGGTTCAAGCCTCGTGTCAGGCTCTGGCTGAACGCTTGCTCAGAGCCTGGAGCCTGCTTCTGATTCTGTGTCTCCTTCTTTCTCTGCCCCTACCCCACTCTCACTCTTGTCTCATTCTGTCTCTCAAAAATAAACAAATGTCAAAAAAATTTTAATAAAATAAAAAAAAACAAATAAAAAGAAGGAACAGTAGGGAAAATGAGGATGACTTTTCCAAATAATATTGCTTCTCCTTATTTGTTTTTCGAGAACATTCAGGGCCACCATATTTCACAGGAGTCCATGCTTCTATCTGGATCTATGGAAATGATGCTAACTGTAGTTCAACAGTGTACGGCTCGGAATATATGTGGCTGCCGTGAATACGAGACACACCTTGGTGGTATGTCACTCACGGAGAATTTGCAGGCCGATTAAGGATTTATCAATGAATTATTTATAGTTACTATGTGCTGGCACTTTATTCATATTATATTACTTGATTACTCCATCATTAGTATTTAAAATTATTTATTAATAATCATTATACAATACGATAATATATAGCAATACAAAACTCCAAGTTGCAGTAGGGGAAAACACTTTTGTTAAGTACGGCCTGTCACAAACCAGTGGCATCAGCATCACCTGGAAACTTACCAGAAACACAGATTCTAAGGACCAACTACAGACCAGATCCCCACCCAGACCTGCTGAATCAGAATTCGCAGTTTTAACAAGATCCCCATGTGATCTGTATGTACATTAAAGCTTGAGAAACAGTTATCTACATAAAAAGCAGCTGTCATCAATCATATGCGTCATTAACTTCCAAGACTGTGCCCTTAGGTGAGTGATAAAGAAATCTGTATTTCCCCCTTGGGTCACGAAACTGGTTTCTATCTCTGTATGAGTTTGAGAATCAGATTAAGTTATGAATACTATCTGCGGAAGAAAGGAAATAAAAACAAAAGCTGCCTACAAATTCAAGTTGTCCCAAATGCATCCATCCATATCTTATTAAGAGGTAGGATCTATGGTCCCTGCCTTTGAATGTAGATTGGGACTGTGACTCTCAAAAAAGTGATGCTATGTAACTTGCAAGGCTAGGTCACATAAGGCAGTAACAGCTTCTGCCCCAACTCCTTGGCTACCTGTGGAAACTAGCTACCATGCTATGAGCAAGCCAGGCAGCCACATGGAGGCATTCGGGCCAGTAGCCAGCGTCAACCTCCAAACATGAAAAATGCCCTTTCATACGATTTCATACAAAGTCACCACCAGACTTCTTCTGGCTGCCTCAGCATATATCACATGGGGCTGAAATGAGCGGTCACCACTGAGTCCTGCCCAAATTGCAGATGTGGGGAGGAAGTGGATGCTTTGTACCGTTTTTGAGGCACTAAGTATGGGG
Source organism: Cryptoprocta ferox (assembly GCA_028646485.1). Taxonomy (NCBI): domain Eukaryota; kingdom Metazoa; phylum Chordata; class Mammalia; order Carnivora; family Eupleridae; genus Cryptoprocta; species Cryptoprocta ferox. The sequence continues at coordinate 86,102,723 of CM053579.1, forward strand.
TGGTTTGTTAGGTAGAAACATAACCAGAACAGATCTGGTTCATGAATTCCAAGTAAAGACACCTGCCTGCAAGTACCCTCTAGATGTTGCCATGGGGAATGCAACCTCTTCTCGCATCAGGCTCCCAACTTGGAAAGCAACAAAGTTGACAACATCAGGCTACGGCTCCTTTCTTTTCCCACTGGGCCCTGGGAAACTGATGAAAGAAATGGCAAGAGCACCCCTTGGTATCTCACCATCCCTCGAGTTCAAAACCCACTATCTTGAGAACCCGTGGTGGTAAAGTATGTCTCTGCAGAATCCTACAGACTCGCAGCCTCTAGGATTGTAATATTGTTTATAGCTACATTCGTATCTTCTGCAATTAGAACGGGGGTCTAGAGTCCAGTTAACCTGTCTTTGGCTCTTTATTTTCTTGGATTCTTTGAGACTCTCCCTCACTGATCACATGCCCCATAAGGTTGCTCATACCAACAGAGATTCTAATAACAATGCAACTCTTTCAACAGGAAAGCACATGTGACTTCTAAGCCAAATCTGGTCATGATTATTTGGTGACATGCTTAACGGACTGGATGTTCTTAGTGTTCTATTCTCCACTATCCATTACAGTAGTCACTACCTATATGTGCCTATTTGTATTTGAAATAAAATAATAAATAAAAGTATACATTCAATTTCTCATTTGCACTACCCATATTTCAAGTGCTGGATAGCCAAGGTGGCTAAAGGCCACCATATTACACAGCAGAGTTAGAGAGCATTTCTGTCTTCACAGACGTTTCCGTTGAACAGCATTGCTCTAAGTATCTAACATTAACCAGAAAAATTCTCTCTCCTTTTATTCACATACCTTTTGGTGATAAAGGATCCTGGCTTGTGTAACAAATTTTAATTAAAAAAATGAACTAAAACTTCAAGGTTAGAGTAGATTGATTGAAAACTCCATTGGCTCTAGTTCATGTCTTAGAATTTTCTCTTTTGAGACAACAATAAAAAATCCTGTCTTTCAAAACCAACAAAGGTACTCTCTAGCTTGTTCTATAAAACCAATTTCTCAAATACATATACAGATTTTTAAAAAAGTATGATCAGCTGGGCTTTGTCTAATCAAAGTTTTCTTGGACATTCCTAATGTCAATTCATTGGTATTTAAGCAAGAAGAAACTTCAACATGCAATCAAGTACACTCTAAGTAAACTGACTAGACTCATGAGAATTTCATTTATGAACAATCAGGTCATAAAAGCATTCTTCTGGAAACAAAGGGAAAGCAAGTTTCTCAGAAAACATCTCTTCAAAGCCAACGAGGGACTTAGGAAAAAATGTCTCTTCCCTTCCTCTAAAAAACTGATAGTTCTTAGCTCATTTCTATTTTATGACATTATAGATGTCAAAATGAACAATTAAGCCAAGTTATATATGTCCATCAAACAAATGTGCAAGTCTTATTAACTAATCCAGATGCAACAAGTGCATCTTCTTATTGCATTTTAAGGATAATCCAAAAATTTTCTTACTGGTTAAATCTATATAAAATAAATAGTGTTCTAATTGGCCTCTGTACCAGTGATGCACACTATCTCTTTAATTCTTAGAAATCTAAGATTCAAAAGTAAGCATGCATAAATTGCTGACTCGCTGTCTTTACATGTGTGCCACCCACATGGATTACATTTATAAGGGATCTCTGAAAATTCTGTTTCCATATCATAGTGTCTCTTAGCCCAATGGAAAGGAAGTGGTTTTGTAATACACGTGAAAGCAACACAAGTATCATGAAATCATGGTGGGTTTTGTGGGGGGGGGGTTGCAAAGATTTTTTGCAGTATCTCTGTAAGACCATAATCATCATTTCACTCAAAAATTAAAAGCTTAGTGTCCTAAACCTAAAAACTGCAATGCTACAGAGATCATAAGGCCCTGGAAGCTATTTAAAACTATTCAAAATAGCTTTAGAGTGTGGTATGTACATAAAGGGTTTTTTTTTCCTAAGTGCTCTAAAGTTGACTGAAGAATATTATAAAAACCCAAAGTCAAACATATCACTAAGACATAAAGCAGCATTATAATAGTATTTACCCCAGGACTATATCTGTATTCTAGTTAAGCATTTGGTTCAGAATAGTCTGTGTAATTAATCATGTCTGTGCTATATTCGACACAAATAGAAAACCTCCTACTGAAGAATACCAGTAAGGCTCTTCAACTTGTAATATGTGTAGAATTTGAAAAAGACAGCAAAGTAATGAAAATGATTAAAGACGCAGAAATAGGATTGAAGAATAAAGGTTAAATGATTTGACATTAATTTAACATAAAGAAAAGAAAGGCAGGAGCTGTTTTCATAATGATTTCCAAAACATGAAGCCTTATTACAAAAGGAGTGTGTCTCCATTTCTGGTATTGAAAGAATAAAATGAAATATTGAATGGGAAGGAGACCACCTATTTTCTGGTGGAACGCAGTGATACATTCTGCCACAAGCTTAGAAAACACAGCTTTCAGACTGTAGAGTGGAAATTATAGTTACATAAAAATCGCTGTCAAAGAAGACAGGCAGGATCTCCTACAGAGCCCCTTCTACCCCGCCTTACGTTACAAATTCATTTTTGCCGCTATGAGAGAAGGAGAGAGTCACACACAGCACTCTGCCTTCCTAATACTTAAACAAAACACCTAGCAAACTGCCCTGTCATCACCATGACCACCAACCCTTTTTTTTTTATTACCTGGGAAAATTTATTACAACACAGAAGAAAGGAAGAGACACATGAGCCATTAGGGAAAGAATCAAAATATTTGTCTTCAATGCATAAAAGTTGAACATCAGGCGAGTGGCAAAAAAAAAAAAAAAGGAATGTCGCTGAAGTTAGATCAAACAGGATTGAAATTCTATGTCAGCCATTTTCTAAATGAATGACATGGACTCGAGTTTACTTTCATTTACTCAATCAACAAATATTTATTGAGTACCACACTCATACTGGGCACTGTTCAGGCCACCATGGAAATATTCATGAGCAAAATAGAATAACCCCTGTGTTCATGGAGCTTATATTCCATTGGAGAACAACTGTATAGAACCTTATAGGCCACTGCGGGAACTCTGGATTTTATTCTGAGAATGGTTTGAATGTAAGAGTGACATGATTTAACAGACCTTTTTAAAAGATTACTCTAGATTCTATGTGGAGACTCAGCTACAGCAGGGCACGTGTGAAAGTGGTCAGATCAGATCAGACTCAGGCAATAATCCAGGCAAGAGATAATGGTTGTTGGGAGCAGAGTGGCAGCAGTGGATGTGACGACAAGTGGTCTGACTATGTAAATATTTTGAATGTGCAGTCAATAGGATTTATTAACAGACTGGATTTGAAAACTGAGAGACCAGTCTAATGCAGCCCCAACAGTCTGTAGCTGAGCAACTGGGAAGACGGAATTGTCATTAACCAGGGTGGGGGAGACTCTGGGTTGAACAGGTTGGAGGGAAAGATAAGGCACTCAATTTTGAACAAATGCTTGTGATGCCTATTCGAATACAAGGTAGAGATGTCCAGAAAGCAGTGAGATGAACCTCATCTCTGTGAACTTCATTCTACTCATTTCTAAAACTGCATAAAAGTTATGTAAGAATCAGAGAGAGCATACATTAAGCACCTGGCATGTGGTAAATAATAAAGAGAATGAATGGCAATCAGCATTACCATCCAACGAAACTACACTAACGTCAGTAGAGGTGACTAAAAAGAGAAAGGGAACGGACAGTTAATTATGGTCACAATCATGACACCAAACAAACAACCATAAAATGTCAATGGCATACAACAAGAAACATTTTTTCAGCGGGCTGTCAGGTGATTTAGGCTCATGTGCACTGGACTCACTCATGTGTCTGCTGCCAGCTTGAAATTCAACTGACGTGGACCGGCATCAGCCAGGAGAGACTCTGCTCTACAGGGCTCACGTCATTCTCCTGGGAGAAGTACATGTACCCCACAGTGACGAGAGATTCAAAAGACAGACGTACTGAATAGTTAAGCAACTCCACTATAATTTGGTTTTGGATTTTGAAGGGGAGATTACGCCACCCAAAACAGGCCACTTTGGCATATTATTTTGAGTTAAAGTCACTTAAGAGAAAGCCAAAGCAAAAAAAAAAAAAAAAAAAAAAAAAGAAAAGAAAAGAAAAAGTAAAGAAAAACCCAGTGCAAGGACACTGACCCTCCTCTGTTGCCCTAAAAGCAGGAAATCAATGTCCCACGTGACAGGTGCCCTCCCCATACAGGAGGGTACGAGGCATCCTTCTCACCAAAGGTAGGGAATTTAGGGCCTGGAAATGTATAAAAGCTGCCTGCTTTGGTGACTTCTTTTGAGTCTCATCCTTCTATGAGCTCCTGGATGTATGAAATTAAATTTCTTTCTTCTCCCGTTAACCTGTCTCGTGTCGATTTAATTATTAGACCAGCCAAAAAAGCTGGAAAGGAAGAAGGGAAAAGTTTTCCTCCCTTCACCAACTCAAACTGGTCCCAGCGTGAAGTGGCCTCAGCAGGCCTCCCACTAAGACCTACCCATCAGCTCCAGAGTCCCAAGACTCTGCCGCCTCCTAGTGACAGGGATTCTTCCAGGGGTCACATGCTGAAGGGCCACGTTGCTCAAAAAGGATTTAAACTGCGCATGACAGAACAGGCAGAAGTAGCCCTTCCTGCTTTCAGCAACCTGACCACAGTAGTGAAAGGTACTTTCCATTTTAAACACAGGGCAAAGATGCATCGCTTGGCACTGTACCACCACCCATGGGCCGGTCTCGTGACCAAAATATTTCTTAGGACGTCGGGAATCATGACTAGGCTTTAGGTCCTGTTTCAAAAGTGATCAGTCAGCTTTTACTTATTCCTCACATTCATTCTTACCTTTTGCCTGATTTCTTACAAATCTGGACTGAAGACAGCATACAAAGCAGAGGAGGACATTAAGAAGTGGGCTATGTTTCTTCAATTGAATCAGTTTTCTGAGAAGATGTTTTCACTGATGAAGTAAATGTACCAACTAGTACAAGTTAATACTAGGGTAAGAAATGTAAATGCACTCATCTGAGATACAGAAGGCTCTGTTATCTATGGTGAGTCCTGCTAGCATTATGTGTACATACATATAGCATATAGATTTAAATATAGTTTATGAGGATGGAATTATGGTTTAATTATTAATTAAGCAATATGTGGCAAGGCAACAGTTCTGACATTTATGAGAAAATTAAATTTCCAACAGAGAAAGCGTAAGACACAGTCGGGTGCATCCAATCCCCAAGGATGTGATTATCTAATGATAAACCATGTTTTCTGCAGCTGCATGATTGGTGTTACAAAAATAAATGTTTATTATAAGTAAGATTGTGTTCTTTTTCTATGAAGAATAGATGAAGCTGGCTGCACAGAATATCAAACAGATGTTTCAACCAAATTGTGTATCTTCAATGGATTAATTCTTGCTATTTAAACTGGACTATTTCTGAAAGCAGATAGGGTCTACATGAGGAAAATGTAAAGAGTTCTCGAGCAAACTTCGCACCACTGTAAAATAACAAACAGCTCGTAAAGGTACAGATGCAGGCCATTGTGAGCTTTCCAGCTTCATTTTCTACACACACACACACACACACACACACACACACACACACACACAAAAGCTCGTGAGGGTAATACTGACTCGGGGTGAGGCGGGAAATGTTTCCATTAGACTAGTCGTGCTACGGTTCTACCATCTGTGAGGGGACTGGTAAGGATGAAACAGATCCCTTTTCTTTTTTTTACACTTAATTTAGAGAGAATCTTTTTTTTTTTTTTTTTTTAGTAAACCTGAAATCTTTACTGTGTTAGCCCTATTCAGTGCTAATCTGTAAAGCGTGTAGATATCTACTACCTCATTTAACCCTCTGCTTAACCTTAAAAGGGTGCTGTTAAATTAATGCTAATTAAGGGCCAACTACCACAAGCGTCTTAACTATGATCACATGACTAGAAAATACCAACACTTGGATTTGAAACCTAGGTTTGCCAGACGTTGAAAAGGGTGCTTCTCTTCAGTATGTCATGGTGCTGGGGATTTTCCATTGACCCTGCTCCATTTCCTTCTGGCTTTTGGGTGGGTTGGAACAAGTGAGCCCCTGAAGTACCTAGCAGATACTCTCTAGAAGCTGCTTCTCTCTCTCCCTCATATTCTCTCTCTCTCTCTCATTCTCTGTCATTCTCCCCCCTCCCCCCACCCCACCTGGGTTCCAGTCACAGCTCCCACTTCTTGCTCATTTAGGCCATGGGAGCAACGCATCCCTTATTTTACTAGCTGCAGTTCGCTGCGGTTTCTCTCAGTTTCTCTTCCTGGTGTAAAGATTTCCCTCATTACATTGCCTTCAAATTATTCGTTCTGAGAGTTCCATCTGTTTCCTCCTGACACTCTTAGAGAGCCACACTTTTAAAAAATTTATTAAATAATAGTCTATAAATTATAGTTTGACTTCACTCCTTCAACAAGCTTAAATACAATAATTATGTCCAGACACTGCTATCTAGGTACTAAGGACACGAAAATAGAAAATACCGCCTTCAAGAAGCTCACGATCTAGGACACCAATACATTTTGATACTTAGTACTATAGAGGAATTTACAAAGAAAGGGTATTTTCCAAACACCAGGGTCAGAGAGAGCTTTCCAAGCAGACAATGTCTAAGCAAGGCCTTTGAAGGATACATGGGAGGGGAGCCTGGATGACTCAGTCTGGTAAACGTGTGACTCTTACTTTCGGCTCAGGTCACGATCTTACAGTTCCGTGAGTTTGAGCCCTGCCTGGGGCTCTGTGATGACAATAAAAAACTTGCTTGGGATTCTCTGTCTCCCTCCATACCTCATTGCGCTCGAGCTCTCTCTCTGTCTCTCAAAAATAAACAAACATTAAAAGAAAAAAGGAGTTGCTGGAAGACCACCAAGCAATAAGAGGGCCCAGGGTGCCAAAGGCACAGAGGCTTGACAAACAAAAGGCTGGGGATAGACAGAGATCTCATGCCTGGCAGGCCTGTCAACATGCGTGGAACCATGAGTACAGAGTTTTGGCAAGAGGTGGACCTAGAGAGATGGACTCGTAGTTTCTAATGTGTGAAGGGCCTTCTACAGTCTGTCCTAGCAGCTTTAGTTGACTCTTGCAATAATTCAAGTAGAAGAGATACATTGACAATATCTCATTTAAGGACATTCAGAAAAGCAAAAATGAAGCGGGTTAGCAGGAACATGGCACGAACCCCCATTAAAGGAAACTGTCGACATGGAAGGCAAAAGTGACTTGAAATGGCAAAGGCATGTAAAAGACGGGTACACAGAAGATATTCTCTTGCTAGAGTGGCCTATATACAGTCCATATACTGTGCGGTTGGACGAGGAAGCAAGGGTGTCCCCCAGGTTTCTGATTTGGGCCATGACATGGAAATCACCTAAGTATCAGGGTTTCTTAGCTGAAGCAACTGACACCAGGGCTAGAGAATTCCATCACGAGGGTAAATGTGGGGGCGACATCCTGTGTATTACAGGATGGTCAGCAGCAGCCCAGGCTACACACCAGATGTCAGCAGCGGCTGTCCCAACCAAAAATATCTCCAGACACTGTCCAGTGTCCCCTGGCAGGCAAAATCACCCCTGATTAAAGACCACTGCCTACTTGGTAGAACTGACTTGTGGAGCACAACAATGAGGGCCTGCTTTGGACGTACAGCATTTGAAGTTTTAATAAGAGAGGAGTTGTTCATACAAATGATGGGGATCAAAGGGGACCTTGGTTGGAGATCTCCTTTTGGGAGACATCCGTACACATACTTGCTGAAAGCCTTGGAGACATTCAGATCATTGTGGGGGTGCACGGCTAGCCCTCTGACGTAGTTCAGTCATGCAATTTATGAAGGCCATGTGTCTAGGAGAAAAAAGGCAATCACGTACACTAGACATAGTCCTTTACTTCTCAGAATCTGTAACCTTTTATAAACAAATTTAAATATACCTACCTCATCAGTATTTAGATTATCTGTGGAAAAGCAGCTTATCGAATAAATCTCTGTGCGTCCCTGTGAGTGCAACATTTTCTACCTTCACTGCCTGCCCACAACTGCCTTGTAATTGAAGGGGAATGGTAGTTATCACTGAAATATCTCTGTTTGGAACAGATAAAGAGTTAACGTTGCTAATGTCACTTGAGTAGGAAACAGCAGAGCACAAACTAGAGCTTAAATGGTATGTGATTTTTTGGTCAGGCGCCTTTTTTTCTTAAACACACCATGCACGTTTCTGTCTTTTATAAAGAACCCAATAGCATCTTCAATTTCCATTACCACCATGATGGTAACTAATGCCCTTGAGAACTCCCTGGTGCCAGAAACCCTGAGAATTGTATTGACACTGTCTCATTTCATCTTGCCCCAAACCCTGAGAGTTAGATGCTATTATTATCCTCTTTTTCTAATGACAAATGATTAGAGAGTTAATAAACTTGTCCAAGGAAACATAGCTGGTAGACTCTGTAGCCACAGGAATGTGGGTCGGTGGCATTCCAAACCTCTGTCTCCATTACCAGGCCACACTTTCTCTGTCTCATATACCCATAGACACATGGCAAATAAAAATTCAAGGTGTTATTTATCTGACTTAGTAAAACAAAATGCCTGTACAAAAATTGTCAAGCTTTTTATGCATGAGTGGACTCAGTACCAAAAATACAAATGGTGTGTTAAAAAGACACAGCTTCTTTCTCTGCTTTACTTATTTTGTTCTGACTTGTATTTCATTTACTTATTTACACGGCTGTCATTCCCATTCAATTTTAAACTTTCTGAGACCAGAGACTGTCTTTGCAATTCTTGCAGCAAAGTTGTACTGAAGGACACCCAGGCAGTACCCCCCAAACCATGCCTTGATTGTTTAATTATGAATCAAAAAATGGATTAGTTCTAAATTCCTGATGGTAAACTCACTCCTGCATGTTGGGCTAAAGTCCCATTGTATTAAACTGTGCTTCTGGCTGTTTCTTTTAAATGGCAAGTGTTCAACTCTCACAGGCAAAGATGTCCCCTTAAAGATGTCCCACAGGGTAGATGCATACCCTTAAAATGTAACTATTTGACCTACTACAATATTCTCTGTAGAAAGGAAGATTCTTTTATTTTTAGCCTACCTCTTTGTTGGGTAAATTCTTCCAGAGGGGAAAACAGGAGGAGGCAGATACTGAGCTTCGTTCTCAGTTTACACATGCAGGTAACAGAAGAGCCAGAAGAACGAGTCGTGGGGCTCTCGGGCTTTGCTGTCAGACAAATGTGGGCTCAAATACCACATTTATCACTTAAGAGCTGTGTTGCCTTGGCCAAGTTATTTAGCCATGCTAAGTCTCAGATTTTTTGTCTCATCTCTAAATTGGAGATATTAGCAAACTTATCAGGGTGCTGTGAGCATCAAATGAAATAACATATCCCAAGTATTTCCCACAGCCTGGCATTCATGCACACAGGTTTCCAGTTCTGGGGACACCATGATGAACCAGGTACAACAGAGCTTCTGCCCTCACAGAGCTTATGTGACAATAGAACGAGAGGGAACATAAACCAAAGACTTAATGTAAGGAAATAATTACTGCACGCAGTGTTAAAAAGGAAACAAGCAAGATACTGACATGGGGGTAACGGGGCAGGGTGGGGGATACGCATTCTGTCTTTAGGAAAAGGAGAAGCCATGGATGCTTTTGAAGCAGAGAATCATTCAGATCTGATCTACATTATTTAATGTTCTCTGCTCCTGTGTGGATCCAGGATTGGAGGAAGGTAAGGGTTGAAGCAGGGAAAGGGTTAGAAAGACATTGAAATGGTTGAGAAGACAGATGATAAGGGCTTTGAAGAGACTGGTGGCAGTAGAGAGGGAGATGATCATATGGGGCTACAATGTATTTTGGATGCAGAACCAAAGGAATGGAAAGAGAAAGCTAAAAGATGACTCCTGGATTTCTGGCTGCATTAGTTAGGTAGGTGGAGAGGATATTTACTGTGATGGGTTAGACTATCGACTATGATAATACATCTTCTTGAACTTACCATGAGGTTACACCCCGATACACTCATTGGAGGTTGAAAATATCTTAAGTCAAAGATGCATTTACTATACCTAACCCAACGGAACACTGACAGCTTAGCCCGGCATACCTCCAACATGCTACAAACACACCGTAGTCTAAAGCTGAGCAAATTCATCTACTACAAAGCCTACTTTATAATGAAGTATTGAATACCTTAGGGAATGTACTGAATACCATACTGAAAGTAAAACAAAACAAAACAAAACAGCATGGTTGCACGGGGACAGAATGACTATAATGTGTTGGTGGTTCACCCTTGTGATGGGTGGCTGACCAGGAGCTGTGGCTCACTGCCACCGCCCAGCATCACAAGGAGGACTAGACGACATATCGTTAGCCAAGGAAAAATTCCAAATTCCACATCTGAAGTACGGTTTCTAACTGAATGCTTGCACCACCATAAAGTCAAAAAAATTCTAAGTCAAACCATCCTAAGTCTGGGATCATCTATATACGTGCTAAAAAGTTAGACATACTACCTTTGAGCTGCCAGTGATACAACTCAGCGGAAAAATTTTATCAACACCTGAATATATGATCATTTAAGGACAGATCTGTGCTGACTATGTACCTTGGAAGTAATGAACACAGAATTGGTTTTAATAGGAGGCTTTGTCCCCTTTACTCATATCTCCTTACTTTAAATTCCACCCATTTCCCAAGAGAGAACAATACTGGGAAAATAAGTTGGTTCCATCCCCAATTTTCCTCCCTCATTTCTTTCCAAGGGAGGTATGATGGGTTTTTTGAGTGATGAAAATAGAAATGGGTATGCATAGCTTAACCGCCTTCAAGGCTCTCTCTTCGGATATGACTGTGTGCTGCATACCCCTCTATCAGGCCCACGTCTACCATGAGAAGGATGTCTGGTGGCTATTCTTCCCCTCCATTTGTCATCAGTGCTTGAAGACGGCCAGGTAGGTGTTTTACTGGCTTGCAAACTTACTCTTCACCACACATCAGTATTCAAGTAGTAGGAAGTCTGATTTTAGCTACCTATTATCCTACAGCAGCCACATTTCTCCTAATACCATGAGGATAAATTATATTGTTGAGATAGACCAGAAACAGACCTCAGAAAAAAAGGCAGAAGTCAGATAAAGAGGAGGAACAGGTAAACTAGAATGAGAAGCCAGGAAATCAGAAGAAAAGTAGGAGGGAACTGGCTCCTGTTAAAAGCATGGAGTTACTGGGGTGCCTGGGTGGCTCAGTCAGTTAGGCGTCTGACTTGAGCTCAGGTCCTGATCTGACAGTTTGTGAGTTCAAGCCTCTTGTCAGACTCTGTGCTGACAGCTCAGGGCCTGCAGCCTGCTTCAGATTCTGTGTCTCCCTCGCTCTCTGCCCCTCCCCCACTTACTGTGTCTCTCTCTCTCTCTCAAAAATGAATAAACATTTTAAAAACTTTTTTTAAAAAAAGCACCAAGTTATCAAGGAAGAGAAGGATCCAAAGATGCTCATCAGGCAAACAGGGAATATGAGGAAAATTCTCTTGTATTATGAAAGCTATTTTTTGACACATTAAAGATACCGTATAAAATAATGAAATGTTAGAAAAAATCTCTTTACTTTTAAAAAGAAACCAAGGAGGTAGATCTAACAACTAATACTATACAACTTTTGGAAGAAAACAAAGAAAAATGAACCACGTAATTTTCTTCAGCTTAAAAGTTCTTTAATGCCTGAGCTACAACACTTTCTTATACAGATAATGATTAAACTACTAATACACTTGGAAAAGATAATGGTTAATGACATTCACACTAGGACATAATTAAATATGTGTCATCTCTGCAGTAAGTTATAACAAATATTTCTGGAAGGAAAGGAGGTAGACAGGGAGGTGGGCTGGCTGATCCAACCAAGAAAGCCTGAGGTTTATGATAGGACTTCGTACGTCCTCTAAACAAGAGATCCACAAGCCCTACCTTCTATGACCTTCTAAGGCACGAGGGCATTGAGTTCCACTTAGTCTGTTCATCCTGGAGGATTCCCAAATGGCAGGGATGAACTCTCTCTGGATGGAATTGATTATGACATGGCTGAGCTGAAACAATTTCTAGTACAAGACTCAAAAGCTGGAGGCCTACTGGGAATCAAACTCAGTTCTCTGGTAGCTATGAAAAGACTTTGAATATGAACATATTGAAGAGAAGAGGAATAATGTGTGCTGTTAACACTTTTCCTGGAACCAAGTAGAGATACATGGGACCTTAACCAAATTAATAACAAGTTTGTTCTTCTTCAGAAACAATAACGTGGCCACACGATTTTATGCCTGAAAGACCACTTTACAATGTAGGCAGAAGGATGGATTATTTGACTCCTCATCTTCTTTGTGGGCAGAGATGGTTCTTCGACCTTTCCATGGGAGAGAAGAGTTTCTACAAGGTTGCTGCAAAATCTTTGTTGGGAAATCTGACTATCAGTGAATAGAGCTCAAAACTGACTTTGAACAGAGATCATCAGAGTTCCAATCAATGTAGACATTAATCTGACCATGCATGAACAAATTCTTTATTACTGCCATCCCAGAGAACTTTCCACAATCATAAAAATAATCTTTATCTGTACTGCCCAGTATCATAGCCACTACCCAAAAATGGTTGCTGAGAATATGAAATGTAGTTAGCACAGCTGAGAAACTGAATCTGGCATTTTAGTTTATTAAGTTTAAATTTAAATAACCACATACATTTAGTGGCTACTATATTAGACTGCTCAATTTTAGAATTCAGTCCAATAGTCTTTGAATGTTAAGGACATGATAATTGCTTTTCTTTTTCTGGTCAATGGACTTTAAATAGAATAAATCTCAATTTCTTGTTCAGACAGGAAAAAACCTATGCTTAAGATTCCTTGTACAGGTGGAACCAAGATAGAGAAAGGAGCATGAAGCCCGCACCATATGACAACTAGGATTTCTTCTCTGTAGCCCTGGTCTTTAATACATCACGGAGGATCTCTTTTGAAATGTCTGTCTTTGGTTCCTCGCCTCTGCTGGGGCCTTCTGAGAACTGGTGGCAACAGCAATCCCTGGTAGGAGCTACGAAGGCTGTCATGGTAATCATCTTGGTAGACACTAAGCTAATATATTTCCATGTCTGGTAAGCCAAGTCCTGAAGTTCTAAGCTCAAGGGCGAACAAAGAGTTCTTTGCACAGAGTAAAGAAGATAGTTCATGACCATGAGGTTTATAGTTCATGACCATGAGGTTTACTGTCATCTAGAAGGATGTGATAAAGGTCACTAACCCAAAACCCACCCATTATGGGTTGAATTGTGTCCCCCCCCAAATTTATATGTCGAAGCCCTAACCCCTAGTACCTCAGAACATAAATGTATTTGGAGAAAGGGCCTTTGAAGAGGTGATTAAGGTAAAATGAGGCCATTAGGGTGGGCCCTAATTCAATTTGGCAAGTATCCTTATAAGAAGAGGAAATTCGGACACAGAGATACCAGACATCCAGAGGAAAGATCATGTGAGGACTCACAGAGAGGGTGGCCATCTGCAAACCAAGGAGATGCACCTGAGAAGAAATCAAGCTTGCCTGTGCCTTGGTCTTAGAATTCCAGCTTCCAAAACTGTGGAAACATTAATTTCTGTTATTTAAGCCACTCACTCTGTACTATTTTCTTCTGGCAGCCTCAGCAAATACACTTCTCAGGTCTTGATGTATTATGAAGGAGAAGGATAAAAGGGGGAAATAAGGAAGTATCTCCTGTACACCCATCTCAGCCTCTCCTTCAACTCAAGCCAAACTCAGGGGTGTGAACAGAGAGGGGTTTAGAAACACCAGGAATAGTGGTCAACTGCCCTACATATGACAGGTGGAAAGCTGCAAACCCTAGGAGAACCTCAGTGATGGCCTGGGCTCCACTCCCTTGATGGCACATGGGGCATGGCATCACGTGGGAAGAATCACCTAGAGCCTGAATTAGCTGTATTCGCTTTCCCTAACACTGATAAGCTGTGGGCACCAGAAGAGATCATCCATATTCTACTCCTGCCCGAAAGCAGCAAGCCTCACAATCAATGTCCTAAGCCTCTGGGGAACATGTCTACTCAAGAGGGAAAACTTTATGACCTGGGGTCCTTGCAGGGTTATTCTTGCCCTTGATGCCGCAGAAGGATTTGGAGTTAAGGATTACAGAGAAAGAAGACAGACGGGTTCAGTCAGTATCTGCCAAGGGGTATCTTATGTCAAGCTACTAACAGAAAGTACTATGAATCCAGAGAGTTGCAGGGAACTTATTATTAAGAAAATAGTATCTGTTAGTTAAAACTCTTCGCTTCCATTGTTTAAATTGTACTGAATGCACAGACTTGAGATTTAAAATGTGGAAGGCATTAACCAATGTGTTAAAGAGAGATACCTTCTGTGACTGGAATCTAGGCAGGAAACTTCTCCAGAGACCAGATATGAACCCTGGTAAAGGTTTAAAATCAGATCTAGAAAAAGTCACAGCACTGCCATCTGAACCAGGTGAATGCACCCTGTGTATCAGAGGACCCCCGGACCCCAAAAAAAGGATGCCTGTGAGTTGTCCACCTGACTGCTAGTAAGAGGCAGGGCCATTTAGCCAAACCTCTCAGGCCCCACAGACAGCTCTCCAACAGCAGATCCCTCTGGTATCACAGCCTTCACTTCATGAGTGACGTCGTGATTCTCACACATTCTGTTTTTCTCCCAACACATGAAACATACCCCCTTTCCTTCTGGCCCATAATCCTTTCCCCTACTCCACAGAACAAATACTTTGACCTGGTTGTTTAGACAGAGCTAGGTTTAATTTGTGCATTTTCGTTAGTTTTTAATTTTGAGCTCCTTTCATTATTTGGGCAAGTACTCAACAGGCACCCTACCCTCTTCCTGAACATATTCCCAATGTTGACTGTCACCTGGTTTCTTCATCTTCATCCAGCCACTAAGAACCTGATTAAAATGGCAGGTACTCCTCAGGCCCAACTCCCACTTGTACAGACTTCATCAATTTTCCATTCTCAAAATGTCTCACTTTCAGATGATTGTCAACAAATGTGTTGGCTGAAAGTATCTAATACCTTTCATGGTTTTATTTTATTCAAACAGCAGAGATTCAAGAACTCAAATACCAGAAATCCACTGTTAGAAACCACAGGTGAGGACGCCTGAGTAGCTCAGTCCGTTAAGTGTCTGACTTAGCTCAGGTCAAGATCCTGAGGTTCCTGGGTTAGAGCTCTGCGTCAGACTTTCTGCTCTAGAGCCTGGAGCCTGCTTTGGATTCTGTGTCTCCTCCTCTCTGCACCTCTTCCCCTCTAGTGTTCTCGCTCTCTCCCCCACTCCCTGTCTCTCTCTCTCTCAAAAATAAACTTTTAAAAAATAATGTAAAGCCAGAAGTTGGCTACTTTATTTTTGTTTTTTAAAAAATTTAATGTTTATTCATCTTTGAGAGAGAGCGAGCATGAGAGCAGGGGAGGCGGAGAGGGAGAGATAGAATCTAAAGCAGGCTCCAGGCTCCGAGCCATCAACACAGAGCCTGATGCGGGGCTCGAACCCATTCACCAAGAGATCATAACCTGAGCTTCAGTGGGACGCTCAACCAAATGAGCCACCCACACACCCCAGAAGTTGGCTACTTGAAAATAAAAAAAGGAAAGAAAAGAAACTATAGGTATGAGGGTTGATATTTAGTGGCAGAAAAGACCTGTCTGGCACCTCTGCAGATAATAAAAAAAATCCCAAGAAATTCAAAATTGGCCACTCTTGGACCTTGGTTTTGCTTTTTAGGCCACCACTGAGCTACAGATGATGGAGGAGTCTATAATTTGGCTTGCATATTCAAACACCTTTACTATTAACAAGCGAAGCCACTTTGTCAAATTATTTCCAAGGCAGCTGAATTTCACAGAAGATTAAGCATCTGGCAGGAGATAAATTAGATGCAACGTGTAATGCATGATTTTTAAATATTGCACACAATTCTGCCAGGGTAAATACAGGCTTAAAAAAATACCATATTATCCCTCCCAAGGTCTCAAGGTTGAAAGTCCATCAGTGTAGTAGTTCAGTGTGCTAAGTTGGTGAAACGGGTAGGTACTGGGGTTTCTTTTTTTTTTTTTTTCCAGTTCTGAGTATCTATCTTTTAAGTTAACTAAGTGTCCTTTACGTGAAAAGAATTTCAAGCTTGCAGAAGAGATCCAAGAACAAAATGGAAAAACACCTTCCCAGTCACATCAACTGCTAACTTTCTTTCCTTGAACCATCGGAGTGTAGGTTGTAGGCATCGGGGCCTTGTACGCATGAATATTTCAGGGTGTATTTCCTAAGAGCAAGAATGTACTACTACATACCCCCAGCATAATTATAAAATTCAGGAAATTTAACATCACCATGATATTAATATACGGTATATGTGCTATCTTCAGTTCTGCCATTTGTCCATTCCCACCCACCAGCTATAGGTAATTAATCATTAATATCTGATTTATTTTGCCTGGGTAAATTTTCAGAAAAATGAGAAACTTATATATTGTCTTATTTAGTTTTTTTTCTTACCCAAAGTACAGCAAACTATCTGCACTTCTTCTGTACTTTATTTTCCAGTTCACAGTAGACGCTGGAATCTACTGCTTATCAGTTTTTAAATGAAATGAAATACTTTCTCTCCCCCATATCATTCCATTTTTAAAGTATGTGCTGCCAAGGTGAGCACTCAAGAAGCTGTTTTATATGGAAGCGCCTGGGTGGCTCAGTCGGTTAAGCATCCGACTTCGACTCAGGTCATGATCTCACGGTTTGTGAGTTTGAGCCCCACGTCGGGTTCTGTGCTGACAGCTCAGAGCCTGGAGCCTGCTTCGGATTCTGTGTCTACCTCTCTCTGTGCCTCCCCGCTCATGCTCTGTTTCTCAAGAATAAACATAAAAAAAATTTTTTTAAAGAAGCGGTTTTATATGGAGTCAATAATTTTATACTATGTATATAGTGCAATCATGGACACGTGGGCTGCTACTGGTCTACAAACTATATGTTACCAGTCCTCCAGGAGACAGGGAGACAAATTCAAAGTCAGAGCATGTGCACATGTCCCTTACCTTTTTGAGAGAGAGAGAAACAGAGCATGAGTGGGGGAGGCACAAAGAGAGGGGGAGACACAGAATCCGAAGCAGGCTCCAGGCTCTGAGCTGTCAGTACAGGGCCTGACACCAGGCTCTAACTCACGGACCTTGAGATCCTGACCTGAGCTGAAGTCAGACACTTAACAGACTGAGCCAACCAGGTGCCCCAAAGTTTTTTTGTTTTTTTTTACTCACATTGTATTTCCATATCCTTATGAAAATCCTCTTCACTTAGGTGTGAACATTTTAAAAAGAGAGCTTAAGGCGGAAATTAAGATCTGTGGATAGGATTTGTTGGACATGGTTTTTATTATTATTGAGTGTCTTTAGAAGGAATATCCTATTTAGACTGGGCTGCCAGTTTCCAATGAATTATATCCTACTCTCACTAACATATATCATTTTAAGCTCCCATTTTAATTATGAGATTAACTGCCTCCTTGCACACTAGCCTGAATAAAAAGGTGCTTGGCCTCAGAGGGCGCTAAATGAAGGACTGAATCTAAGTATGTATTAAAAACATGCTAAGTCAGAGATCAAGTAGGTAATTCATATTCAGACAATTGAGCTGATCATGTATTTATCTGTTTTTCTAAAAATGCACTTCAGGAGTAACCTCTAAAACTTTTTAATCAAACTTTCTGAGTTATCCAGTGATAAAGAATAGACCATGGTGGAGGGGGGGGAAAAGCACTCTAGAGTACGAGTCACTCGAAATTCTTATTACAGTTCCTCATCTGCCCATGTTTTATATAAATATAACATCTTCGTTTCCTTGCCTCTTCAAAAACTGCTTTTCTGGCATCCAAACTGATTTTAAGATTGAGTTTCCATTTAAAAAGTCTAAATTGGAAGTTAACACGGGAGCAAAGCACAAATAGAAACGAACACTTGAAAGCTGCCTGGGCGCCCTGTTGCGCAGCGACGGAAGCGAGGATCACAAGGCAAGGTGCAAGGCTGCTCCTCTCCAGCCTTGTCGCCCTGCTCTGCCTGCTGTGTTCCGCAGTTCTCTGTTGATACTGTGGGGAAGCAAATTTACCACCCCGAAATGTATCTCTTTGGCATGTGAATTATTTTAGGCTGATTATTTTTAAGAAACAGAAGACTCAAGAAGTTTTTTCTTTTTTCGCCTCCCCATCCCCAACTGCCTCCAAGAATTTAGAGGCCCTACTGCAGGAAGGGAGGGATCACCAGGGACCTGCAGTGTAACATGACCAGGTGTGAGAGACCCAGAGGAACCTAGTGAAGGCTGCTCCTTCCAGGTCTTCTCTACGTCCCACTGTTTGTGTACAGCCCAGCAAACATTTGTTTACAAAACACTTACTGCTTTTTATGTTCTTGTGAATGGTCTTCCTTCCTTTGAAGTCTCAGCCCTTTAACCCCTTTTCTCCTTAGCTCTGGTGGACATAGAAACCTCAGGTTCCTGACTGCCTATGGGCCTCAGAGTCTCATGGACCCCCATAAGTACAACGTAAATATGATTTTCTAGGGTGCCTGGGTGGCTCAGTTAAGAGTCTGACTTGTGGTTTCAGCTCAGGTCATGATCCCGTGGTTCCTGAGATGGAGCTCCATGTCAGGCTCTGCACCCGCAGCACAAAGCCTGCTTGGGATTCCCTCTCCCTTTCTCTCTACCTCTCCCTTGCTCATGCTCTCAGGCTCTCTCTCTCAAAATAAATAAATACACTTAAAAATAAATAAATAAATAAGATTTTCTCCTGTTAATATGTCTTATATATATAAGCCACAAGAACCTTGAGCATAGAGGAAAATTTTTCCTCCTTGACAATAACGACTCTACAGTTTTTGTTCCCTTTAAAAAGCTACTGGGGTGCTGAAGGCTGTTGGGAGACAGAAATTTGGAGGAAGGTGGTCAAAAGGTACAAATTTCCAGTTATAAGATCAGTAAGTACTAGGGATATAACGTAGCACATGCTGTATGATATACGGGAAAGCTGTTGAGAACAAACCCTAAAAGTTCTCATCCCACAGCGAAAATTTTCTTCCTTTATTCCTTTCTTTTTATTGTATTCATATAAGATGGCTATTAGTCCAACCTATTGTGGTAACCATTTCACAGTATGTATAAATCAAATCATCATGCTGTAAGCCTTAAACATATACAATGACATATTATTTCTTGATAAAATTGGAAACACATATTTTAAAATACATTTTTTTAAAAAGCTGATTTAAGAATTTAATTTTGATAGCAATCTAGTTTTATAATCCCCAATACCCACTCATGTCTCAGAGAGTTAGGATGAAGTAAGAAATGAAAAATAATGTCATCATTCTGAAACATCTACTGGTTTCTGTGTTCTCCATCCAGCATGTCTGATTTCTACTAGAAGACAGAAAGTGTGTGGGCCTATATGTATGTGCAACCACAAGAACAAGAGTGACGGCAAAAGAGAAAAGATAAGATAAGACAGATGTAAATTTGAGAGCTTAGGAAAAAATATAGAAAACAATATTCTCGAAAGTTCAAATTTACCGGTTATTACTGCAATAATGGCCCACAATTTGCTGACATCTGCCTGTATCTGTACCTTTTGGACTTCCCCTCTCACACTGACTCTAGGCTGAGCCAGATGACTTAATGTGGTCTTTCAAAGATCTGAAAAATCCTTGGGAATTGAGATTCACTTTCTTCTCTTGGAAACTTCTGCCAGGTGAACAGACCTAGGCTAATCTGCTGGGAGGTCACAGAGATATAGCTCAGATGTCTCCTCACACCATGGATGACAGTCAGCCAATCCAAGAATCAGGACCACATGGGTGACTTGCATCTGAATGCAGATGTATGAGGGAACCCAGCTAAGACCAAAATCTAACAAACAGAAAAACCTACTCAGGTCGAAGGACAAATACTACACGATCCCAGTTAAATGATGAATCTAAAGTGGTTAAATGCATAGAAGCAGAGAGTACAATGTGTTTGCCAGAGGGTGGGGGGCAAGGGGAAATGAAGAAGGTATTAATCAAATGGTACAAAGTTTCAGTTATACAAGATGAATAAGTCTTAGAGATCTATTGTATAGCACAGAGCCTACAGTTAACATTATAGTATTTTGTACTTAAAAATTTGCTTAGGGTATATCTTATGTTAAGTGTTCTTATCTCAATTAATCAAGCAATCAATCGGTTTAAAAAATGACAAAGGTGGTAGGGGAAAAAAAGTACCCAGCTCAGCCATGCCTGGATTGCCAACCTCAAGAATTAATGGTTGTTGTCTTAAGCCACTGAGTGTTGGGGTAGTTTGCTACCCAGCCGTAACTAATATAGCCCATTTGAGTTTTGTTTCTTAAAAGTATGTGATAAATACAAAATGATAATAATCTTACCATACTTCCAATTTCAGTATTATTGCCTGTAATAGATGTGCTCAAAAGAAAAATCACTTCTATTCATTAGAGCAAGGAAAGGTTATTTTCACCTATTTTCTTCTTGGAACACTTCATATTAATGTCTTATTACCTTTAAGGTTGCCAGAGTTTAATCTACAGTTTTACCCTACAGGAACTTGTAAAAATATTCAGTACACTGCTTGGAAAATATGTGCCTCTCAGACAACACTGTACTTGTATAAAAAAAAAAAAAGGAAAACACTGAACAAGGACAATAAAACAAATAATTACAAGAGATGATCTCAAAGAACAGAGAGGAAAAGCCCTGTTCTAGAAAGGTTGACCAGCAGGCCCTTGACTTAGTCCCCCAACGACCAGGTGAACAACTGACTTTGAATGACCTCCTTATCAACACACAAATGGTATTTCTCCGCAGGTTTTTTAAATGTAAATAAACCTAGAAATTGTGGATTTATGAGACACAGCTATCTTCAGATAAGAGGTAGTCAAATACGCTATCTAATTAATTAAGTTAAAAAAAGAAAATATTCCGGAAAAGCGGCAGTGGCGGCAGCGGCAGCGGCGGCTCCGCGGAAAGGGTGGCGCAAGCCGGCCGGGAGGCCAGCCGCCAGCGGGAACGCATCTCATCCCCGGTGACGGTGTTGAACTGCACGGACTGGGATTCGGAAGTGAGGCGGAGCTTGGAGAATA
>CM053579.1:86124531-86198978 GCA_028646485.1 Cryptoprocta ferox
GGTTCATCTATACAATGGAATACTACATGGCCATGAGAAAGAATGAAATCTGGCCATTCGTAGCAAAGTGGATGGACCTCGAGGGTGTCATGCTAAGCGACATAAGTCAGGCGGAGAAGGACAGATACCATATGTTCGCACTCATAGGTCTAACAGGAGAAACCCAACAGAGGACCATGGGGAGGGGAAGGAGGAAAAAGAGTTAGGGAGAGGGAGGGAGACAAAGCACG
Source organism: Cryptoprocta ferox (assembly GCA_028646485.1). Lineage (NCBI taxonomy): Eukaryota > Metazoa > Chordata > Mammalia > Carnivora > Eupleridae > Cryptoprocta > Cryptoprocta ferox. Next base: position 86,124,762 of record CM053579.1, read on the forward strand.
AGAGACTCTTGAATACTGAAAACAAACTGAGGGTGGAAGGGGGAGGGGGAAAGGAAAAGGGGGGTGATGGTCATGGTGGAGGGCACTTGTGGGGAAGAGCACTGGGTGTTATATGGAAACCAACCTTACAATAAACTATAAAGTTAAAAAAAAAAAACACTGTTGCCTCTTCCCCAACAGGTAGTCACTATTCTTTTAATTGAAGGTATAGTTGACACACAATGTTACTTTAGATGCAGGTGTACAACATAGCAACTCCCCAACTCTATACATCTGTCATCAAACAATGCTATTCCAATACCACTGACAATATTTCCTATGCTGGGCAAGTCACCCCTGTGACTTATTCATTCCTTAATGGGAAACCTGTATGCCCGCTCCCCCTTACCTCTTTTTGCCCATCCTCCCCACACCCCTCCCCTCTGATGACCACCAGTTTGCTCTCTTTATTTTTGGATCTGTTTCTGTTTTTGTTTGTTGTCTTTTAGATTCCACATATAAGCAAAATAATATGATATTTATTGTTCTCTGATTTATATCATTTAGCATAATACCCTCTCTGTCCATCCCTGTTGTCACAAATGGGACGATCTCATTTTTTATGGGATTGTCATTATTCTTCAGTTGTAGTTATATTCTTGCATTTATAGTTTTACTATCTATATATGCATCCATAAGCAATATGGCTTATTTGCTTATCGTGTACATTTACGTAAATGAAATCCAACTATATATAATCCTTCTGTTTTCTTTTTAATGTTTTTAAAATTCATTCAAGATATTGCATGTAGCCATACATTTCTGTCATTACCTCAAATTCTGCTGTGTAACTATACCATCTAGTGGATATTCATTTTCCTGTTGATAGACATGGGTTGTTTATAACGGTATTATTTTTCACTATTACAAATAGCTGTACAATGGCCACTTTTGTACACGAGTCCTGAAGCACAGGCGCACACAGTTTTCTAAGTAAATGCATATAAATTAAGTGACTACAGCATATACCATGTACATCTTCAAAGTTACTAAACACAAAACTTTACAAACTGGGTATATACAAACGATACTCCCACCAGTAAAGTAGGAATGTCCCAGTTTCTCATCATCCTTGCCAATACTTAATATCATTACACATATTCTGCCAAAACCACCAAAACTGCACTCAGTTTCACAGCTATTTCATCCAGATTGGCAAATGTCCTCGGTACAAAAGCATATTTCGGAGCCAAATTTATCTTTCTGTGTTCTCAACTTTCCCTTGTTTTGGCCTACAAATTCTTGACCAAGTTGCTAGGTCACCACGTTTAAGAGGTTTTCTTTTTTGATTTATTATTATTATTTTTGTTGTCCTAAATTCTAAGAATAGTCTGATTTACTATGCCATCACTCCAAAAATCAGAAATCCAGGTGTTTTCCTGACTTATTTACAGTGATTTAATATCAAACAGGACTTTGTTGTCTGGGATTTCAAGGTGCACATTGATCATTCCACGTAAATACTCAACTCATGAGAATTACTCTTCCACCATCAATTATTATAAAACTGGAAAAAAAATATATGAATGTGCACCTGGGGGGTTCATCTGGTTAAGCGATCAACTCTTGATTTTGGCTCAGGTGATAATCTCATGGTTCGTGAGACTGAGACCATATCAGGCTCGGCGCTGACAGCATGGACCCTGCTTGGGACTCTCTCCCTCTTTGTGCCTCTCCCCCATTTGCACACATGTGCTGTCCCTCAAAATAAATATGTAAACATTTTAAAAAAATATGAAATAACTGCTTTATGACATTAAACAACACAAAGCACAAGAATGTGATCCCTGGTAGAAGGGAAACAATTAAGATGAGCTCTAGGACTTACTCAGCTCTCTGCTAAGTGGAAATTTCTCAAGTATGACAAATGGAATGGGAAGCATTGTTTGGTAGTGGTACTGAGTTGAGGAGAAAAAAATGAAAATTGAGGAGGCTGAGGTGACTAAATTTTGGGGGAAAGAGTACCAAAGCAGGGAGTGTTATACAAAGAACATCGTCCAGAAATCTTTGTGTTTGTCCTCTTGACCCTATCAGAACACCAATGTGAATATACACAAAATAAAACTCCAAGGCCAAGCAAAGAATAATACCCAGCAAAGAACAATTCCTAACTATCTGAGACAGTAGGGGCTGAGAATTGTTCAATTACTCAGCAGCCGAGCAGGAGAGACCTTAATCAATACATGGAAGTATTTGGTATAAACCCCAAAGGATAGTGACTTAGTAATAAGGTTAAATTCAACCTAGAATAAAGGCTTACCCTATAGAATTGCCCCCCAAAAAAAGCTTAAAAAGAAGCCTTTGAAGGATCAAGCTGATCTGCAAATACCTCAAGTGCCTGGCAGAACAAATCCAACACTCACCATAAAATTTAAAATGTCTAGAATACAATTAAGAAGGCAATACCCATGTGAAATAGCAGAAAGATATGACACATAGCCAGGAGAAAACGAAGGTAAAATAAGCAGACCTAGGAGTAACAGAGATGATGAAATTGACAAGGACTTTAAAACAGGTATTATAAACATGCTGAAGAATTTTAAAGAACATATAAACAACAACGACAAAAAGAACATACAAACATAATGTAGAGGGAATTAGAAGGTGGAACAATTAACAAGATGGAACTTCAGAAAATTCAAGATACAGTATGTGAAATGAAAATTTCACTGGAAAAGAACAGTAGCAAATTAGATGCTATAGAACAAGACATTACTAAATGTGAATACCTAGCAATAGGAACAATGAAAAGTGAAGCAAAAAATGAAAAAGGCTAAAAACAAAACACAGCCTCAGTGCCCTATGGGACACTATCAAGCAGTGTCTAACATATATGTAATTATAGTCACAAAAAGAATGTGTGGGAGGAGGGGGGACTCAAAAATACTATCTCAACTAATGATGGCCAAAATTATCCATTTGAAAAAAACTATAAACTTACAGGTCCAAAAAGCTCAACTAGCCGAAAATGAATAACACAAAGAAAATCACACCAAGGCATTTCATAAATTAATGAAAAGCAGTGACAAAGTCATAAAGCAGCTCGAGAAGGAAGACTTATTACATCCTGAGGAACAAAGATACAAAAGATCACAGACTTCTCATGTGAAATCATGCAAGCAGAATAAAATTAAACATTTTTTAAATACTGAAAAAAAATGTCAATCTTGAATTCTGTGTATTATGAAAATCTTTTAAGAATTACAATGAAATTGGAGCATCTATGTGGTTTTAGTCGGTTACGCGTCCGACTTTGGCTCAGGTTATGATCTCATGGTTCATGGGTTCAAGCCCCGTGTTCAGCTCTGTGCTGATACCTCAGAGTCTGGAGCCTGCTTTGGATTCTGTGTCTCCCTCTGTCTCTGTTCCTCCCCCTGCTCATACTCTGTCTCTCTAGCTCTCTAAAAGATAAATAAAAGATTTAAAAAATTTTTTTGTTTTACTTGAAAAAAATTTTAATGTTGAAGGGTGCTTTTTTTTTAAAATATAATTTATTGTCAAGTTGGCTAACATACAGCGTATACAGTGTGCTCTTGGTTTTGGGGGTAGATTCCCGTGGTTCATCGCTTACATACGACACCCAGGGCTCATCCCAGCAAGTGCCCTCCTCAGTGCCCATCGCCCATTTTCCACTCTTCCCTGCTGCCTCCCCGTCAACTCACAGTTCTCTGTATTTAAGAGTCTCTTATGGTTTGCCTCCCTACTTGTCTGTTTCAAACCATTTTTCCCCTTCCCCTCCCCCATGGTCCTCTGTTAAGCTTCCAAAGTTCCACATATGAGTGAAAACATATGCTATCTGCCTTTACCTGACTGACTTATTTCACTTCGCATAATACCCTCCAGTTCCAACCACGTTGCTGCAAATGGCAGGATTTCATTCTTTCTCATTGCCAAGTAGTATTCCACGGTATATATAACCCACATTTTCTTTACCCATTCATCAGTTGATGGACATTTAGGCTCTTTCCATAATGTGGCTATTGTTGAAAGCGCTGCTATAAACATCACAGTGAAATAAATAATTGTTATCAGACAAAAACAGAAATTATTGCCAACAGACATATACTACAGGAACGTTATGTAAGTTTTCCAGGCAGCAGGAAAATGCTCCTTTTGATGATTAATTTTATGAATCAACTTGACTGAGGTAAGGGATGCCCAGAAAGCTGGTACAACATTATTTCCAGATGTGTCTGTGCATGTGTTTCCAGAAGAGGAAGAGATTAGCATTTGAAGCAGTACTGTGTAAAGATCATTATCCTCATAGATAGATTGCCTTGAAGATTGATGCGTTTTACTGTATGTGATTTATTCATCAATAATTTATCCAAACACTCTTTTTTTTTTAAGTTTGTCTATTTTGAGAAAGACAGAGACAGCACGAGTGAGGGAGGGGCAGAGAGAGAGGGAGAGAGAGAGAAGCCCAAGCAGGCACTGTGCTGCCAGCATGGAGACCAATGTGGGGCTTGAACTCACTAAACCATCAGATCATGACCTGACCCTAAACCAAGAGTCAGATGCTTAACCGACTGAGCCACCCAGGCGTCCCCAAACACTTTATAAGTTGTGAGCCAAAGCATCAGGCTTCATATCCCTAATCCTCTTCATTCAGCCTGCACTCCAACCTTAGTGAACTCATGGCAATTACCTGAAAAAACAATGTTCTTTCTTTTCTCTGCATCTTGACCTGGAAAGTCATTCTTTTATGTGTACTTCTTGGTAAGCTCTTATTTATCCTTCAGGATGTTGCTCAGATGAAGTGACATCATTTCATAAAAATAGATCTGAAGAGAATGTGTTCTGCCACATTCTTGCTCCACAACAGTAGAAAGGCCAATTAATCATCTTTCAGCTAATATCATCGTTTTTAACAAAACAATATAAATTCCTTCTTCATAGAAAGTTTTGTAAGGGTTAAATAAAGTAGGATACATAAAATGTACTTGGAATACACCAGGCACATGAGAAAGGTCCATTTTCATTCCTTTGTCCTGGCTTTCATCACATTTTAATTATCTCCTACTACCAGAGCATATGACAAGTAACAAACACTGACCAAATACGTATTAAATATATTAACATGAATGAACATGGATGGACACGAAGCCAAGAAGGCTAGATATTAACTGTAATTTCCTCACTACTTTTACTTACGTATTTTTTATGGAATCTTAAACTCCTTTATTCCTTGTTCTGCCTTCAGGACAAATATTTTCCATGTAAGAGATTTGATTAAGCTTACACAATATGGGTGGCCTAAATAAACACATAATTGGTATCTTCCAAGAGGTATCTCTATTTGGATAATGAGATTTTCTTAAAATTGTCCAATGACTCTACCATGACAATATTAACAAACATTAATAAAGATTACTTTAATTGATTGGTTCCAGAGAAGATCGGTGGTGATAATGATTACCTTCTATTTGACGAAAGCACGTGCTATTTTGTAACCCACCATCTTTTTAAAGTGTTACATCTCTTAAATTCATCTTTCCCAATATAAAATACTCATAGTTTTCTACCTTCTGAAATGACTGAAGCCAGTACACAGATTTTTCTAGCTCCCTTATACTAATGTCAACAACCTTCTGTTTTCTCTCCCTATTTTCCTTAGAAGTAGCCTATATAGATTTTGATAAAACCCAAGCTTTCTGTATTCAAAGCTAACACCATAAAACGAGGGCAAAAACATCTGGTGGGTGTGGAATGGAGTCGTCATTTTGTACAGGGCAATGCCAGTTGTGGGAGAGAAGCAAAACCACAGCTGTGGGGAGGTTCTGAGCAGTTCCTATTTTCAGGATATGCTGAACTCATAATTCAGGCCTAATGAATGTGTCTTTGAAATGTAACAGCCTGTATAGATCCCTGCTTCCGCCGCTGCAGAAAAACTGAATGCGGAAATGGTAATGATTTCATGTAAAATTCATAAATAAATACACAGACAAGAGGACTGGTGCCCCAGTGCTACACAATGCATTGTCATGTGGTACAAGGGCTGTCAATGGAGCTGTTTTTAAGGCCACAACTGCAGTTTAGTTTTCCAGGTTGAATATACTTAGAGCCAAATATTTAGAAAGGTCTCTGATACCATGCTGTATGATAAACAGATATGCTCTGTTCTTCTGACAAAAAGTACTGTGTTAATGTCATCATCGGCTTGAAAACCTGGGTAAATTACAGGGAGCACAAGCCAGTCATCAAGATTCATGATGGAGGACTGGATGAAGAGTGTATTATGCACATCTTTCCTTGGGCAGATATCTTTCACATTACAGGTTTAGTTTGACACCAAGTACACATACATGTCAGCGTTCAGATGCCTGTAAACAGTTACTTGCTAGAATAACCATGAGTAGTTTAGAATAAAATATTAGTAGTCTACGATATTGGGTGCTACATGCTAGTCAACAATGGATAAAGAGACATAATAAAAAGTTCACCAAAAGCTGACTAGTCTAGCTAGCTGGCTAAATATAGATACAGATGTGGATACAGCTATAGCTAGAGATGTAGATATAATACAAATGAAGATAAAGGAGTCTAATGTTACGGAAACTTCTCATATACATTTTGTATTTATTCTATTATTCTGCACAATAAAAAAAAACTAAGAAAAAAACCAAGCAGGCAAAGGACATACAGATCATGGATAATGACTGGGTTCACAGAACAAGAGACAGTTCCTCATGTGAATTCTAAGTAACAGAATGCAGCAGTCTTTGACCTTCTCATTTGGTGAATATGAGAAAGGAGACAGACTGAGGCAATATACTGCACCTGCCTGAACATCGTCAACAGGACTGCTAAGTGACACAGTGCTTTCTGCATTGCAGCTGGCATCAGGACTGAGTGAAAGGTTATTTCCCAATGCAAATAGGAGTATCAACACATTTATGCAAAGTGCAGCATAACTTTATTCAGAGTAATGCAATCGAAATGTCTAGCTAGTTCCATATAAAAAGTGTCACTTTGAAGTTTTTGCATTCACACTGTTGTCTCGCTTAATAAAAATTTGTATACTCGTAGCAGATTTAATGCTGGAGCATGCCTTTTTCTCCCAACTTCCACTGAGCAAATAAGACAGGAAAGGAAGTGTGACACTGTTGAAAAGGAAGTTAGTTCGTGACCTGATATAAACCAAATCTTGATATATGGCTAGGAGTGGTCCTCCTAATCATGTAAGGACCTCCTAGCCCTATTGGCAGCAATAATTCATTTACATTGTAGTTAATCATTGCCTCAAAGAAATCTTTCACAGAATTTGTCCCCCAGAATGCCCCAACCCTTTAATTAACTAGGTAGACTAATAGTTATACAAATTCAGGGCAGCCACTTTAGGACTTGGGGTTGGTCAATTCCTTTCCTGGGGCCAGTCTTTTTAATTGAGTCTTAACAATGGATTATGAGGATATTATAATTATAAACTTTCTCTGATTTTTTTAATAATTAAGAAAAAAAATTTAACGTTTATTTTTGAGAGAGCGAGAGTGAGAGAGAGCGAGCGCGCACAAGGGAAGGACAGAGAGAGAGGGAGACAGACTCTGAAGCAGGCTCTGTACTGACAGCAGACAGCCTGATGTGAGGCTGGAACTCACCAACCCTGAGATCATGACCTGAGCCCAAATCGGATGCTTAACTCGCTGAGCCACCCAGGTGCCCCTCTGAAGATTTTTTTATGCCTTAGAATCAAAAGCCTGAAAACCACCACACAGCCAACATGCAAAATTTACCTATTTTACCACAGTTCCCAAAATGTGGTCTCTAGAGTCTATCAGCAATTAAAAGTTTCCAAGGATTCTTTGGAGAAAAGGCTGAATTCAGCACTGGGATAGGAAGTGTACAAACTTAGTTGAGGGTATTACTGAGCCAGAAAGCAAGAAAGCTGGTAAGAACTAAGGGGTTAACATCAAGGTGAAGGAGCCTCCGGTGCACGAACATGAGATAATTTGAGTATCAAAAAGAATAATGACTTCAGTGCATTTAAATATGCCAAGTGACTACAAATCCCTAAGTTCATAACTTATTGGTCTCAATTAGAAGTGGCCAGGGCACCAACTCATTATATGAAAATTGATAAATTAAGGAGAGGAGCATTTGTCCTGCCTCTCTGACACAAAATACATTTCAGGGTAATCAAAGGGTTGATCAACAAGTAAAGTCCTTCTGTATATAAACCTACTGTCTAATAAATGCAAAATGAATTCTAAAATCAAAATATCACCACTGGTAACCCTTAATGTAAAGCTTAGAAAGGAGCCTGTGAAGTCACCTTATCAAAATCTAAACCCACAGCCAATCGAGATCTAATTGCCTGTTCACCAGATGTATGAAGAATACAACAATTCGAATGACACCATGAAGAAAAAGTCAGCCAAAACCAGCATGTGCGACACTCCACTAGGCCAACAACCTGGTTTCTTAAGACATGAAGGGGGTGCAGAAGGATGGAGAAGTATTACAGAAAAACCTCAAGAGATATACAACAAGATTCAACGCATGAAAGTGGATTTAGGTGTTGATTCAAACAAAACAAACAAACAACAACATTTCCGAAGGAATTGGGAAAAATTGAAAATAGTGATATTAAATAATATTTAAAAACTACTATTAGAAGAACAAAGCTGGAAAATGCACACGATCGTATTTTAAGACTAATGATAAAGCTACCTCAACAAATCAGAGGGCAGAGAAAGAGACCCCCCCCCCACCAATGGAGTCAACTATGTTTAAAGATCAATTCAGTGAAGAAAGTAGTGTCTTCTAAAGAAACGTTGCAAGACAACTGTACATCTGTACTCTTTCCCTCCCCCCACCGCTTGCCAAAGACAGTGAGAGAGGGAGACAGAAAACTTCAACCCACATCTCAAACTTGGCAGAAAATTAACTCAAAATAGATCACAGGTATAAATGTATATTTTTAAATAATAAACTTTGAGGAGAAAATCTTTATGATCTTGGGTTAAGCAAAGAGTTCCGATCCATAAAAGGTAAATAAGACAAATCTGAATCTACCAAAATTAAAAAAAAAAAACTTTTGCTCCTCACATGACAATACTGAGAGAATAAAAGAACAATCTACATGGGAGAAAATATTTGCATATCCGTTATCCAACAAAAGACCTGTATGTAGAAATATAAAAAGTCTCAAAACTTACTAAAAAAAAAAAACCACCACCAATTGTAAGAACAGGCAAAAGTTTTGCCTATTATGTGTCTTCGCCAAAGAAGATACATAGAATGGAAATAAGCACACACAGAGATATTCAACACCGTTGGTCATTAAGAAAATACAAATTAAAATCACAGTAACATACCCCTCTCTACCTATTCGAATGGCTAAAACAAATAGCTTGACAATACGAAGCGCTAGTAAGAACAAGAGACTAGATCTCTCAAACATCATGAAAATATAAAACGGTACAGCCATTCTGGAAAACAGTTGGCTCTTTCTTAAATTTAAACATACAACTACCATATGACTCACCTCCTAGCTATTTACTCTACAGAAATTAAAACTTAGGTTCACATAAAAACCTGTATATGAACATTTACCACAGCATTATTTATAATGCTCCAAAACCAGAAAAACCTAAATGTTATCCAACTGAAGAATGGAAAAACCAACTCTGGTACATCCTAAAATGGACTACTTCTCAGCAAAAAATAAAAGGAACATGTTACTGACCCACTCAATAATATGGATGAATCTCAAATGCATTATGCTAAGTGAAACGAAACAGACTCAGAAGATTCCATTCAATTTTACTCATAAGACATTCTGAAAAATGCAAAACTATACAGAATGATAAGAAATCAGTACTTTCTTGTGGTGAGGACTCCAAGGAGGGCTTGATTTCAAGTGGGCAGCACATGGTGGGGAATTTTTGGTGGTGAGGCAACAGTGCTGTATGCTAACTGTGGTGACTGTTAGAGAACTCTATGCACTTGCCAAAACTCCATGAAGTGTTCACACACAAACACACACAAAATTCCTCCATGTATACTGAAACGTAACACCAAAAATAAATTAATTTTTTAAACCGTAGTCTTACCATACAATCCAGCAATTGCACTACTTGATATTTATCCAAAGGAGCTGAAAACTTACATCCACACAAAAACCTGCCCATTGATATTTGAGGAGCTTTATTCATAATAGCCAAAACTTGGAATCAACCAAGACGTAATTCAGTAGATGAACGGATAAACTGTGGTCCACCCAGAAAATGGATTATCATTTAGTGCCAAAAACAAATGAGGTATCGAACCATAAAAAGATATGGAGGAACCTTAAATGCAGAGTCCTAACTGAAAGAAGCCCATCTAGAAAAGCTATGTAACTGTAGGATTCCAAGTATATGACATTCTAGAAAAGGCCAAACTACGGAGACAGTAAAAGTATCAGTGGTTACCAGGGTTTGGGGGGAGGGAATCAATAGGCAGAGCACAAAAAATTGTTAAGGCAGTGAAACTTCTCTGTATGCTACTGTAATGGTAGATCCGTGTCATACATTGGTCCAAACCCACAGAATGTACAACATCAACGGTGAACCCTAATGTAAACTATGTACCCTGCGTGATAGTAAGTTGTCAATGGATGTTCATCAGTTGTAACAAATGTACCAATCTGGTGGGGGGCGCTGATAACGGGAGAGGCTGTACATGTGTGAGGGTGGAAGGTATATGGGAATTCTCTCTACCTTTTGGCTCAATACTGCTATGAACCCAAAACTGCTCTACAAAATAGAGTCTTGTTTAAAAAATGGCAACAATCTCTCCCACTGCCCACATGCTTCTGCGCGATGTGACTTTGCCCTTCCTCCCATCGAGAGGTAGAATCTATTTCACTCCCCTTGAACTGGGGCTGGCCTTGCAACTTCCCAACACCAGTGGAATGCAGCAGGAAGTGGTGGTGTCTGACTTCCAAGGCCAGAGTTTGTAAGAACTGTTTTCTCGCTCTTGGAATCCTGACATCACTTTGCTATGAAAAAGCCAGGTTTAGCTGATGGGAAGGTGAGAGGCCATGCAGACAAAATCAAGGTGCTCCAACCTACAGCCACTACCAAATGCCAGACCAAATGTAGTTGAGAGCCGACTGAAAATGCAGGAGTAAGCCCAAATGACATGACACTGAGCAGACCTCAGTCACAGAGCTGAACCCAGATCAAATCACAGCAGCATGTACTCAGTATTGGGGTCGTATGTTATAGAGGAAGCAGTAACTACAGAAGACATATATCGAAGTATGCAAGCGTGAAATGACACAGTATCTACAATTTTAAAAGACCCCTGAAAAGGAGGATATATATGGGGGGGGGGGGAATGGCCAAATACTGAAAATTGATGAAGCCGGTTACACTGGATTTTGACCCATTACTCCCTCTACTTTAGTGTAGGTTTGAAAAATTCTGGGGGCGCCTGGGTGGCTCAGTCGGCTAACCGTCTGGCTTCAGCTCAGGTCATGATCTCACGGTTTGTGGGTTTGAGCCCCATATCAGGCTCTGTGTTGACAATCCAGAGCCTGAAGCCTGCTTCTGATTCTGTGTCTCCCTCTCTCTCTCTGCCTCTCCCCCACTAGTGCTCCATCTCTCTCTGTCGTTCAAAAATAAGTGTTAAAAAAAAGATAAAAAAGAAAAAAAAGAAAAATTCTGTAATAAGATTTAAAAATAAAATGTTTTCAAAGTAATTACCAGAAAAAACGATTTACTTATATATCTACCATGTAAACAATAATAAACAAAACAAAAATACAACACTATAAATTAATTTCAATCTTAGCCAAGTCAAGCAAAAGAAAATAATAAAAACATCTCAAGTATACAAAATTTCATGTAAAATCTTTTTTTTAAGTTTATTTATTTTGGAAGAGACAGAGAGAGCACCAGCTGGGGAGAGGCAGAAAGAGAGGGGGACAGAGGATTCAAAGTTGTCTCTGTGCTAAAAGCAGAGAGCCCAGTGCAGGGCTCGAACTCACCAACTTTCACTCAGGTGAGATCATGACCTGAGCCAAAGTTGGATGCTTAATTGACTGGCCCTCATGTAAAATCTTCTGACCTTTGCTTAATTCTATTTTCATATGGAGTTACTCCATACATAAAACAGATCAATACTTTTCTAGTTTTCATATTACCAAGACTAATGGTGTTTTTCTTCATTGGGTCTACCTATTTGGAGATATTTTAGCCACCTTAGAAGCAGTATTTTCAGAACAGGTATCTGATCTTCAAATACCCTAAGCGTAACTACAACCTTTTAAGAACCTAAAAGGCCTCCCTTAGAATCTCCTATCAAGAACACCCTCTTGATGTTGATCAAAGAACAAATTTACATGAATAAGCATATACGAAATGCTTCTATTAAATTCAAAAAAATCTGTAGGTTTCTGCAGAAAGCTAATATCTGAATATGAATGCTTCTCATAATATTATCAGAAGCAGAAAAGGATGATGATGTGAGCTCCCCATCACCTGTGGAAAGTGACGTTGGGAGAACACTAAAAAATGACATAGACCATAGGAGCACTTATCACACCAGAGTCACAGATAGCCGTGGTGATGATGTTACCTTTGAATTGTCAGTTTCACTCCCATTTCTATTTGGCTATCTGGCTATTTTAGGAGATTAGAAAAACAAAGAAAGGGAGTAAAAATAAAATACGCAAGAAACCTAGATTAATTCACAAAAACGTAATTAGAACCATCTGGGAAACTTTTAAAAGTACAGAAGAAGAGGGGGCCCGGGGGGCTCAATTGGTTTAGCATCCAGCTCTTGACTTCGGCTCAGGTCATGATCTCATCATTCATCAGTTCGAGCCCCACATTGGGCTCTGCGCTGACAGTGTGGATCCTGCCTAGGATTCTCTCTCTCTCTGGCCCTCCCCCCCTTGCGCTCATATACACACCCTTTCTCTTTCTCTCAAAATTAAACATTTTTTTTAAAGTACAGATGGGGGGCACCTGGGTGGCTCAGTTGGTTAAGTGTCCCAACTTCGGCTCAGGTCATGATCTCACAGTTCGTGAGTTCGAGCCCCACGTCTGTGATGACAGCTCAGAGCCTGGAACCTGTTTCAGATTCTGTGTCTCCCTCTCTGTCTCTGCCTCTTCCCCACTCATGCTCTCTCTCTCAAAAATAAACATTAAAAATAATTTTTTAATAAAAAATAAATTAAAGTGCAGGTAAAGAATGATCATGGATATCTATGGTTTTTAAGGTCCCCACATGTGACTGGTATGTGCCCAAGTTGAAAACCACTATAAAATAAGTTAAAAAGAAATACTAGTAATTTAATTTATAAGATACTAAGTTTCCTAGTCAACACTGAAACTTCATTTTTTTAAAGGCAATATATCTCACATTTAAGGTAATTATTTAGTGCCCATTATGTGCCTGTCCCTAAATGAGCCACTTTCCCAAAATGTGCCATCTAATGCAAAAATCACTTCATTTCTCATTTGAGAAATAAGAACACTAAGGCTCAGAGGTGGGAAATGATCTCCTGTCTCTTTGATCCACTGTCCACAGCATTCCCAGTGCACTGCACAGATTTTTATGTCCAACTCAGAAATCAGTACCATATTAGGATATCTCAGGTAAAAAGAAATCAAATTAGCAATGCAATTTATTTCTCTGCTATATCCAACATTCTCATTCAACTGATATATATAATTTGAAGCTCGTAAACTTTAAAAGTGGAAGAGGAGGCTAACGGGCCCAGGAAGTACCATTATGATATGTGCAAGCTTTGTCTTTGATCTCTTTCTGCAGATAATCCAACAATTTTGTGCCTATCTCTTAAACTCTACAGCCTCCTGCTAACCTCTGCCCAGTGTTTTCCCTGCACTCACCGTGTCATTCACTCCAAGGTACACAACATGCTCTGGCCCTCAAGCGACCCTCCCATCAGCATTAAAATCTTTAGTATTCCCTAGGCTCCTGTTTAGTAAATAGCTTGAGAAGTCAATTCCTAACCCAAAGAAGAAGGTGGGAATTATCTGAAATTATAGGTATTTTAGACAATAAAACAGCCATTGGGAAAAATACATTGGTTTCAATTAGCATTTGAGATAGTATGGCTTTTCGTAAAGCATACCAGCCCTACTAGGAAACATGAACAGATTTGAGATAAATGAGCAGTTCTTAGGCAACACATGTATTTCTATAGAAGACCAAATAATAAGTGAGAGAAGAGTAACTCAGTTTCATCAGCACAAAGGATGGGTTGATGGGAAACTTCACTTTCTGTGGGAAGATAGTTGACAGGCCTTATAGGTAATGACTCCACAGACCTAAAGGGACTTCCACCACTCCATGAAGTATTTATTGTGATCTGTGTTTCACACATGAGGAAACTGAGGCTCAAAGAGGCTTACGCAAATAACCCTAGGACACAGACTATCTAAGCATCTAGCATTTCTGCTAAATGAATGGGAAACATTTCCCAACAATTAACATGTCAGTGCTAAAAATGAAAAAAAAAATTACTGGAGATTCAGGTAAGAGTAGAAAAAAAAAAAAAGAAAAGGAAGGAAAAAACACAGTTCACACTCCTGAACTTCTCAGGTCTATGGTTGGATTTCTTAAACTGAATGATTTGAAGGACATCACAGGGTTCTTGAGCCCAACACATTTTTTTGGAAATGTTATGGGTTTGTAATATTTTTGGTGCCAAGATGATCTTAGCTTTTATAGGATTCTCAAGGGTAGTAATGAAATGAGATCGTAAGGGAAGAAAAATAATTTCCCCTCTACTCTTCTAGGTTCTTGGCTGAGATTCCCTATAATAAAAGATAGATTCATAGGAGAAAAACAAACAGAAGTTTACTAACATGTATACCTCCTGTGTATATGGGAGAGACCCAAGAAAACAAAGCAACTCCTCAAAATGGCCCATACCACCATCTTAATATGATCTCTACATATTGTCAAGTTGTTGGATGGCAGGGGCAGGGGAGTTAGTTAAGGGAGGCTATCAGGTAAAAGCACAGTAAACACAGGTAAGGCTGTTATACAGATTTCAGTCCTTGCCTTTTCCAATGACACCAGTTTCTAGAGATTTAGAGTCATCCTTCTTTTCCTGGCACAGAGAGGAAGACATGTTTACAAATGGAAATTTCCCATATAAATATAAATATCTCTTACCAAAGGGTAACTTCTACTCAGTCTTCAGAACTTTCCTTGTATCTGCTGTTTCTTAAAAATCATCAGCTTAAATTAATCCTAATGCCAAAGAAACATACTTTGAGGTGGCAAATTCTGCTCCCCTCCAAGATTCAAAATACATTCAGAGCCACTAATTCAAATACAACTATGGATTCAGTGACAGATAGTGTCAGGAATCTTAAATATAATTTTCCTATATAAGCTCTTTAAAAATTCAATTTCTCAAAATCATTTGAGCAACAATTTGTTAATTAGTATTTTTACAGCATAGGAAAACTGTATAAACCTTTGCAAAGACAGAATAACTATCAAAAATTAAATTAGAAGCTTTTACTCAACAGAACTCACGGAAATGATTAAAATCATTTAAATATGACAAGATTGTAAAAAATGGTCTTAAAAGTCATTTAAGGGGCGCCTGGGTGGCTCAGTTGGTTGGGCGTCCGACTTCGGCTCAGGTCATGATCTCACAGTTCGTGGGTTCGAGCCTCGCATTGGGCTCTGTGCTGACAGCTTAGAGCCTGGAGCCTGCTTCGGATTCTGTGTGTGTGTCTCTCTCTCTGCCCCTTCCCTGATCGCACTGTCTCTCTTGGTCTCTCAAAAATTAATAAAATTTTATTTAAAAAAGTCATTTAAAATATCAAATCTGGTTTAACTTTGTGAGCGGAAGATAAAAGGAATGTTTTGGTGAACTCAATCAACTTAAGAAAAGAGGAGGAAACCAGTTAAGTAGAATCAAACATAGGGCTCATCTATGTTTCTTTGGGTAAACATATACTTTCTTCTCTCAACAGGAATGTTTTTGATAATGAAACACGGCAATAAAAATAATCGACAGTCAAACCAGGATATATGGTCATCTCAATGTTTTTCCACATATTAAAAATATTAAACTTGAGACTTGATTATTATTATTATTGTATTGCTGGGCTTTTTTCCCATTTCATTTGCTTTGCTTTGTTTTCTTTTTTATTGAAGGCCTGATCTACAGCTCTATAATCATACCAGACACCAACCTTATATACTGGCTGATTTATGCAACTTTAGAAATGCAATTTTCATGAGACTGGTTTTTTTTCTTTTAAAGTCGTTACCTATGAATTTTACTTTCTCCTCAAGAGTCTAACCTACAAAATCCATTTGCATGCTAGGACCAAGATTCTTGGAGAATCCAATAGGCCAGATGACTCCCTAAAACTCTCTACAGCAGAAATCTACAGAGATTCATATTGTGCTTTTAACTAAACCAACGTCTAAAATAAGGAAATCCAAGGCTCTAATAGGATGCATCTATAAAGCAAAGAAATCAATTTAAAATAATATTACCATGCCTATCTTTTCTTTAGTTCTCTTTTTCCATGTTGCCAATGGCTCTCTCATAC
This sequence comes from Cryptoprocta ferox, assembly GCA_028646485.1. NCBI lineage: Eukaryota > Metazoa > Chordata > Mammalia > Carnivora > Eupleridae > Cryptoprocta > Cryptoprocta ferox. The sequence goes on from CM053579.1 coordinate 86,141,345, forward strand.
CCAGGGACTAATGACTTGATTTCCAGTATACACGGTCTCTACCCTCATTTATAACCAGGTTTCAGAGTCTCCTTAGAGCCTGAACTACTGGCACAAACTTTCAGTCCACGGTGAAATCCACTAGGAAGGACATTCTTATCAACATCCAGTAGTTTGTCCCTTGTCAACTCATTAATAAGTCATTCTTTAATTTACAGCCAGTAATTTATCAGCCCCAATAAAAAGGCAAAGATCTACTAGAGAGATCTGTGGGGTTCTGGGTTAAGTTATGCATTCTGATGAGCACTGCCTCTACATACACTTCCAGTATTACTGTTTTTTTTTAGGAGAACGAGTAATGAAGATCAAGAAAAAATGTCTCCAAATCAGAGGCAGTGGCTGAGTATGTCAGTGTCGACCCAAAATGAAATAATGTTCTGTATAGATATATTTAAAAGAAAAACTGAAGAACACTGATGCTGGCAAAAATTACCACATATTCTACATGATTCCTTCAGTGATCACCTAATTTTTACATGAATAAAAAAAACACACCCTCATACACATCATCTTACCCATTTACAAATCCATTTATAGATCAGTGCTCCAAAGCAACCTAAAGATCTTTTGCTTTACTTAAGATTCAAAATGAGATCTTCTCAGAGTTTTTCTCTATACTGATGTAACAAGAACCTTTCTGAAATTATGTTAAATTAGGAATTTTAAGGGGAAAAATTACTATCTGTCGAGTTCATGATGTAGTTAATAATTTCCAGAACAAGTCTCAAGTAATAAAAAGTCGATGGGACTGGTACCATAAAACTTGCCACATAAATGCAAAGAGGACATAACCACCACCCCCCCAAATAGCTTTCACATAAAATCTTGCCACCAGATAACAAATAGCTTTGGGGTTAAAAAAGAGAGAGCAAGCGATTCCTATCTCCGGCAATATTCATAAATAATTTACTGCTAGCTTGTAAACAATAGAGCAGCACAGTATGAATGCCAAAGAGGGTCTTTCTATGTCATAAAGCCACTCAAAAGTGCACCTGCTGCACCAAGCCTGACTGTGAGCTCTGATGTGCTAGAAAAGGAACTGCTAAGCTGAGGTCATCAGTTAGCAGAAAACAATTTCCCTCATACCGAGAAGCAGGCTTACTGCAGTGCATCTGACATGGACAGATTGGAATTTTAAAACAGGGTTGCATAATGTGAGTTAGCTGGGAAAACAAATCCAGGATGTTCCTTCTGAATGACCAGAGCTAAAACCCAAGGTGTGGTGCTTGCTCTCAGTATGGGTTTCTCAACTTGGCACTAATGACCTTTGGAGCTGGGAAACTCTGTCGCGGGGGTGGTCATGCGCACTGTAGGCTGTTTAGCAGCCCTGTGGCCTTTACCCACCAAATGCCAGTAGCATCACCCACTACGATCAGCTGTGTGAACCAAAAATGTCTCTGGACACTGTCAAATGTCTCTTGGAGGAGAACACTCACCCCTGCTTGAGAACCACCGGTCCACTAGAAGGCAGAAACTTATGATGTTGCAAGGTTCACAGCATGGCTTTATTTACATTTCTGATTTGATTCTGGTCTAATTTGCTTTCTTTCCTGAATTCAAAACCACTTTGAAAGAAGCACCGTTAATGTTAACTGTCCCATCCTTCCGCCAAACCCCTACCCCAAAAGAAGTAAAATAAGGCTATGTTAGTTCAGATCACATAACATGCTCAAAATGAACTGTAGAGAAGCGACCAAACTCTCCTCTGATGTGTTTCTTTTGGTGTCCTGACAAATACTATACACAAAGCAGTGTTGTGGGATGCAAAGGTAGGGAAACCTAATAAAGACCAACCCTTTATTAATACTGAATGCATGAAACAATTCAAATTCCAACTCCCTGCTGAGAAGGATGTATATTCACAATCATAATGTTTAAAAGACGTGGATTCGGGAGAAAGAAATATTAAGTTTTCTGATTAAGAAGTACTGAGAGCAAACAAAAGGCACAAGAACAAAAATATACACAAACGCCTTTCCTCTCTCAGGCTCCTATGATGTATGTATTGAGAGTCGTGCCATTTTAAAACGCTGGCCTCTGAATCTTTTCGCGTTCTGTGGCTTGAAAGGCTTGATGTCAAAAGCTCTGCCAGGGCATCTTTGATTTCAGTCTGATTCTAAAACTTTGCTTAAACTGCTTCAACCTTCTTCTCACCCAAGGCCAGAACCTCCAAGTCAAATGAATGACAGAACTAACGTAGCTAACACGATATCGCCTTGAATTGCTTCATAAAGCTTTCAATCTAATAAGTCATTAATGTCTGAATATAAATTTATTGACTTCCACTGAGATTAATAGCAGGTCGATCATACTGACTGAATCCAAATTGGATCATGTTGGTCAATAAATGTTAATCCAAATTATAAAGAGCAGACAGCGTCAAGAATAATGAAGCTTACAATAACCTATACAGTATGTCTTTTGTTAAGGAACAGTGCCCCCTGAGAATAAAAATAAAGATTAAGGTAACACCGTATTAGTTTTGACATCCAACCACAAGGAAAATAGTGGAACACATGTTAAGGTACAATCAGGGATATGCTGATACAGCACTTAGTGATAATATCAACTTGTTCTAGAATGCTTTCCACTCTCCCAATAATGAAATTGTGTGAACACTAATCGACATCAACATCTACCTAATCAGTGTGGTGGGCCCAAGAAAGAGTGAGTTCACTTAACTTCCACGTTGAAAAAAACAAAAGCAAAGAATAATTCATAGAGATACATATGTTTTTGAATATTCAAATTACACAGTAAGACAAACAATGGAGAAATAACAAACACATGAATGACAATAACTACTAGTAATTATTAGGTGTCACATGCTATGGAGTGACTCATGTAATTCTCACAACGCTATGAGCTGTTACCTCCATTTCACAGACGGCAACACTGAGGCCCGGAGAAGCTGCATAATCCCTGGTATCCAGGGGGTGGAGATACGCTTTGGGCCCATGAAGCCTGGCTTTAGAGTGCATGTCTCCATTATTATCTGCACTATCAATTACGAGAAGGAATTAGCCAACAGGAGATCTGACAGAAGGATGTGGCAGAGAGGGACCAGGCAATGCAAAGGTGAAGGGAAGAAACAAACTGGTCACGTGTGAGAAATACAAAGTAGGCAAGCCATGGTAGTAAGAGGGGAAGAGAGAGGAGTGAAATGAGAAGCACTGGCTATTTTAACCTCTATTTTTCTATAACGGTTGAGAATGAATTAGTAATCTAGTGTTTAGTTCCGTTTATTACCTTTATTCCAGCTTTCAATTTGTTTTCAAAGCATCTGGAACTTTACTTCCAGATTTTCAACATTTCCCCTTCTTGATTTGAAATTGTTCTTTAACAATTAGGAAAGAATATAGTAATAGCTTGTCTGTATCCCATGCCCTCTTTCCTGGGAAGAAAAATAAAGATTCTGGCCAAATCTCCTTATATATTGACAGTATTGGCTGACAAGCATTTGGAATGATTTTCACAGGATACACCTGACCTATCTTGGTTGCTTATGGTAACCAAATTTGGAAATGATAAATTCATGGGGGATGGCCTATGGGAAAATATCACAGGGAGCTGGATTATTTATCAGGGTATAAAATCGAGACTCTTTTTGACTCCCTTAGTGTAAGTGATGAGCATTACTAATTACTTTTGAAATGGAGAATGATAGAATAGATATACCAAACATTCAATCTCCAAAATAGAAATGTCATGGTTCAAATAACATGGACTGTCTATAAATTTTTACTCAACCACCAAGAACTCACCAAAGCCTTACAAAAGTTCAAAGTATGTAGGCCACATTTTCTTACATTTCTTGTTTTACAAACAGTAAAATTTTAAAACAAAGGAGAAAGAGGTCTATCTGTTTAGAAATGTGAAACACTCTTTCAGGGTGCCTGGTGGCTCAGTCAGTTAAGCCTACGACTTCAGCTCAGGTCATGATCTCAGGGTTTGTGGGTTTGAGTCTCTCATTGGGCTTTGTCCTAATAGCTCAGAGCTTCGATCAGATGCTGTGTCTCACTCTCTCTCAACACCCTCCCCCACTCGTGCCCTGTCTCTGTTATAAATGAATAAGCATTTTTTTAATGTAGGAAAAGTTTAAAACACTCTTCCAAAAACACTTCAGTTAGAGAAAAAAATCAGAACTGAAATTACTCTCTTTAATACATTAAATCAGGCACTCACTGCATTAGGGAAGGGAACCAAAGTCAACTTCAGAGGAGAATAAACATATGGACACACAAAAGATGAAAAACCATGGGCCAAACAGTCCATTCAAGAAACAAGAAGTAGAAAAACAAAATGCCCAATGAATGAAGAAAAAAAGTTAATAATGGTAACTGAGAAAATAGGTAATCAGTGATGTGGTCTGAAGATTGGGTCTGTGAGGCAATGGTCAAGAAAGAATTCTTGTGACATTATCTGTGCAAAAAAGTCTTTTTATTGTAGCAAGGGGACAGGACCCAGGGGCTGAAAGAGTTGCAAAGGGATTATAAGGAGCAAATGATTATACACTTTGGAGGTTAGGGAGGTAAAAGCAAAGGAAGTTTCCAAAAGATATTTCCTATGTTAAAGATTTACAGGATCCTGGAGGCCTAGCTACTTTCAAGCTGAGGTTGTTTTTCCCTCTAGCAAACCATTAACATTAGGACAGCTGGGAGTTCCTGGAGGAACGTCCTACTCTGCCTGCCTCAAGTATGTGTCACTGGGCTGCAGGTTATGAGGAAATTTATTTTTTTATACATTTCATTTCCCTTGGTTCTCCCTATCAATCAGTATAACAAAAATCCTGTTCTTTAAAAAGATAAAGCACATAAATCTTTAAAAAGTTCAATCCATGGAAATTTTAAAGACTTACTTCAAAAACCTAGCACAGTACCAATTTTATATTTACATTCATTCAATATTGCATAGAACAGATAATTCCTTTATTTTATCAACTACAGCAGTTTCCCCATTTCTCCCTAGGACATACATTCCAAGACTCCCAGTGGATGCCTGAAACTGAGGACTGTACTGAATCCTACACAGGTGACCCTCCAACCATAGGTCCACTTATATGTGCATTTTTTTTGATACAGTACAGTACTATAAATTTATTTTCTCTTCCTTTTATTTTCTTAAAAACATATGCTTTTCTCTAGCTTACTTTACTAGAAGAATACAATATATAACACATATAACATACAAAATACGTGCAGGGAGCCTGGGTGGTTCAGTCGGTTAAGCAACCGACTTCAGCTCAGGTCATAATAATCTCATGGCTCCTGAGTTCGAGCCCTGCAACAGGCTCTGTGCGGACAGCTTAGAGCCTGGATCCTGCTTCGGATTCTGTGTCTCCTCTCTCTCTGCCCTTCCTCCACTAGCAATCTCTCAAAAATAAACATTAAAAAATATTTAACATACGATAGGTGTTAATCAACCGTTTACATTATCAGGAAGGCCTCCGGGTCAACACTATCAACAATAGGCTATTAGTAGTTAAATTCTGGAGGAGTCAAAAGTTACATGCGAATTTCCCACTGTGTGGAGCTCAATGCCCCTAAGCTCATGTTGTTCAAGAGTCAACTGTATATGCTATATTGGGTCCTATGCATATATACGTTAGTTTATAAATTAGACACAGTTGGAGATTAACAACAATAACTAAAAATAGAACAATTATAACATTAGACTGTAATAAAAGTTGTATGAATCTGGTCTCTCTCTACTTCTCTCTCAAAGTATCTTAGTGTACCCTTCTTCTCATGATGATGTGAGATGACAAAATGCCTCCACGAGTGGTTGAAGTGAATGATGTAGCATATGACACAGCATTAGGTTACCAGTGACTTTCTGACAAAAGGTAACAGCAACTTTCTGACAAAAGGTCAGAAGAAGGATCATCAGCTTCCAGACCACTGGTAACTGAAACCGCAGGAAGCAAAACCACAGAAAGCCAAACTGCAGATGACGCAGAAGTACTGTATATCTGATCAGAGTAAAGAAGGCAAAGTTCTCAAGTCGTTTTATGATCCTAACACATCTTCGAGTCTACAGCTTTACCCAAGGAGGACACACATACATAGAACCTAACAAGCCAATATATTCCATAAAAATCCCTGGTAAGTCATTAGCAGATCAAATATAAAATGCACTCTCATTTAAAACAGATATTTTCAAACAAAAATCCTGCAAATCAAATTTTATTCCAGGAATTCAAGGATGGTTTACTGTGAAGACTCTCTTCCAACAAGAAGCTACATGTATATCCACATAAAAACCAAAAGATCAATGCTACTTGTTAGCACCTACTTCTATAAAATAAAAACTAAATTTTAGGTAAACTAGGGAAAGAACATAAATTTACAATTACTTAGCGAATTGTCTCCCCAGAAAACTGAAACAAAACCTATTAAAACTAAAAAGGGAATTGAGTAAACTTTCTTTATATTATATACACATAAAAATTAATAGTTTCCCTGCACACCAGCAGTAACCAGCTGGAAAACATAATGGGCAAAAATTCCATTTTTACTATCAAAAAATATATGTATGTATATACGTTCATGTGTGTGTACACACAGGTGTACATGTACATGTGTGATACCTGGAAATAACACACACTCTCAGTCACGATTTGCAATCTTCTCCTTGGTCTGTTTTTCATCCCTGTGCAGAGGTCTCAGCCCATCCTCCGTCTCCATATAAACCTGACTCCTTCCTTCAAAAGCTTATCCAAACTTCCAAGTCAAGACCTACCTTTACCAGCTATCACCTATATCCACCTATATTCCTTTCTAGTTATTTCTGTTTCTGGTAACAGAATCCTTCCCCACAGCAGCTGAGATTTCTTTGATTCCTCTGGGTAACGTCCTACAGCATAATCAACTCTCTCAGCATTAATTTACATGCTTACCAACTCCACCACACAGCCTCCCCCCATCCTGTACTTCCCTATAACCAGATGACCCCCATCCCATCCTAACTTGAAGCTGCAAGGACATGAGGTTACCACTATCCTGCAGGAGTAATTATTATCCTAAGAGAACTCATTAAGTGTGGAGAATATAAGAAAACCAAAAGACAAGGTATTGAGAGCTGAGAACGGAAGGTATCTGGTCCACAGGGCCTCCCAGAGCTCCTGAGCCACCGCGGCACGTAATGCAAAAGGACTGAATGAGCTTTGCAACCTTGCAGGTGCTCCTTGCCACCACTGCACATCCTGGCGAAAAGGCAAATATCTTCCCATGGGGCAGTGATGAGACCCAGAGCACAAGCGAGAACACAGACAAGTTGCCTGAAGCCAGGGAAGAGGACTGACCACAGATGAGGACTAATAGCACAATCCACCTGCGTAGAGACCAGGCTAAGTCACGTGACCACACCTGGGCACTCTGAAGCCACCTGCCACTACCACCACCCTCCGCCCCGCCATTCTCAATTCATTACCAACTGCTACCCAGAGCCATAATGCTACATAAATCCTGGAACTTGGCTGCCATCTTGAAAAGAAAAAGGTAAGGAGAGAAAAATCCCTAACTGCATTCCAACGTTCAATAAGGTCCAGAACTGAATGCTTTTAAAGGCTTCTGCCCCTGGAAAGACTGGGGGCTTAAAACAGAAATAAGGTGAATTATAGAATAATAGTCACAATTTCATGCATATAAAAACATCACTGGGAAGTATCTTATCCACTGCACCATAAAATATAAAGACAAACCACAAGTGATATGAGGGCCAACCACATATTATCTCAAAGTTGCCTCAAAGGAATGTAGTTTGGCTCCGATTTAGGAAGAACCACAGACATTTCTACCACAAGGAACAGCAGAAGAAATGACTGGACTATCTTTTATTCACTGATCGGGAAAGGGTGGGAGAGAGTGACCATCTTTGTGATCTACCATTGGGTACAGTATGAGCAAGTGCAATTGCAAATCTTGATAGTTTGAATTTGCTGACCCCAGTAAAAAGTGCAAGCTCGGCTTTCCACCTGTGTAGGGAAAAGCCAGTTCTTCTGTACTATGGCTTTCTTTCCCAGGAGTTTCCTTTCCTGCTCACACAAAACACTCACACTTCTGGTCACAAAGTAAGGGGAAAGTTTCCCCCACAAAAAGCAATGGTCTGCGACAGCAGCTGGGTGTCCTAAAATTCAACTCAATTCCGACACTATCTATCTCGACTAAGTACCAGATTCCACAGGTAAGTGTTCAGTCCTACAAGACCATCTCCATCTCCACTTCAGACACCAGTCACATGCCCATATTGTTACCTGTGTTTCTTACCAACCAGGTAGAGGCTGGAGATTCTGATGACCCCTTTGTTGGACTTCGGACTACATTTCAAAGTCCAGATTGTCACCTGTGCTTCTGACCAGCTATATATCAGAGGTTCCTCCCCCCCCACCCCCCCCAACAGCCTTCTCAGGTTCAAGTGATTTGCTAGAGGGGCCCAAAGAACTACCGAGACCAGTTTTGTTACATTTACTAGCTTATTATAAAAGATGCTAAAGGAAAGAGATGAAAATCCAGATGGAAGAGATGTGTGGACAAGGTGTGTGGAATGGGGTGCTACTGCCAAACCCTCTCATGCTACACCTCTCCCCCAGCACCTCAATGTGTCTGTCAAGCTCTCTTAACCCTCCAACTCTAGGTAATTTACAGAGGCCTCATCACAGAGGCATGATCTATCATAAACTTCACATTCAGCCATTCTCCCTTCTCAAGAAAATCGGGGCAAGGCTGAAGATTCCAAGCTTCTCATCATGGCTTGGTCTTTCTAGTGACCAGCCCTTGTGCAGGAGCCCACCCACAGGCACCTTGTAAGAACAAAAGACACTTCCATCACCCAGGAAATTACAAGGATTTCATGAGGGCTATGTCAGGAGCTGGGGACAGAGACCAATATATACATTTCTGATTACAAACCACAGTATCACACCCTGGTTGCCCATATTTATAGATAAAGGAGATGCAAGGAGTTAGCAGTAACATTCTAAATCAATACCTGGATAAAAAACAAGGAGTAATAGAAAAGATCCATACTATGCAGATGCCTGGCAATCAGGATATTCCACTTGAAGATGATGTCAGATCCCTCAAGTCTTCCTTCTAGTCTGCCTCACTTCCTTCCTTTTCTCCGTTGGGATATTAAACCCGTTATCCCATACAAAATGTGTGTTTCCTTGAAACCAGTTATCAAGCTAAGTACTCAACTGCAAAGTTCCTCAAATTATTTCTTGTATTAAATAGATTCTAAATAGGGCTTTGCTGGCTTTCTTTCCAATCATCCTTAATTAAGTTTATTATAGCCAATTCTCTTCAAGAAAAACAAATTTAACTCAAGAGATTCAATAATAACATCTTAACAACTAAGTACCAATGTGACTGTTTAACCTGCACGTAGCGTTCCGAGGGGAGGCTAGGGCAAGTGATGAAATTCAGCGCGACTCGTGCCGACCAAGATTCCACTCCTGTGGATTCTGCCTGCTGAAGGCAAGTGGTCTATTACAACCTGGAGAAGACTCCTAGAAAGTGAACTATTTCTCTGGGAATTCTAATTTAGAGAGAGAAAATTTGGACAATATTTTCCTATTTATTGAACACACACTGCCAGGTAAACAGGAGGCTTCGCTGCTAACTAACTGAACAGAGCAAGTCAAACAGCTGTGAGACTTGTTTCATTCCACCAACTGATTCAGCTTCCGTTGAACTTGTTGGGCTCCCTGAAGATCCAGACTGTCCCAGACTGCCAGTCCTATTAGCATATGACCTGACAAATGCAACCTGATCCCTGAAGTGACTGCATTCCGACAGCCATTCCCCCAGAATAAGCCTAATTACAAGTTTCTAGCAAGCTGCACAATCATTCTTCAACGATCCCATGAGGATGCCAATGACTCAGTCCCAACGATGGCTAACTGGTACTCCAAAAACATTCACTAGGCCTACAAGAGACAGAAGTGCAGGTATACACAAGTCTCCCTGTCCAGAGCAGTACTCTGGCATTCGAAATTTTCTAGTGATAAGGATGGCAGGAAAATAGCACAAGTATTTAAAGGTCAGGAATGGCTCTAGTCCAATCACACGTTATTTTTACAGAAAAGCATTGGGCTCTGAAATTGCATGGGTGCCCAGGCGCGCGTGCACACACACGCATACGCACAGCCTTTCAGTCCTTAGGTTCCTCTTAACTAACCAGGTTAAATTAGCCCTGGCTCATTCTGAAGTTCTCCATCTCAAGTCAATTCCTTGTTGGGGTTCTATCTTATGAGGTACCTGTAGAGCCAAGTATAATCTACACACGCGCGTGCGCACACACACACACACCCCAAACAAGCTATGTTTTCTCTTTATCAGTCTAATTTTGTGAAAATAAACAATGCTCATCACAGAGGAATTCCTGATCCTTGAATTAAGTCATGAGTTTGTAATAAAAGTTCCAGCTTCCTCTCACCCATCACTGAATTTGATACGCATGGGCTATTTTTGTGTGTATTGGAATGCTCAGGTCAAGTGCTATTTATACTTGCCAATAGATAACCCAGTTAAAATATTAGCAGTATAAAATATTAGTTAAGAGATTAACACAGTGCATGGCTCTACAGAAATACAACTGATTTCGGGGGGAGCCCTGGTGGCTCGGTTGGTTAAGCATTTGACTCTTGATTTCAGCTCATGATCTCATGGTTCCTCAGATCAAGCCCCAGGTTGAGCTCTATGCTGTGGGTTTCTCTGTCTCCTTCTCCCTCTTTTTCTGCTCTTCCCCTACTCATGCACGTGCTCTCTCAAAATAAATAAACATTTAAAAAGAAAAAAATACCACTGACCTTTAGAACAGGCACAGTGAAAAAAATCACAAAAACTCAAATTTGTCCAGAACCTTGTAAGTCTTCAACAATCATCCCCAAGAATTAATACAAACATAACTTTCCTATCTGATCCTACACAGTTTTGCTGGCAATCTAGGCCTCTACTCGATTTAAACTTCATTTGTGCCAAACATTTTTAATATTTTTATACGTAAGACCTTGAATCTATAAAAGATCCTCTGAAATATCCTTAAGAGTGCTGAGACACCTACAGTAATTCCGGCTTCCAGGATAGCCCAAGGAATTCAAGGAAGGTGTATCATAAGAAAAACATTTAAGTCTCATGAAGAAGGACAGTCAATGACCCATACTGCCACCACCAACCAAGGTGACAGTGGAAGCAGTGACAGGGTGGGGTGCAGTGGACAGGTGAAATCAACTTCCTTCCTGTGAGTTTCTACCCCCTTGTAACTAACAGTACATGATTCACACTTGACTCACCACATGAAGGCAAATTCCCTCACCATCCACAGATCTGTTATTCTGCCTGGTCAGTCTCCCTCATGCTTTGATGCGTGTGTTACCAGTCCAACATAATGTCTACTCACACATTACCTCCCTGCCTTGCCTTTGCCCAGCCAGTTACTTCTCCAGGCACCTTTCAACTGCCATGGTCAGAACAGCATACGATGCAAGAAAAGTACCCAGGCTTCAGCTGATTGCTCAAGCATAGCAGATCTATCAGTTTTCCAGGGCTGCCTTAACAAAGTCCCACAAAGTGAGCGGCATCAATAACAGATTTTTATTGTCTCACAGTGTTGGAGGCTAGAAGTCTGAGATCAGAGTGACAGCAGGGCCACACTCCGCCTGAAAGTGGTAGGGAAAGATCTGTTTCAGGTCTGTCTCCCATCTCCTGATCAATCCTTAGCTTAGTGCAGTATAAATCCTACCTTCTCATGGTGTTCTCTTTATGTTTTTATCTGTGTCAGTGTCCAAATACCTCTCCCGGCCTTTTTAAAAGTTTATTTATTTAAGAGAGAGAAGACACAAGCAAGGGAGGAACAGAGAGAGAGGGGGAGAGAGAGAATCCCAAGCAGGCTCTGTGCTGTCAGTGCAGAGCCCAATGCAGGGCTCAAGCTCATGAGCCACACATGAGATCACAACCTGAACCAAAATCGAGAGCTGGATGCTTAACCAAGTGGGCCACCCAGACACCCCCAAATTTCCCCTTTTTATGAGAATATGCTAACACTAGCTAAGAGTCCACCCTAAAAACCTCATCTTAACTAGATCATCTTCAAACACCCTATTTCCAAATAAGGTCCTATTCACAGGTACTGGGGGTTAGGACTTCAGCATCTTTTAGGGGGATACTATTCAAGCCATAAGAACAAAGTACATGTGTGTATATTTTCAATTTGCATCCACCTGCTCTTCTCTCTTTCTCTGTTCCTCTCTTACTCCTAAGCAGTCATCATCAAGAAAAATTTCTGAGAATAAGTTCAAAAGTATTTTCTTATTCAGACAATGGGAAAAACTTCAATTTTATCTGTAGATTACTTCTTAAAATTGAAACAATATTAACCTTCCGGTTTTAATAATTATGTTACAGTGATTAAGATGTTAAAATAAGGGGAAAATGAGTGAAGGGCATAAGGGAATTCTGTACTATATTTTCAACTTCGAAGTTAAAAATTATTTCATGGGCACCTGGTTGGCTCACAAGAACATGTGACTCTTGATCTTGGGGTTGTGAGGTTGAGCCCTATGTTGCATTACTTAAGTAAAACTTTTAAAAATTATTTTAAAAATTAAAAACAAATTATTTCAAAATAAAAATTACAGAAAATTGTACATGAATCCAGGGGCACCTGGGTGGCTCAGTCGGTTAATTGTCCGAATTTGGCTCAGGTCATGATCTCGCAGTTCATGGGTTCAAGCCCCATATCAGGCTCTGTGCTGTGCTGAAAGCTCAGAGCCTGAAGCCTACTTCAGATTCTGTATCTCCCTCTCTCTCTCTCTCTCTTCTCCTACCTCTCTCTCTCTCTCTCTCTCTCTCTCTCTCTCTTCTTCTCTCTCTCAAAAATAAACATTAAAAAATGTTTTTCTAAAGTTATGTGAATTCAAATCCAGGAATTTGGTAGTTATTTAGATTGTATTATTCCATCATTTTGAAGGATAAGCAAACTGAGATGAACAAATTTTGATAGCGTATAATTGTTTCTGCTCAGCATCTTTTTTAGTATTTATTTATTTTTGAGAGAGGGAGAGACAGAGAGTGGGAAAATGGCAGAGAGACAGAGAGGAAGACAGAATATCCAAAGAAGGCTCTGCACCATCATCACAGAGCCTGATGCAGGGCTCGAACTTAAGAACCGTGAGATCATGACCTGAGCTAAAGTCAGACACGTAACTGATTAAGCCACCCAGGTGCCACTTGGTCACTTTTTATTTAACAAATATATACACACAGGGGCGCCTGGGTGGCTCAGTCAGTTAAGTATCTGACATTGGCTCAGATCATGATGTCACATGGTCTGTGAGTTTGAGCCCCGCATCGGGCTCTGTGTTGACAGCTCAGAGCCTGAAGCCTGTTTCAGATTCTGCTTCTCCCTCCCCTTCTGCCCCTCCCCTGTTCACACTCTTTCTCTCTCTCAAAAATAAAAATTTAAAATTTTTTAAAAAAAATATATACAAACTCATAAATATTTTATAGCAAAAAAATAACTGTGGAGCAACTCACCCATTGCTTGTATTCATTTAAATGCAAATAATTTGTGCAGAAACTTAGAAATAATAAGTGAACTTTGAATAAGCTCCAGTTATATGCCTATACAGACATCCGACTACACTTCTCCAAGCTTCCTTGGCCAACCAGCTCCATCCTCTAGAATAATGGTTAATATTAAATTTCCAATTGGTCAATGTAAGTATAAATAAGATTATTAAACTATACAGTCATTCAAATATGCAATTCTTTTCTCAATAATATTGTAAAATCTTATATTCCAAGGCCATATCCGCACTGGGGGATAAAGCAAGCTTAGATGACCTTCATAATGTCTTTGGTTCCTAAGTTCCCCAAAATAATGTTACTTGGACTCCAAGTTCCCCATGTCTTCTCCTAATGATGGCTCTCAAATTACTCATCAACACTACTTTGTGGCTGCTGGAGCTTTTACATGATATCGTTCTGACTTCACTGTGCTTTGGAGTCAGGCAGCCTAAATTTAAATCCGTACTCTCTGACAGAGAATTGTAATATAGGTAAGTCAGTTTCCCTCTCTGAACCTCAGTGTCTGCATCTCCAGTGATACTTTTTTGCCCTCTGTGATGTTGGATTTAATGAAATGTTCTTGGCACATAGCAAGAACCTAGGAAGTGGTTGAAATCAGATTCTGTACTCCTATAATCCTGGTTTGAATCTTGAGTAGTTGTGTGTGATCTTCCCCCGTCACTTAACATCGCCTGTGTTTCAGTTTCCTTGTCTGTAAACTGTAGATAATAATGGTGCCTCTTTGACAGGGTGGGTGTGAGGACTAAGATGAAACAGGCATGAATAGCACTGGGCATAATGCCTGTCACTCAGCATGCCCCATAGAAACACTAGGTGCTCTTCTGATGACGCCGCCAATTACGCACTAGTCTGTGAGAGGCCCAACAGTGCCACTATGGGGGTTCTTGGCATTTCTGCCATTGCTTCTGTGCTCTGTAAACAATCATAGGGGTGTCTGAGATGGAAGGATGGTTTCTTTCTCCTCAGACAGGAAATACAACTATGACTGAAGAGCACAAATGCCACCTGGTTCCTTCAGTGTCTATGGACCTCTTCCCTGAGTGGTTGGAAAATGTCTGGGGTCCTACCCCAGGGTTGGTGAATCAGAATCTGCATTTTCACTGGATCCCCAGGTGACTCATATACACAAGAAAGTAAGAGAAGAGGACACAGTCTGGAACTCTTTTGGGGTCTGTGGAGAAATACGACCCAGCGCTGGGTTTCAAGATGCCTTCTCTAACTCTCCCAGCTTCCTTACATGTCAGCGTGCAGACGCAGGCCCTCTGGCCTCTTGGCACCTAACTGACAGCCGCTCCTGCTTTCCAGATTACTGCGGATTCCTTTCATGGTCAAGTGCAGTGTCTTGGCAATTAAACCCCTACAATGGGCTAAGATTTCTAACACATAAATCAAGTTTATGCTGCCCACCCGCTTGGGGCATTTCAGTGTTTTAAGTAAAGTTTGAGAACAATTCCACTGCTTCCTCTAAATACCACACACAAAGCACTGAAACTAATAAACCACCAAAGAAGAATGTCGTATTTTCACCCTGAAAAAATGCCTTTAATGCACTTTCGGGTAGCACCATCTACCCAGTCATACTTTATTAATACCTGCATTGTTAATATAAAAATAAATGCTTCGTGTTACAGCTCCCCAAAACAATCTTCCACAATCCAAATCATTTAAATACCTATTAAGTCTAAATGCATTTCCACTTTTGCAATGTGTTTTTTGACTATTCATCTATCCCATAATGATTTTCACTGCAGATGTATATGATAATGTAGCTGAATTGGAATGTTAGACATAACTGTTTAATATCTAAGCCATACTTATTGAAGGAAACTTCATAATAAAGATTTATTTTTGCGTATATTCATCAGAGAGCAAAGAATGTTATTTTTCCCTACCCTTTCCACCCCTGTGAAGTATGTTCATTGGAAGAAAGGGCAAGGCATTAAAAGAGATTGCTTATATTCATTTTAATAAAGTAGAATAAAGACAAAATCCATTATGTTTCGCTGACAGCAGACTCTTATCCTGAAAGGGTGCCGAAAGCTCAATGACAATTTCAAGGACATTCTGCTGCAGAGGCATTAAAGCCTCAGGCCTATGGAATTGATAAGATTGCCCTGGGCACTTCTTTCCCTGTGTGTGTGTGTCTGCATTCCAACCACACTGACCTGCCGCGAAGGGGAAGAAGAGACAAACGTAACACAGCAGGCTTTCTGTGTTCCACGGCCCGGCGCAAATGGGCCACAATGGAATGTCAGTGTCAAACCAACCATGTGAGAGAGAAAATTAATAAATAAGTTTACAGAGCAAAACATATACTTTTACACTGACTCAGGATTACAGACATGAATTCGGAAGGCGGGGACAAGAGGGAGGAGGGCACAGCCTCTTTCTTAACCTCGAAGCATTAAGTCAGGCAGTGAGGAGCCAGAGGTGTGGGAGGAGACGCGAAGTGGTCAAGGGATGCATTCAGTTTCTGACTTATGAATCCCTTCCAAGGGTTAATATACACATTTGTGAGCTTGAAGTGACCTCTGATTTCTTTTTTAGCCTAGACTCCAAATAGAATGTGTGAAAAATCTACTCTGAAATGTTTAGAATCAGTGTGGTAAGAATAAAAGAAAAACGTCAGCGTTCCAAAGGCCGGGTGCAGTAAATTTAAAGAAGTCTCAGAAGGGTGCCTGCCATGTTATCCTCTGTCCACAGGGTTCATGAGCAAGGCTGCTTGCTTCCAGTGCTGGCACCTCAAACTAGCGAGTCTTCACAAGATGGCACAGGTGAGTAAGTTTTTCATTTTCTCTCACTCTCCTTTTCTCCAGCCAAGTAAATCATTTTTTTTTTCTGAATTACAACGATCACCAGGCGCCTGGGTGGCTCAGTCGGTTCCAGCGTCCGACTTCATTCTGCTCAGGTCATGACGTAGAGGTCCGTGAGTTAGAGCCTTGTGAGTTCAAGCCCCGTGAGTTCGAGCCCCGTGTCGGGCTCTGTGCTGACAGCTCAGCTCAGAGCCTGGACCCTGCTTCAGATTCTGTGTCTCCCTCTCTCTGCCCCTCCTCTGCTCCCACTCTGTCAGTCTCTCTCAAAACTAAATAAACATTAATTTTTTTTTAATTACAACAAATGCTACATATTTTATCAACACTGGATTTGCTATCTCTGGTGTTAGTACTTTGGCTACTCTCTAACTTCCTAAATCATTCAAAATATTTTGATAAGTGACAATTCCTCAAGTGCTTTGCTGCTAAGATTTATCATACATGAACGAAAAGTATTTTTAAAAAATACACTTTTACTCTTTTACCTAATGAATCGGTTACCCAGTGATTCTAAACCCAGCAGCCGATCCAAAACAGGCAATTCAACTTCATTGAAGAACTACGTCTTGAAATAGAGGGTGTGCATGAGCTCGGCAAATAAAGCTGTCCAAGGTAAGTCCCCACCTTGAAGAGGACTATCATCTATATCATTCTTGGTGACTGAAAAAAGAAAATTAACCATGAAAGAAAAGGCAATGTGCCTCAGAATTCCAGCTAAACTTTCATTTTAACATCTTTATAGCCCAAGAAAATATAATCCCAAAGGATGTTAATTGAAGTACATAATAAAAGAAATGGCTAAAAACTTTCCTCTGTTTCACTTCTGGCTAGATTTTAAACAACGGGAAGAAAAGAATCAAATGTTAAGTCACCTCTGTATACCCCACAGAATTTGGTGCAGTGACAGTCACATAGTATTTGACAAATTTAATTTTAAATTGAGAAGAATTATCAGGGAACTTCGCAGTTTCAAGCAGAAGGAAAGAAGAGTATCTGAAGGCATTTTTTACCAGCAAACAACAGTCTTCTCTAAACCTTGCAGAAAGAAAATGGTGAGTGTGGCAGGCAGAAGGGAAGAGTGGCCAAACAGGCAGGCTTGTGTCCAGTGGAAAAATTTCCGAGTGTTGGAAATGTCTGAGTAGATAAAAATCGTTGGCTTCCATTTTGTTGGGGATCATTTAAGCTTATCATAAAAATCTGTTTACATGATATACATCTCCTTTGCATTTTTGGCTTCTCTAACTCTGTATTTGTTCAGATACATGTGAACCTCATAAATGGATAAGAGAAAAGCTATTAAAAGTCAACTGGGAAAAATATGGTCTATCTCCTGAAGGGTAAAGAAACTCAAATAGATCTTCTCCCTCTGCAGAGAAAAATGTCTCCTTGTCTCCCCATCCCTGATTTAGACTTGCCTGGATTCTTCTTGGGATGAGTATTTCAGACCCAAACCCACTATTAGCAAGATTTGCAGTTTGTAATAGATGCTAAATGAATCACCAAGAGAGTAGTAACAACTTACTACTTTCTAAGACAAAGTTCCAATGCATATGACCTGAACACTGGAGCAAAAAAATCTCCTTTTGATATAGTACAAGTTGGTATCAGAGTGATGAAAGGCAAAGCTATTCACATCCCTCTGGGCTGTTCCCCTAGGACAGACTCAGAAGGATTTAGTGGTGATAATGCTAATTCTTACTACTTCTCATAAATGTTCGATTTCAAACATCTAACACTTTAACAACTACTCAAGATATGTAACAGCCATCCTGGGGATGTCCAGTGCCCTCCTCCTTAGCTCTTACCCATTCCCACTTTGTCGGCAGAATTGAATCCAGAGGACCAGTTCCCCTCTATGTCCCACAAACAGTGTTCTAAGCAGAGGCACTATTTTCCACGAAATGCATTTGTACCAATTCTGCAGATCAGGGGTCAGGGAAATCTGACTCACCACCTGTTTTTTGTTTTTATTGGAACACAGGGGTGTGTTGTATACAGGTGCTTTCATGCTACACTGGCAGAGTTGAGTAGGCGCCACAGAGTCTGTAGGGACCTCAAAGCTGGAAATATTATCTGGCCCTTTAAGAGAAAGTTTGCTAACCCAGCTCTAGATAATAATGATGCCGTATTACTGCTATGCCTTGCTCTGGGCCAGTTACCTCACAAAAAACAAAACAAAACACGGGTTTAACTTCATGAAAGGAGATCTACAAATGGTCAGTAAGGAGAAGGAAAAATGCACATCATCATTCACTAGAGAGGTGCAAACTAAAATCACAACAATATTCTACTTCACACCCATGAGAATGGTTGAAATTAAGAAAACTGATCATCCCAAGTGTTGATGAACATGGGGATGAACTGGAACTCTTGGACACTACGGGGGGCGGGGGCGGTAAGTAAAACAGTACAACCCCTCCGGAAAAATAGTTTGGTTTCTTCTTCTCCAGGTAAACATACTTCCTCTCTTCCTACCTACTACCTCTAGGTATTTACCGTAGACAAATGAAAACATACATCCACAAAAGACTTTGACGTGCATGTTCACGGCAGCTTTATTCATAATAGCCCAAACCTGGAAACAACCTAAATGTCTACCAAATTATGAATGGATAAACAAATTATAGCCCATGTAGACAAGGGCATACTATTCAGCACTAAAAGAAAAAAGAAGAAACTAGGGGCACCTGGGTGACTCAGTCAGTTAAGCGTCCCACTTCAACTAAGGTCACGATTTCATGGCTCATGAGTTCGAGCTCCACATTGGGCTCTAGGCTGACAGCTTGGAGCCTGGAGCCTGCTTGGGATTCTGCCCCTCCTCCGCTCACACTCTTTCTGTCTCTCTCAAAACTAAACATTTAAAAAATTTTTTTACAAGAATAAACTATTTGGGGGGAGGGGAAGAACTAAAATTCATTATTCACAGTGAAATTTTTATCCACAGATATAAAATTCTTTTTTTAATTATTACTATTTTTCAAATACAGTGATTCAACACTTCCATATACATCACCCAGTGCTCATGAGTACAGGAGCCCTCCTCAATCCACATCCCCTATCTCCCCCACCCACCTCCCCTCTGGTAACCATCAGTTTGTTCTCTATAGTTAAGAGTCTGTTTCTTGGCTTCTCTCTCTCTCCAAAAGAGAATCAACTATTGATATACATAGCAACATGTGCAAAGCTCAAAAAAAAAAAATGCTTGCTCAAAGAAGCCAGATAGGGGGGCGCCTGGTGGCTCAGTCGGTTGAGCGTCCAACTTCGGCTCAGGTCATGATCTCTCAGCTTGTGAGTTTGAGCCCCACGTCAGGCTCTGTGCTGACAGCTCAGAGCTTGGAGCCTGCTTCAGATTCTGTGTCCCTCTCTTTCTCTGCCCCTCACCCACCCATGCTCTGTCTCTCTCTCTCTTATGAATAAATAAAAAACATTAAAAAAAAAAGAAGCCAGATAGGGACTAAAGTGGGATTGGACTGGGAAAGAGTATAAAGGAGCTTTTGGTAGCAGGTGGGACACTTTACACCGTGATGGTGCTCGTGGTTACTAAGCGCATCATCTGTCAAAACTCATCAAAAAGTAATCTACCTTACGTACTTTATCCCGCGATGAAGTTGACTGTTACAAAACTACTGTTCCATAACCTTCCATGAGCCAGATCACCTATCCTAAATTCACCAGATTACTTTGCTGCTTCACTCCTTTCAGCCTCATCTAGCAGTTCTCCATTATGCCCCCACCTTGACACCCCTCATATTCCAACGTGTACACCATATTGTCTATCTTCTAAACATAGGATTATTTCTTTTACATTCCTGTTAGAGATCACACCTGTAAGAATTCCATAGCACCTTAAAGGTCACAAAATCTAACTGTCTAATCTTAGATGGTTTCCTCATGTAGAACAGGCCATGTTCATCATTGGATTAATCCAGAATCTGTCTACCACTAATTCCAGCCACTGGTTCTGATTCTGCCTTTTGGAGCCATACTAAACAGGCTTAATTACTCTTTCACTGGACAGTCATTCATGTATGTGACACACGTGTATGCAAAACTGATCATGTCTCCCTCAATCCTTAGATCTTCAAGCTGGCCACCCTCAATCGCTTCTTGTGAACAAACGCTCTAACTCCCCAGTGCTGAGTTGTGGTGGAGTTCCTGATATTCCGTGTTACAGGTGTTGTTCACACTCCTTCATTATGCAACCAAGTGAGATGACTCAGTTAGCCCGGAGGTCAACACTCTATCAAATGTACAGGTGAAGCTACTTTTGCTTAATAGAAATTTTTCTAATAACGGAAATTGCCCCCACATGTAAGGTTTGAGCAGCGACTAGGTCATTAGATACAGGGCAGTTTTGTATTTCATAGAAGTTGAACTAGAAAATCTTAAAAAGACATGCTCTACCATTTTGATTTGATACCTGTCAAAGGTCTCGAAGCTTATGAGACAGAAAACTGGTTCATGTGTAAACAAGACAAAAATGAGATGAATACAGGATGCGAACAACTGGGTCTCCCGGGTTTGGTTTGGGCTCTTGAATAAGACAGAACAATTATGGCACTGAGTGAGACAAAGAAAGGGATACCACACTGTACGGAAAAAGTAATTTCTCTCATTTTTTCCCCCAAGGCCAGAGTTTGTGTCGCCCCATCAGACACCAGGAGACATGCTTTGTTCTACCCTGGTAGCTCAACAAGGCCTCAAGCACCACACGAAACAGAAAGACGAATGATGCCCTAGGCTGGTTTGACCAGTGTATTACTCACAACAAAGAGATTCACCATCGAGACTGTGTCCTAAAAAACAAACAAAAGGGCAGCTATTCAAAACAGCTCTCAGTCATACACTCAGTCACTCCCAACAAGGGCTACACGAATGCAATCAGTGCAGTGTCAATTGTCAGCCACAGACTGGGACTCAGAACTCCAATCTGCTGTGTTGTCCTCGCTCCCTCGAAGAAATGAGCTTTCCCC
Organism: Cryptoprocta ferox; assembly: GCA_028646485.1. Taxonomy (NCBI): domain Eukaryota; kingdom Metazoa; phylum Chordata; class Mammalia; order Carnivora; family Eupleridae; genus Cryptoprocta; species Cryptoprocta ferox. The sequence continues at coordinate 86,162,759 of CM053579.1, forward strand.
AGGAGCTCGCTAGGTTGCGGGCCTTTAGGAAACTGCTTTTGCTTGCAATTGAGAGGATTTTTCCCTTTTTTCAAAGGAAAAAAAGCATTAAAGATTTTGGTCTTTATAGTTTTCCAAACAACATGAGCTCAGCAAACAGATTTAGTTTTAAAAGTAACTTATCAACATTGACAGCGGCCTCTTAAGAACAGCTGTTGCCTCACAGACTACAGTGCGAACATACCCCTGAATTTAGAAACAATTCTGCTTAGAAGGAATATTGCCCATTTAGCACCCTCCCCTTAATTACCAAAGACATTTGCATGAAACCTGATCTTTGTTTGGCAACTTCACCTTATTTTTTTCTAGGTTTTAAAATTTAAGTTCTGAAAGAGGTCATTCTGTAATGATGCGTTTTGCTTGCAAAAGAAGAGCCCCCCCACCCCAACCCTCCTCACATGCCTCGGTCTAGCAGCCAGCTTTGAATTTATAGAATTGCCCCTTCCCTTCTTTTATGGCATTGGCTGACTGTCCAAACTAGTCCTTCTGCAATCCTAATTGTGAGCTGCAAGGTCATAGGAGTCTTGGCTCAGACAGTGGAAAATGAATTTATAAAATAAGACACTATTCTTCATTCTTTTAATGTTCAGGATGCGAAGGAGAATTTGCATAATATGTGTTTTGCAATTTTTGTAAAATGCCACACCACACTTTCACAGCTGACATTAGTCTTAGAGTACTGGGTGCATAAGCTTATGTATCATAATGTGTGAGTTGAGACAGGTTGGTGAAAAGTTAGGGAAAAGCAAAATAAAAGAAAATATTGATGAAATAAACACAAAAATCCTCTCAGTGTTCTTTAACTGAATAGTGTTCTAAGGAAAATAGAAGTAATTAAGAACATCATTAAGACAGCTATGGAGGGTTCTTCGGTTGGCAGAGCACTAAATGTATTTCGCCCTCCCTCAAGAGGACCTGATAGTTTTTTCACGAAAAGCCTTAAGTAAATAAATACAATGGAAGAAAAGGAAAGGCTCAGGGTGCCCCAAATCACTTAGTGTTTTATTTACCTGGGAGTCCACCCTAAGTAGCAGTATTTCTCACCATGCTTCAACACTGGTAAGGACTACTGTGGCAGAATAAAAGGAATGTGATTCTCCATAAGACTTAGGTCACTTTTATGATCACCTGCAGAAAACAGGATAATTTTCAGTATTAAAAAAATCAGGCAAGTTGGCATAGCTTGTGCAAACACACAACTGTGTGAAAAATATGCATTGCACACCTACTGCGTGGCTTCACACATGGTTTTCCTTGTGGCCTTCTTGCTAACCTAGGTCTTCCAAAAATTATCAAATAAATATCGAACTGCTCAGAATGGGCTAGATTGTGCTTAGAGTAACAACCCCCAAAATCTCTGTAGTTTAGCATAACAAAAGATTATTTCTCACTTATGGGTCACTCAAAAACTTGGCAAATGATGGCATCATTTGAACAACTACTTCTGTAAGTATAGCAGCAGTGGGTGGGAAACAAATCTTGCTTGTCTCATAAGCCTACTACTTGGAAATGATAAATGTATTTTCCACTCATATTTCCTAGGCCAAAGGAAGTCACATGGCCACACCTATTGGCAAAGGAAATGGCAAAGTACAATCCTAACATCTACCCGGAGAGCAGAGAGCCACAAATATTAATGCTAAAAAACATTAATGTCTGCTAACAACTCTTATTACCTACTAATTATATCACGGCAAATATTACTTTTTATGAAACATGTATGCTACCATATTTTTATAGAATTTAGACATTATCCATGTTATTTTATCATCTGATTTTTCTCTTAGCATATCATAAACACTGATTACATGTTCTAATATACATTATTAAATCCTATGGATGGTTCATATTTTATTTAAACAGTGCTTTACTTTGGAATTTTAGTTCTTTCTTATTTGGTTGAAAATAATACTACAGGAACGATGAATTGGAGGATGCAAACGAAGTATATGTAGGAGAGAAGCAGCCTGAACATAGGCCTCAAGTCTCGAATAGGAGGTCAGGAAAGAGCAAACCAAACCTGAGAAGGAGTAGTGTAATGTAGCAAACGTGATGCAGAAACCGAGGCCAGATATGGAAGTAAAACAGCCTTTATTGGGAGTGCTCTTGGGTGAGGTTCCCTGGTCCCTACAGAAAGGGACCAGGGAAGTCGGGCCGGGAGTGGGGTAGTGAGTTTTTATGGCGTTGGCTGGGGGTATGAAGTATTGACATGTCTATGTAAGGTGATTTGTTGGTAGCTGTTTCTTGTTCCCGGCAAGGACGTGTCAGTTATTTAAAAGGGCGGACAGGTTTGATGGATGGTTCCCCTGAAGGTCTCCGGGTGAAGGTCATACCTGCCTCCGCGGCCAAACAAGTAGTAGTCACACTAATGCTTTGAATGGAACCTGAGATTGTAGACTCCATACCCACAGATTCAGAATCACGATGAACAGAGGAGGAACTTGAAAAGACTTCATATACAGCCCAACGACAATAGCAAAATGAAGGGTGGGCTGATTATAATGTGGGTTGATGATACTACACACTGGTAATACATTTACATTTAAAATTGAAGGTCAGTTATATTTACACAGACTCTGGCTAAAAATCGTGATTTAGTAGCTATTCAGATCTAACCTCCACATCAACATCAAATAAAGCAGCATGAACAAGTAATTCAAACAAATATAATGCTTTTTCATTCATACACAATGAATCCCTCAATTAGCAGAGAATCCTTTCAGTTATTTTTCCAATATCAGTGGCGTCCCTGTCTCAGTACTTTCCAGGACACTCCAACCAAGTACAGTTAACCCTTGAACAATGTGCGGATTAGCGGCACCAACCCCCTGCATAGTTGAAAATGTATGATTAACTTTTGACTCCTCAAAAACTTAACTAGTAAAAGCCTACTGTTGACCAGAAGCCTTACTGATAATATAAAAAGTCAATTAATACATATCTTGTATGTTGTATGTATTATATACTGTATTCCTATAACAAAGTAAGCTAAAGTAAATATTAAGAAAATCATAAGGAAGAGAAAATACATTGACAGTATTGCACTGGATTTATTTTTTAAAAATCCATGTATTTATAATGCCTGCAGACCTGGGCATTTCAAACCTGTGTTCAAGGGTCAAGTGAATTTATTAAAACTCAGAACTTTCTTACGTGTTGAAGGAGATACAGAGCAAGTGACCGACATGCCCACAGTATACCTGTGGAGACAAAATTAACACAGCCAAGACATCCAAAAACTAATTAAGTTCACAGAACAAATGTCTATAAAAGCCAAAAACATTGACCAAAGGAAGAGTTGATTATGAATTAAAATAGTGAGGAAGTATTCATTGGAAAAGGTAAGATTTGAGCACCATTTTTGAATGATAAGGAGCAGTCAGTTCAACAGTATTTAAGCTTGGGGTGGAGGAAGTTGGTGGTACACAATCATCACAGAAATTAAAAATGCCAGGAGGGGTAGAGAGACCTGCTGATCTCAAACGGAAGGTTCTGCAAAATGCAAATGGGAAGGCCAGATAAGAGCAAAGGATGGAGGCCTGTGAAAAGCAAGAGGAAGCTTTTGGAAGGTACTCTAAAAGGGAGCTAGTACAGGTTCTCAAGAAAAGAGGATATAACCAAAGTGCTGTTTTAGTTACATAAATCAGATGGTATTAAGTATGACTAATTGAATTCACATTCCTTCCCTCAACCAATCTTTACACACTCATACATATACATTAAACATATATAAAACATACACCGGCAAAAATGTACACCCTCCATTCTTCAGGCTACCATAGGACTTTAGATATCAAGTCATACTAAACATAATAAATAATAAGCATAAGAACATTACCTATACAGTCCTTCCACCTATCTCTACACCACATACTGCACCTCAAAGGCAGAATATCATGCCTTATGCATCTTTATATGCCCAGTGCCTAACACGGTATCCACCACACAGACAGCAAGCTTCGAATGCATGACTGACAAGACTAGGGTATAGAAGATCATACAGGTCCTCACTTTAAGCATAACAAGAAATTAAAACAGGATCTACCTTAGAAAAGTACTCAAATATTAATTCCCTCTCTCTACGTGTCAGTTGTCTTCTATTTGGCTTTTCAAAGTCATGCTCCACCCTCCTCCACCCTGTCTGAGCCTCAAAGAGCTACTGTGTATGTACCACATCAACAGGATTCTCTTCCAGTTGAGCTCCGTGAAATGGGCACCCTGACAAGATTAACAGCAAAGACAAGAGTGAGGTCAGGGTATTGATATTCTATCCCCCCAAGGGCAGTGTGGCCCCGGTCACATCCCTTGGGCAAAGGTCAGTGCACTTGCCAAAGTTGGCAGCTCTAGGGCACCGGCTCCACCCTCGCCTTGCGCTGTTACACTTCGGAATGGTCCAAGCTCAGCTTTCTAATTTCCGTGGAGTTCCACTACACCCAGACGTGCTCTTTAAAAATAGCCCCTTTCTAAATGAATCCTCTTAATTCCAATTACCTTCCTCTGAATGTGCCATTTGTTTGCTGTGGAGCGCTTGACTAAGTTACTTGATTTTATTTTTGCTAATACAAGAAAAGGCAAGAGAAGCCCCGTCAGCAAGGAAAACCATTTTCATGAAGACTCTTTTTAGAGGTTGATATTTCACACCTAGAATTGGATGAAACACTGAGTTAGCTCATCACTTCCTGGAACATTCTCCACAGATGGGAAATGAAATCACAGTATATTCGTAGGAGATTTGCAACAATGTTTTAAATTTCAAATAAACAGAGACAACCAAGTCCAAACGCTGATGGGAAATGAAATAATTTTTCTTTGTTATATTTTGGCCTCATTTGGAACACAAAGCCATTGACCTGTGTGCCTCTCCCAATCCTTAGCCCTCCAACTTTTTTTTCATCTTCCTAACTGCAGGAGAATCCACAATTAGCATTTCAAAAAGAGCAGGCAAACACTCTCAACTCCATTACCCATCTGTCTTTTCATCATACCCCAGGATCCTGTAAGTCTATTTAACATACAAAAATTCCTTTGAAAACTTCCTTTATCTCTACCCGCCTCAAGATGTATGTTGGCAATCATAGTCTAAGCTTATGGCCCTGATGGAGAAGGGTCTCATGACTGAGTTTTTACTAAACAATAATAAATGACCTTTTCCTAAATACCTTCGAATTTCACACTATCCCTAACCTCTGCCAACCTGAAGGTATATAATCAGTCACTCCTCACAATTCCAGTGCCCATGGGTCCTGTCCCTGTGCTGTAAGAAAAACCACCTTTTTGCACTCAAGACATCTCAAGAATTCTTTCTTGGCCATCAGCTCTGAGTCCCAACAGTTTCCACAACATTACCCGTCTAAGTAAACCCTCAATCTAGATGAAACCAAGTATTTGCTTCCTCCAAGCCTGGACAAGGCCAGCTGGGTGCTGCTGAAGAAGGTCATACAATGTGGCAAACTTCATCTCAATAAATTCAAAGGCAGCTTCAGTTGGAACCTCTAGAATTAGCAGACATTTTCTCTTATTTCTCTCCTCAACTCTGGTTCTCACCAGAAGCTTAAACTTCCCACGTTCCTCAAACGTATGATCCCCACCTTTTCTTCCAGTCATAAAAGATGACCATGTCTGATAATTCACATTAAATGCTGTTATCAAGCAAATTGAACGTAGCCATCTACCACATCTGTACACAATCCATCTCCTTTCTTCCTGTCTCTGAAGAAAAATCCAGCCAGGCCACCTACGTCAAACACATCACCCCCTTCCTCATTTTCAGGAACATCACCCCATAAAATAATCTCCTCTGTATGTTTGTCTTCTCCTGTTAACAAGATCCTCATTACTAGGATTTAAACACACACTTACCTCACCCATCTTTTACAAGTGTTTCATACATTTTTAATTACTCATGATAATCCCATCTCTCTCCAACCATGCCTTATCTTGTAAGAAGGATGCACTGTGTAGCTCTAGGATCTTTAATTTGCTAAGAACAAAGGACATTTCATCCCCAGTAGTCTAGCCTCTGGCATGCCTGACAACTGTATTAGAAATCACTGGACGTGTGCAAGGTTAGAAATATTAGGTAAAGCCAGCTTAAGTTCCCGTGTATGTGAAAAGAAGTGAAGTAAAGATGGTAATATCTGGCAAAAGGAAAGATCTAGGAATCCTGAGAAACAAGGGGGGAAGCTCCATAAGAGATGTCTTCAAGAAGAGACAAAGAAAAGACTTCCCTGGAGACAGCTTCCCTGAGAGAATGACCAAAAAAAAAAAAAAAAAAAAAGATAAAAAAAAGACCATGTGGCCAGATTGCTGAGATAATGGGAAACAGGTGAAAAAGGAGAGTAAGGAGGTATGTTAGAAACCCCACCACACAGGGATTGTAGGCAAAGTTAAAAAAAAAAAAAGCATAAACAAAAACCTTTGCCTTTATCTTAAAATAATTAAAAATTATCAAAGAATTTTGGGCAGAGAGATGATCTATCACATTTGATATATGAAAAAAATACAAAGTTGGAAAGTGAGGAACAAATCAAAGAAAAACAAATTGCTGTCTGGGATGAAGAGAAGGGACAAACTCAAAAGATGCTGGGGAAAATAAGATCAGTAGGACTCAGTGAAGGATTAGATATGGAGTTGAGCGAGCAAGATAGGAACACAACTCTGGGTTTCTAACTTGCACAACTAAAGTAAGGAGGCCTAAAATAAAAACAGAATCAAAACAAAGACTGGAATTCAGGTTTGGCTGTATATCAGGTATGTGCAATGCCTTTGAGTCATTGTTAGAAGGAAACCTTTTTCTTGTACCCTTCTATGTTCTGGGATTAGTCAAACAAAATGACCTAAGACTTATTAACAAGAGAAAAAGAAATCTGATTTCATATGTACAAGAACCGCAAAGACATGAGGCTCAAAAGGCAGCCAAGTAATTGAGGCTTATATAAATAATGTCCTGAGCTAAGAAAAGGGCCAGAGGACTGGGGATACAAAGGAGAGGAAAGCCTGACTGGAAGGCAGAAGAGATGTGTGGAAAACAAAGGTTGTCCGGTTATGCAGCTAAGCTCCTCAGGTAAAATATTTTATCCAATAATAGCTCTTCTCCTGGTAACAGCCCCCCTTCCAATGTACTTTTAGACAGTTGAGGGGGAGGTAAAGAGCTTTTCCTTGCTGCTGTGTTCTGATTGCCTTCAGCTCAAAATAATCCTCATGCCAAAGTGGCATATTTCGGGGTGGTATATTCCACTCCCCTTCATCAGCAGCAAGAAAATGTTAAGTAAAATGGACATCAATGTTTATATTTCAGAGGGGTCTTCTGGGCTACAGTTTAGATTTCTAAGTGATCTATATCGAGAATAAACTTGAAGCCACAAGCTTAGAATAGATCATAAAGGGAGATCATAGCAGGAGCAGAGGAAATGACCCAGATTCGATTAAATAACTTCAATGTTTAAAGTATGAGACGAAGAGAATGAACTGCAAAGAGAAAGCGACCAAGAAGATGTCAAGAACAGAAGCTAAGAGAAGAGATCGTTTCAAGAAGTGTTTAATGCTAAGAGGTCAAGTAAAATGAGAACTGGAACATGTCAGTTGGATTTAACAACCCGTGTTTAAGGAATGTTCTATTCCCAGAAAACTAAAAATATTATAAAAGCACTAATTACATTTTGTCTCTTGGACACAAATCTTCACACATATTATATATAATCTTTAGCTGTATTCTTTTTCTTCAGATAGCATACTGGCATAGATCCATGAGCAAGCAAGCACTAGGGATAAACAATCACAATTTTCAGCACATTTCCAATGCTGCCTCAATTATACTAAGTTTATGAGACCAAAGCATCTTACCAACATTAGCCTTTTTGTTTTTTAAAAATTTTCCTATTTAAAAATACTTGTAGCAAAAATGCAGTGAAGACTAATATTGAAACAAATGCTTGTAACAACAAAGATCATGTGATGCCAACTGCTGCCTGGGAAGTCAAATCTTCATTCAAGAGCTTCAAATGTCTGTTATTCAATTCATGTAAAGAAATCTGAATTTTATGATTGAAGTATGGTGAGGTGGTATCTAATGTATAAAATGTAGGTGGTGAAAAAGACAAATGTTTGAAAGTTGAAGTTAACTTATATCCTATACATACAATTTAAGTTCACTGAAATGTCTTCAAAGAAGCATTTAAAGAAAAAAGAATATTTTCAATTCTAACTTTAATATAAAACCAATCAGGATGCACCCCTTCTTTCCTCTACCACATTCACAGTAGTAGGCATGAATCCTTTTATTATACATTAAGAAGTAATATTCAGTGTGTAGATAGGCTTGGGAGACAACTTCAGTCATGTAGAGAAACTCTACGATTTTGGATGTACTTTCCCATGTGTATCATGGAGAAGACACAGATGCAGGGACAAACACGCTTTTACAATTCAAGGTACACACTTATTAATCAACATGTGAAAGTCTAGTACTGGGGAAGATATGTGAGGGGAGATGCATATTTAAATGCATATTAATTAGGAAGTTAAAATGGTACACTTAAAATTATTGGTAACCAAAAAAGGATTATTCAATAAATTATGTTGGGATAATTGGTCTATAGTCTGGGGGAATAATTAAATAGGATCCCTATCTCCCACCTTATATAAAAATAAATTCCACAGTGGGGTGCCTGGGTGGCTCAGGCGGTCAAGCATCTGACTTCAACTCAGGTCATGATCTCACAGTTCAAGGATTCAAGCCCTGCATCAGGCTGTGTGCTGACAGTGTGGAGCCTGCTCAGGATTCTCTCTCCCTCCTCCTCCTCTCTCTCTCTGCCTCTCCCCCATTCACACTTTCTCTCTCAAAATAAATAAACTTTAAAATAAAATAAATAAATTCCAGATCAATTAAAAGCTTTAAATATAGAAATAAAATTTAAAGATGAAAAAAGTAAAATGTAGATATAAAATGTAAATGCAAAAAAACCTGAAATCACAGTAATAATTCTTTAAGACAGAAAACATGTAGTGAGTAATTTTCTAATTTTACAGTAGAAAAGAGACTTACTAAGCATCATGCCAAAGTCATAATCTATTTAGGCAATCATAAATTTAAGTTATTCAATATGTAAAATTTCTTTAAAGCCAAACAATCCACCATTACCAACATTAATGGTCAAACTACAATATACAAAAGATATATGCTTACTATACATGACAGACTACACACAGATCTAAATATATACCATATAAAAATATATTTGTGTGTATATACATAAATTTATAAAGAGAAACCCTACAAATCAGTGAGAACATATTTTACTACCTATACAAAAATTAACAAATGATATTAACACTTCAACAAATACATAGCCAAGAATATAAGTAGATACTCAATATTACTTACAATTGAAGAAATGCATTTTAAAATGACAGTATGTTTGTCCATCACATTGGCCAACATTAATAAGTTTGATAATGCTCAGGATTATCATACTTATGGAAGGACATCCTCTCATATTCTGTGAGTCTCACCTTTCTGAACAGCAATTTTATAATATTTATCCAAGGCCTTTAAAAATTTTTATAGTTATTTATTTTTGAGAGAGAGAGCAACAGAGCAAGCAGGGGAGGCACAGAGAGAGGGAGAGAGTGAATCCTGAGCAGGCTCCACAATGGCAGCATGGACCCCGACGTTGGGCTCAAACTCACAAACGGCGAGATCCTGACCTGATCTGAAACCAAGAGTTCAGACACTTAACCAAGTGAGCCACCTAGGCACCCCTCCAAGGCTTTTCAATATGCATACGCTTCTAGAAATATTCACGTGATGAATTTTGCTAGGTAAGTATCGGGTAAGTGAACACAGATGAATAATCAAGGATGATTATCAAAGGCTGTTTATAACTGTCAAAAAGAAAACAGTGGGAGGAAAGAACACAACTGGTTAAAACCACAAAATAGGATACATTATGGTACACAATAACACCATGAAACTATTCAAATGATCATGGAGGTTTGTGTTGAGAGAGGAAAATTTTTTCCTAGGCCCTTCTAGGTTCTTTGGTTGGTAAAATGATACAAAACAGATTAACAGGAGAAAACCAAATCTCATTATGTACCAAGAGGAGTCCCCTGAGCATGTGAGACCCAAGGACAAGCAGGGCAGTTGAGACTTCTATGTTATCCTGAGCTAAGGAACGGGATAGGGCCTGGGGCTTCAAAGGGGAGGAAGGTATTTCACAGGATATGAAGAAGAGCAGGTGTTTGCCCTACCATACAGATGAGTCATTCAGATAAAAGCTATGTCTGGCACTAGTGCTCTCTCTGAGCGAGGTCCCCTATCTCAATTCTTTTAGATAGTTAAGGGATAGGTTCAAGTTTTGTCTCAGTCGGCTGAGTTTTGATTGCCTTCTACTCAAAATAATACACCTGCCAAAGTGGTATGTTTTGTAGTCAAGTATTCTGCTCCCCCTCATCTGTCTTTATCAGCACTGAAGTAGTACCAGAAGATACCATGAAGGGGGAAGAGAGACTGTAAAAGAACACATCCAATTTGATTACATTTGTGAATATATATACATGCTTGTGTGTACATGTATTTTTATGGAGGAAAATCAAGGAAAATGAACAGCACAATTTTAATAATTACTGCATTGAGGTGGGGATGATTTTATGGACAGTTTTAACTTTTCCTTCATACCTTCCTCATTAACTGAATATTTTTAAAATGAGTTAGTGCTACTTCTCCAAAAAAATACGTAAAACCCCATTTTGAGAAAAACAACAAAGTTCTTTAGCCACATTCCAGAAATGAATGAAAAAACTATACAAAATTTTCTTTGTAGATTGCCCTATCTTCTGTCACCAGCTATGGATGTGAGAAACACAAAGCTGCGAGTGAACTATCCTCCACTGAGAAATCCATATAGAATGACTGATTTAGACCACACCACGGAATCTCAAAGAAACAAAAACAAAATAAAAAACACCAAACTCATAGGGGAAAAGGTCTGATTTGTCCTTACCAGAATAGGGAAGCAGGGGGAGACTAGAAGAAAAGGGTCAAAAAGTACAAACTTCTAATGATAAGATAAATAATTACCAGGGAATCTAACACCCATCATGATGACTGTAGTTAACATGGCTGTATGATATATTTGAAAGCTGCTAATAGACTAAATCTCGAAAGCTCTCATCACAAGGAAAAACAAATTTTTTTTCAGTATAACTATGTGAGGAGACGGATTAATTACATTTGTTGTGGTTATCATTTCACAGCATTTATGTCAAGTTGTTATGCAGGACACCTTAAAATTATATAGAGCTGTAGGTCGATTATAGCTCAATAAAAGTGAAAAAAGTAAAAATTCAAAAAATAATAAAATAAAACCACACCATGGTCATTGAAGTAGACTGTACTAGCTATTTACTGCCATGAAAGAAATAACCCATAAAACCTGAGGCCTGCCAACAACCTTTATCATCTCACATTTTCTTGGTGCCAAGAATGCAAGAGAAGCTTAGTTAGGTGGTTTGAGCTCTGAGTGTCTTGAAGGCTGCAATCAAGGTATCATCTCATGGCTACAGTTACCTCAAGGCTCAACTGGGTAAGAATGAGCTTCTAAGTTCATTCGTGGGGCTGTTGGCAAGGCAAGGCCTGAGCAGATCATCTTCCCAACTGAATCACGTGGGCTGTTCTATAGTGTTGCCTCATGACATGAAATTGGCTCTCTCCAGCATTAGAGGCCCAGGGAGAGTGAGAGACAGCAGCCCACCTCACAAGAACCTCCGCATTCTTCTGCTTTTATTACTGATATAATACTTCTGCTATATCCTATTCATCAGAATTGAGTCAATCACTCTAGGTGACACTAAGGGCATGAATACCAGAAAGCAGGAATCTCTGGCGTCACCTTTGAGATTGCCTGCCAGTACAGGCCAAAAGTAAACAAGAAAAGAAACAAACTAAAACTAAAGCTTGTACAGGAATATTCCTAGAAGCTCTATATATAATAGCCCCAACTGGAAAGAACCCAAATATCAAAAGGAGAATAGAGAAGCAGATTATGATATATCCACAGAGTGGAATACTACTCAGCAACAAAAAGGGACAAACTTGTGATTTAGGCGACAACATGATGAACATAACAGATAGTATATTGAGCAAAGTAAGCTGGACTCAAAAGTTCATACTGTATAACTTCTTTTATATGAAATTCTAAACAGGAAGAATAAATCTATGATAAAAAATATATTAGAAAAGTCACTGCTTCGTGGGGCAAAGATGATCTGAAAAGACCTGCAAACAACATTTCGGGGGTGATGGAAACATTCTGTATCCTGACTACGAATATGAATTATGCGGTTGCAAACATTTGTCAAAAGTCATCAAATTATACACTTAAGATATAAACATGCCTTTGTATATAAATGTTACCTTACAACATAAATGAATATTAATGTCAAAAACAAAAAGCATGAAGACCGAAGATTTATTGAATATTCGGATGAGTTGAAACGGAAGCAAATTATCACCTCTTTGAAGTCTTCCAAAAAGAAGCGACAATTCAAATCTGTCTGAAGACATATTGGGAAACAGCTGAATGAATAGCAATCTTTCAGCCCTGAGAATTAAATCTGGTTCAAGTTAAAGGGCAAGTAAATGATCATGGGATTTCTCAATGTATAGTGCCGTAGTGCAAAGGAGACATTTTATGACAAAAAATTTTGGCACCGGAGATGGAAGAAAAGGACAGAAAGAGAAGGAAGAAGGTCAGCAATGTACACAGACACTGGAGTCAAAAGATGAATGATATTCACCCCAAGACATTACACATATCATGGATGGGGTCAGACCTCCGATTCTAATGTTCTAACTAGGTCCCACTGCTCTGGGTATTTGCTTATCTTACCTTAAAAGTACTGCTATAATTATTGTTTTCACTTGAAACCTACAAAAGCAATCTAGATTTTTCTTTCTTTCCACACACTGAAAATAAACTCTTAATGGTATGACTCCTTCTGCTTTCAAAAGTTTTCATCCCCAAACCAACTTTAATAAAGAAGACAAAAAAATGATCTCTGAAGCTAGGAGGAAAGTTTTAATTGAAACCCGTCTCCAGAGTCAGCAGAGAGTTGAGGTAATCAAGGCAAGATTTTCTCTCCTGTAAAGAAATCGACAGCGACACTGCAGCCTACCTGCTCCAGATCGGGCTGCTGTAAGCACTGAATATCCACTGAAATAAAACCACTTACTGTTGTTTTTCGGAAATGTACTGTTTTTATTGCGTTAATTTCATTTTTTTCCCCAGCAAGGAAGTGATATCCTGAGTATGATTCAGCCTCACTAGAAATGTTCCTAATGGAGTCACCAAAAACTTCAAAACCATACAAATATAACCCTTTATTAAGGGCTTTGGGAAAAGGAAAGCACAGTGCAATCAACATTCTTCACAAACAGCAGCAATAATTTAATGACCAGCATCCTGCCAAGTTTCAGAACCTTATTTTCTATGTTCAGAAAACAAAGCAGGGCCACAGAGACTGTACACATGTTACTTACACACACACACACACACACACACACACACTGTTCTCTATATTTTGTAGAGAAGACCTGAAAAACTCGGATTAAAAAACTATTGCTAGATGCCTGCCTGGGTGGCTCAGTCCATTAAGCGTCCGACTTCATCTCAGGTCATGATTTCGAGGTTCATGGGATCAAGCCCCGTGCCAGGCTCTGTGCTGACAGCTTGCACCCTGGAGCCTGGAGCCTGCTTCGGATTCTGTCTTCTCTCTCTCTCTCTGCCCCACCCTCGCTCGTACTCTGTCTGTGTCTCTGCCTCTCTCAAAAATAAACATTAAAAAAATTTTAATATTACTAAATTTAATGAGATAGTCTACCTTATTAAAGGTTTCTTCACTTGTACAATTTCAAATAATACTAATCACAAAGGGTAATAATGAATACAAACTGTAAAAATAAAAAAATTAGCCTAGATGGTCTCCAACCGCCCCTCGTGGTACGTACTTGACACATTTGGCACACAAACCAGAAAGATTGCCTTAAAATGTCTCCTCATCCAGAACAGCCCCGTCAAAGCCTTCCCTGTTCCACACAGCTTTTCCTCAATTTTTCCACATGGCCGACACACTTTTCTACTTCCTCTAAATATCCTAATTAGGCAAATCTAGGTATGGCGTTATACTAAAGATCAGTAGGTTTTACAGAGCACAGAACCACTGGCTAACCCAAGATTGGAACACAATTAACTGGCAATGAAAGGATTATTCACCGTCTTTTTACCTCTCCTCTCCTCTCGCATTTGTCTCATTTTGTCTACTAGCTTTGACAATGGACAGATTTTAGACTTCAAAGGAAAAGTCCAAAAGGATGAACCCCAAAAATATCACGGGCAAGTACATGTGTGTGAGCACATATAGGAACATTCCATTGTCTTATGAAGAAAGAAAAACATTCTGCAAACTCTATCTCATATTAATTGTCCTTAGTATTCTTATATGAAAAAAAATAAGCACAGGAGACTATCAACTCTCACACACAATCAGGGGTACAATAATGAATATTTCAACAGGCATACATTTTGACATTTTAATTAAAATCAGTAGTGCTATAGATATTGTAATGTCTTAGGGTAACTCTCAGCCAAGCAATCACCTGCCTCCCAAATGAATGGCAATACACACGCAATTAATTATCAAAGACTTGGCTGCGGAAACCAGCTCGGGATCCTGAAGATTGAGAGCAAGCATCCACATGTTTAAGTACAGAAGGCAGCTTCAGGGCAGTAACAGGGTGAGCAGCTACTTCCTTAACCCGGATGCAGCATGTGTCCTTATGAGGCCCTAGGGTCTCCAAGCTTGCCATCCCCTCTGCTCACCAGCTCTGGCACCAGTGACCATGACCCTACTTCCTGCGCTCAAGGCTTACTTTTCTAGTGCAAACGTCAGCAATGCCACTTGGGGAGACCAGGTTTTCTGAAGTTCATTGCCTCCCATCTTCCTGCCTTAGCAGTCAACATGGTTCCAAGAGAGCTAAAATAATTTTACCTTTTCTTCTGTGAGGCATCACTCTCAATTCTCCCTGTGAAGGGCCTCTGAAGGCTACCTCTTCTCCACAGAAATGGATTCTCCGGATAGGGAGTAAAAGAGAATTTGAGAAGCAGGCAAACTCAGAGGGCTTAGAAAGATATTCTGCTGTCAAAAGTTGCATTCAGGGGGTGCCTGGGTGGCTCGGTCAGTTAAGCATCCGAGTTCAGCTCAGGTCATGATCTCACAGTTCGTGGGTTCAGGCCCCGCATCGGGCTCTGTGCTGACAGCTCGGAGCCTGGAGCCTGCGTTCAGATTCTGTGTCTCCCTCTCTCTCTGACCCTCCCCTGGTCACACTGTCTCTCTCTGTCTCTCAAAAATAAATAAAAAACATTAAAAAATTTTAAAGACAACAATGCTAATCTTTGTTAACTCTACTCAGAAAAATCACCGCAGCATGATTCTGCTCGTTGTTCTTCAATACCTTGGATAACAATAATACCTGACCTTCACTGAATACTTATTAAATCCCAGGTACCATGCTAGTCATTCTATGATGATTAATTCATTTAACATCCCACCCATGACCAGAATCATGTTATGTTCTCTTTTTAACATTTTTTTTTAATGTGGAAGTTGAAGTTTATAAATCCTCTCAAATTCACTCAGGTAATGATGAGGGAGGTCATTACTTGAACTTGACTTTATTATGCTGTACTGTCCCACATACCTGTACCCCCACATACCAATCACTGCTCCTATGATGTCTTCAATGCCAGATGCTGCCTCTAACCTTCAATCATCAAAATATGCAAATGCCGACCTTGCTTAAGTCTATCCTCCATTGCTAACAAGTTTTTCATTATGTAAATAGGCCTTGCCTCCCTCTGCAACCCAGCCATTGCTGTCATGGGCACAACACATACCTCTGAAATGTCTTTTACCCAATCAACGAAGAAATTAACAAGGCTTGTTAATGCTACATGTTCTGGGTTCATGAGAATGTACAAGTATGACGAAGGGGTGAGGACAAAGGGCAGATCGGACTAACAGGTATGTGTACAGCACACAGGGGTATATAAAACAATGATGGTTTCAGCCCACCAAAGACATGTGAGCACATGAGACATGAGCAGAATGTATACATCTTGTATACATCTTGTATACAACTAAAGCCCAAGACTGGACCAAACTAGGTTCAATACAGGAGATTCTATCTTAATACCCTAAGGTAAATATTTAAACTTTAAGAGGGGCACCTGGGTGGCTCAGTCAGTGGAGCATCCAACTCTTGATTTCAGCTCAGGTCATGATCTTACAGTTCATGAGTTCAAGCTCCGCATGAGGCTCTGTGCTGATGGCATGGAGCCTGCTTGGGATTCTCTCCCCCCCCCCACTCTCTCTGCCCCTCCCCAGCTATCTCTCCTCTCCCTCTCCTCTCTTCTCCTCCTCCTCCTCCTCTTCTTCTTCTTCTCTCTCTCTCTCTCTCTCTCTCTCTCTCTCACACACACACACACAAAATAAATAAATAAACATTTTTTTAAATGGCAAAGGAAAAAGATGCAAGCATGATGAAGGAACTAAAACACGGTGTGTTTACTGTGTGCTGGACACATTACTGTTCACTCATGGACATCATCTTATAGAATCAATCCATCAGTAACTCTGCAAAATAGGCACTGTTACCCGTATTTGACAGATGAGAGAAATAAGGTCCAGGCAAATCTCCTAACTGAAGTAACAAAGCTAGTCAGCCATAGAACTGGGATATAAACTCAGATTTTTCTCCTCTGAGCCTGTGCCCTTTCCTTTTATAGTAAATGGGGGCATCCAACAAAGAAGAATATCCAAATGACAAGGCTGTCTTTGGAGGCAGCCGGGAATTGCGGTTCAGAGAGTACAGAGTGGACCAGAGCAGGTGTCTATGCTTGTTCACACAGCAGAGTGGAGGTAGGCACTGCAGGAAAGTGTGTTGTCCATTTCATGCACTGTCACAGTAGCCCTAGTTCTAGTCACTGATTCTATGGGCTGATTGGATCATCTGCCTGTTCATCTGAGGTCATTTCCCTTCTTTTCACTGTTTACACCCATGGTTAGAATGTTGTTTTCCTGAATATCACTTCTAATTATTAAGTGAAAGTAACATACTGGTACCCCATAATCCTCCAGTGTAGAGAACAGGGTCAGGGGCCCTATGGGCTCAATAAGTGTTAGTTTTTTTCATTAATACAACAGGTATATACCCACTTAAACTGAATGAATAAAAACATAATGTTTTCACTCACACAAAATAATCTTTACAGGCACCTCACAATGGTAACATGATCACTTGGATAAGGAAATGAAACCTCAGGTTATGAAAATGAGTAGTTTAGAGCCTTTAGGATGCCTGACGGGACCTCACAGCAAACTGGCAGGACCACAAAAAAATCAAAATTCGCCAAAGTGCATTTTGCCCAGTTGTCTTCAAGGACAAGATCTGTAATGGTCAAAACACTCAACACGGAGAAAATACAGCTGTCTAGCAGCATAGCAGCATAAAATGGCACAAGAGGATTCCCTACTTTGATCATAATCAGATCTTATTATTACAACTATAGCAAATTCAATGTCCATTCAGCTCAGCAAGTACATGAGAAAAGTGAGTAATTATTGTAATCCCTTATTACTCCCTTACAATCCCTTTACAGTTATCTGGCTGACTTAGTATCATCCACAGCAAGCCCAAGAGGACACTTCTAGAACATAATGCAGCAATGTCTGGAGTGAAGCCATGTGGTTATAGGAAGTAGAGAAATTAGCAACATGTACAAAATTATCAGTACCAGTTAGCCCATTTAACGAGTAAACATCATCTCAATCAACAAAGCGAAAATGAAAGCACAACCAATACGCCAAGAAAAGGCCATAACTAACGTTAATATATGCTTCTAAGGCACATATAACTGCAGAAGGGGACCATCACTGACCATTTTGCGTAAGGAGAAATACAGTTGACACTTGAACAACTCGGGGTTAGGGGTGTTGATGACACCCACCCTCCCCACAAAAATCTGCCAATAATCTGACTCACCTACTTGATACTTAACCACCAATAGCCTACTATTGACTGGAAGCTTTACCAAAAACATCAACAGTTGATTGACACATATTCTTCATGCTGTATGTATCACATACTATATTCCTTTAAAAAAAAGTGAAATAAAATATTAAGAAAAGCATAGAAAATAAATTTACAGTACTGTATTTATGAAAATTATCTATGTCTAGGGGTGCCTGGGTGGCTCAGCCAGTTGACGACTATCCGACTTTGGCTCGGGTCATGATCTCAGAGCCTGGAGCCTGCTTCAAATTCTGTGTCTCCCTCTCTCTCTGTCCCTCCCCCACTCACGCTTGGTCAGTTGGTCTCTCTCTCTCTCTCTCTCTCTCAAAAATAAGTGAAACATTAAAAAAATTTTTTTAAATATCTATGTCTAAGTGGATCACTGTAGTTCAAACCTGTGTTTTTCAAGGGTCAACTGTATTGCCGAGCTCCATCAAGGACCATACTACTATTTGCTATTCAGAAACCCAATTCTTACAGATCAGAACATTATATTGTTGAAAGGGAAGTCAGTGATCTAGAATTTTCTATTAGATTAACAAAGAGCAATCACAGACTAATTACCACAATTCAGAAAGATGAATTGATTTTTAATATCCTTGTGTTGCATCCTATTAAAGTCTCTTCCTTTAACGTAGTGACAGTTTAAAATGATGGTTAGTTCAAATTCATGTGCCAGGACACTAGATTTTAAACCCCACACTGCTAACTGCCAAAGTAAAATGGATACTTTACATAGAAGCTAATATACTGTGACACCTTTCAGTGACTTTGTTGTGGTTGTAGTTATTTTAAAAGTGATCAGATAGTATGGATTATATATAAGAAGGATAAAAGTATTTGTCATAAATAATCTTAATGTTTATTTCTGAGAGAGAGAGAGAGACAGACAGACAGACAGTGGAGGAGGCACATAGAGCAAGGGGCACAGAGGATCCAAAGCAGGCTCTGTGCTGACAGCTGAGAGCCCGATGTGACAAACTCACAAACCAGGAGATCATGATGTGAGCCGAAGTCAGACACCTAACCAACTAAGCCACACAGGCGACCCTGTCATCAATAATCTTTTAAGAGCAGGTCACGGAAAACTCTTTGCTGGTTGACTGGCCATGAGCACATTTAGAAGTAAAAGCTTGGAATTGCTCTTCGTGACAAAAGATGGTGAGTCATGTTAAAATTTAAGGGGGAAGAGGGGAGCAGTAAGAGCAGTAAAGGAGCCAGAAAGACTGGGCACTGTACATAGGAAGGGCCAAAAGAAAGAAGGCTCAGTTGGCAGTAGGGGCTGAAGAATTCTTGGATAAAGCACAAGGGTAGTGATGATGTTTTTTCGAAGTAACCGTTTGTGCTGTGCAAGTGACCCTGCTTCATGACCTGCAAATCTTCATGCTATGCTTGGTGTGATTGGCTTTAGTGTGGAAGCCAGTAAGAGGACCTAGTTCTACATCAAAGTTGGCACAAAACCAATGTCAGTTCTCTTGAACAAAGGGACTAAGTATACAGGCAGCATATATGTGAAGGCTCAACCAGGCTATCAAGAGTAAGGGCAGTCCCCAGCTGCATCTCTGATTAAATCATCAAGCTAGAGTCTAGAGACTTAAGCCAAAAGTATAGCGTACCCAAGACTGTTGCAGTTTTGAGCAGAAATGGGGTGCCAGATAGGAGAGGCTTATCAAAGGTGAGTGTGATGGTACTGGTAATCTCATTCTAGAATCAATCACAAAAGGCATTGTAAGAGCTAGAATCCTCTGAGCAAGAGGAGAAAAAATGTCCAACTGAAGGCAGATAAGGAATGAAGTGGAAAATTACGTGCTAGATCATGAACAACTCAAGTCTATCAGTGTTGTGTGCAATTTATAGGGACCAATAAGCTCATGATGTCACAATGACATGGCTCTCATTTTAAAGATGAGGAAAACAGAGCTCAACAGACCAGGGGACAACTCTTTATTTATAAATAGAGAGGTTTTTCCCTCCTAAATTCTCAGGGCATTATCCTCCCACATCATCATTTCTAAAAATCTACTTTTATAATGCTCCAAATATGGTATTTATGTTATCTTCAGAAAAATGTCTAATTCTTGACTTTGGTCTTAAAACAAAAAGAAAAAATTGAGATGGTAGAAATGTTCCACTTAAATTCAGGAATGTAAATAAATGATCCTTAGGCAAAAATTCTTGTCCCTCTTTAAGTAGACTGCTACTTCTTTCAATTAGCAGTGCTTCTTGATTTAAAAAAAAAACGTGTATTTTTTTTTGTTCAATAACTCTTTCTGATAACCAAATCAAATGAGAAGTTGAGCTCCATACACAAAATTTTCAGAGTCTGTACCTACTTAGCAATAGTATTTCATTTGGCTTTCGACCACATGCTCTTTTTAGTGTAGTATTTCAGGTTCTATTGCACACTACTTACATCAAAAATCAACTATAAAAACAACAAAAGCCTGAATGTTATGGATCTGGTGACTTATAATGTCTATTAGTTTCCTAAGGCAGCCATAAAAAATTACTACAAACTGGGTAGTTTACAACACCAGAAATTTATTCTCATAGTTCTGGAAGTTAGAAGTTCAAAAGCAAGGTGTCTGCAGGCAAGGCTGGTTATTTGTGAAGGCTCTGGGGAGAGCCTACTCCACGCCTCTTTTTGAGCCTCTGGTGGTGGCTGGCAACCCCTGGTGTTCCTTGGCTTGTAGACACTCTCTCTCTGCCCCTGTCTTCACATGACAGCACCCTCTCTAGATCTCCATGAATCTGTGCATTCTCTTCTCTTCTTCTAAAGATACCAGTCACACTGGATTAGGGCCCACCCCACCCCATTATGACTAAACCTTAACCTAATTAACTTAACTAATTACATTTGTCAAGACCCTAAGGTCACATTCTGAGGTTCTGAGTGGAAATGAATTGGGGTCAAGGGGAACTACACTAGTCAACCCAGTACAGAATTCAAGTCTTAGACTGTAAGCTTTTGGATCAAACTATTAGACTATAAGCCTCTATATGATTCAATATTTTAGTGTTCTGACACCTAGGCTGTATTGAATGAACACTAAGTAAAAGATGTATTATAAATTATAAAGGTAAATACACTAAAAATATCTGAACTAAAGCAGCTGTCAGGCATCTTTGAATACTTTATGGATCTTTTTCACTATTTTAAGCATGTAAATCATCCATCAGTCCATGGCAGCCCATTCCCCACAAGTCACGTTCTTGTGGGTCACAACATTAATGGAGTACATCCAAGAGCTTCCATTATTCCTCATAACAAGGTGTATTCTCCCAACAGCTCTCAACTTGCACCACACTTTAAGAGCACAACTGTAACCATTAAGAGTTGAAAAGGTCATTCTTAAAATCCTCCCTACCTTGACACAAACCTCAAATATTCCTTTAGATACCATATCCACCTCAAGAGCACAACAATCATGTATCTGTTTTTACTAGGCCAGTAGTAAAATAACATCGCCACTAGGTATGCCTATATTCTACTCCAAAATCCTGCCTTATTCAGTGGTAAGTACAATTGCCATAAAAAAACAAAGGAGGTGATCCATAAAGCCTAACCTGAAACATGGTCTTGGCTTATCTTCCCAATTCCCTAGACCCAGTGACCAGTTATGGTCAGATGTCACCAAGAGCCACTGGATCCAACCAATAGATTTCTCTCCTAAAAATAAAATCTTGGTTCCACTGTTCTTCTCACTCATTTTCTCTCTCCCTGTTTAAAAAGTTTACACACGTATGTATGTCATTTCTACACCCAACATGGGGCTCAAACTCATGGCCCCTGGTTCAAGAATTGCACATTCCTTGAACTGAGTTAGCCAGCCACCCCACATCTTCTCCTTTTAGAGCTCTCAAAATCTCCTGTCCATAAAATGTTTTAAACCTCTTTTATACTCCTATATTGTTTCTCAACTTGCCCAAATCCAATTTATATGTCTGAACACGCCAACAAACAAATATCATATACAAACATGAAAGGCATGTGGTAGGAGAGAAGAGTAGTGGATTGGACCATAAGGTAACCTGAAGATCTAACAGAGCCTTTACCACCAAGTCAAACACCCTTGGTCTTAAATTCTTTCAAAACTGAAGTTTCTGTTCTTAGGAGATTCATGCTAACGTATTTAGTTAGGAATGAAGTTTTATTGTACCAGCAAGTTATTTTCAAATGGTTTGGTCAGAAAGATAGATAGTAACAAGGCAAATGGAAATTGTTAGATCTAGATGTATGGAATACAGAGATGTTAACTGTGCCAGTTGTTCGATTTGTGCAGAAAGAATTAATTGTTCTATTTAAAAATGCTGGTAAGATAAATTTGGGGGAGATGATGCTAGAATAAACTTAAAATCTTCTATTCCCAAATTCCATGACCATTTTTATCTAAATTATGCCTCAATGATGCTCCCCAACTGTCTTCCATCTGCACTCCTCCATTTGTCCAAAAGTCACCTCATTATGTCACAACTGAGGTTAGACATGTTGGAGTGATCCTTGACTCCTCTCTCTCCTTCTGGCCTCATATTCATCATTCCCACTGCGATCACCTTTAGTACATCTCTGTTCTATTTCAGCATCCTACTTCCTGATTTGATTTCCATGTCAACTGTGCTAACACCAAAGTTATCATGTCTCCTCCTTGTTCACAAGTCTTCAGTTTCTATCTACTTCTCAAATGTTGTCCTTCGCTATTCCGATGTAGGATAGGGCTTCCTGTAAAAGTCGTAAACTCTAGTCAAGTATATTCATCATTATATCCTGTGTACATGCTTTTGCTCACACAACTCTCCTACCTGAAATAATCTCTCCCTCTCCTTCTTAATTATTCAAGCACTATTAGCTGGCACTTGGTGTACACTAAAATGATCAGTGTTGCTCTTTTTATATATAAACATCCTCTCATCTCCACCTACAGCCTTGACCCTTATTATACTCAGAGACTTCCTAAGAATCCTCCCTGAGGGCAGCAACCTTGCCGTCTTGGTTGGTGACTTACCAACAGAATAAATACAGAATACTATTTGGGAAATAAATACTCTGTTCCTGGAAGTTTTCATGTATTTTTACATGTTATGTTGCGTTATTTCACACACACACACACACACACACACACACACGCAACTCTTTCCCACCAACACACAAAAAATGAAATATCTTTGTAAATTTTTTTTAATCTTTATTTTTGAGAGACAGACAGAGACAGAGCATGAGCAGGGTAGGAACAGAGAGAGGGGGGGGAGACACGGAATCTGAAGCAGGCTCCAGGCTCTGAGCTGTCAGCACAGAGTCCGACACGGGGCTCGAACTCATGAACCGTGAGATCATGACCTGAGCTGAAGTCGGACGCTTAACTGACTGAGCCACCCAGGTGCCCCATAAAAAATGAAATATTTTTAAAAGAACTTGTATTAGACAGGGTTCTCCAGATAAAGAAAACCAATAGGGTATATACAGCTATATAGTAAGACATTTATTATGAGGGCTTGGTTCACTTCATTATGGAGCTGAGAAGTCCCATCATCTACTGCTTGCAAGCAGGAGGCCTGGAAAGCTGAAGATACAGTTCGAGTCCAAACCTGAAGACCTGAGTACCAGGACCACTGATATCCAAGGTCAGGACAAGAGGGATTTGAGCTCAAGTAAGGAGAGCAAATTCACTCTTCTTCTATCTTTTTATTCTTTTTAGGCCCTCAATGAATTGAATGATGATGCTCACTTGCAATGGTGAGGGTATCTTCCTTACTCGACTGATTCCAATGCTAACATCTGGAAACACCACTGCAAACAACCCAGAAAAAATGTTTTGCTGGCTATCTGGGCATCCCTTAGTCAAGTTGACATATGCAATTAACCATCAAAGACTTCCACTACTGTCAGGAAATCATAGCCAACAGAAAAAACTAAGTGTCTTAGGTGGAAGAGGTAATGTTGAGCCTCCCCCCACCCCCCAAAAAAGCCAATTCTTGGGTAAACCAGCCAAAATGCAGGTAGAGATACATAAACACAGAGTGAGTTAGAGCATATGGGAAAAAAAGTCCAATAGTACCTTAAAACAAGGTCTGGGACATCTGTTGACAACTATGACAGTGAACACTATCTTTCCTCACCTTGAACCCCACAGGCACTGAGCCTCTCAAAGACCATCTGTATTAGTTCACCCATGCCTGACTCTGGGACCAATCCTAGTACAGGAGAGGGACACATAAGAGTTCCTACTTGAGGACCTCACTGATTTAAAATCTTACATGTTCTCACTATGGACCCCATGTCTAGCCTTCTTCCTGCTTCCCAGGAAACTTATTCCTGTCTGCTCTGTCAGCTCTCCCAGCTCTTCTTAATCTTGTCTGGATTTCAAACACAGAAGTGCTCAAAAGAAGTCTCTGTTCAACAGAAGAGAATCACGACCACGGTTTGGAAAGCAAGTTTAATAACCCATCTCAGTGCCAGAAAGTCCTGGTTCTTACATCAAAATCCTAGCAGCTCTTGAACTTAAAGCTTTGTTTCGCCAATTAAACAATGATACTCATGGGTCTGCTCTCCTCTGCATTCTCTACTTTCCATGATTACATGGCATGTAAACCTACATGCATGTGTAGGCATATGCACGTGTGTGTGGACAAGGTCTGGGGTGTAGTATCAGTTTACCACACTCAGTTTACAGACCTCATATTCTGACATAGACTCAGCCTTCTATCATTCTGTAGCTAAATCTGGAAAAGCAATACCCAGACTGCCTTCATAGATAGTTACCTCTTATTCACCTATGCATGATCATTTCTTTCAAGGTGATCATGCTTGTAATGCATTTACCTTCTTCCAACAACCCTCTCCCCCGCAAATGCTTTTATTGGATGATTCCCTTTTCTACCTTTTACTGGCAGGAGACATGAAAATGATCTTGTTCAACACCATTTCCGCTTTATTCTTATAAAACGTAATTCAAAATACTGGGTCTAGGTTGACTTAAAGTCACTTACACACAATAAATTCCTGTATGGTCCTTTTTGTCCCTACTGTCCGGAGAGTCAATTTTGCTTAGGGAAATATTTCATCTTCATAGATTACTGTGTGAGCGGTCAAAAAAAAAAAAAAGAACATTATCAAATATATAGTTTCCTCTGGAGCCTTCACCATGAAAAACTTTAGAAACACACTTTTTCTCATATCTACAATCTGCTCATTTCTGATACATGACCTTATTTACCTCTTCTGCCTGCCTGTGTCAGTTACATTCTGTTTTAACCTTCTGTGTCCTACCTTTCATGGTGTTCTAATTCATAAACTACATCAAGTAGATGGAGTGTAAATATTAAATACAGGATACCATGCTACCCTTTCAAATTAACAAACTGAGAGGTTATTCTAATTACAGATTCAACATTGCACCTAAACGAAAAGACCAAGTTAAAACTAAATATGTGAAAGTACCAGCAACCCAAAACTGCCTATTACAAAAGAACAGGTAAACCACAAAGAATGTGTGTGTTTCACGTCCCAGTGAAATTGGCTTGGGGAAAACTAACGGTGAATAATTCAGAATAAATGTAATCTGAAATGTACTTAAAATGTTTCCATAAAATTTAGTTATATCTCAATCATAGTGCCTTCCATAAACTCCTGGGGGCTCTTGAAAAATAACTCAGACCAGCATGAGATAGATACTTCAATAGCATATTTTCAAACAAGGAGTTTGTGTTAGCTTCATTTTAAATTCGGCTGGACAAAGACATGGAAAATAAATTCACATAGTCTTGGAAAATTTACAGAAAAAAAATCAAGCCACAATTTAGTACTAACCTTGACACTTTTCTGCAGTCAATAGCACTAGTGTTATTTTTATTATGCTTTCAATCCAAAGCCTCAAAATTGTTATGATCATTATAACCTAGCTATTTCTGCAATTTTAAGTACACTTGTAGGTACTTGAAAGACAGGACTCCTACACTGCTTCATGTAAAATATAATTCATAGTGGGAAGATGATTTCTACAAACAAAGCCATGTCCATTTAGATATTTCTTCCCAACCTTTTCAAAGTATTTACACTTCCCACAAGACCTCACAACTTTTTTTTAGTGTTTATTTTTAAACATTTCAGTGTTATTTATTTTTACTGTTTATTTCTGAGAGAGAGAGAGAGAGAGAGAGAGAGAGAGAGCATGCGTAGGGAAGGGACAGAGAGAAAAGGAGACACAGAATCTGAAGCAGGCTCCAGGCTCCGAGCTGACCGCACAGAGCACCACAGTGGCCTCAAACTCACCAACCACAAGATCATCACCTGAGCCAAAGTTGGAGGTCCAACCGAGCCACCCAAGTGCCTCAGTATTTTAAGTTTATTTATTTATTCTGAGAGAGACAGAGACAGCATGAGTGGGGAAGGGAAAGGGAGAGGGAAAGAGTGAATCCCAGACAGGCTTGGTGCTGCCAGTGTAGAGCCCAATGCAGGGCTTGAACTCACGAAACCGAAACCATGAGATCATGACCTGAGCTCAAACCAAGAGTTGGACGTTCAACCAAATGAGTCACCCAGATGTCCCAAACATGTCAGCATTTTAAAGTAGTTGATCTTTTGAAAGAGGAAAAAAAAACTTAGAGACATATCAAGTTCTCTAAGATTGCCATCGATTCATGTGAAAATACAAGCTGAATCAAGATCCAAGAAGCTAGAGCAACTGTCTTTATTGAGCTATCCCAAAAAAAAAAAAAAAAAAGAAAAAAACTTTGGAAGAGCTGGGAAGCAGGTTCTCTGGTAAGCCTTTCAAAGTGCACCTCTCTGAAATGACAGTGACATGGTAAATTAGAGACTGTGTTGGAGTCTTAAAGGGGTCTTGTGACATGTTTAACTATGAAAAAAATAATCCTGTATCTACAAATTAAATGAGATAAATAGATCTGTCTTCATACTTACTGAAATTGTCTACATTGCCTTTGTATTTATCGAGGTTGTTCATCACATAGTTCGAACAACCATATAGTTCTATATTACAAATGAACAGTAGTCTCCCCCCACCCCACTATATTTCACAGGCCAGAGATAAGCACTCTCAACAAATGTAGCTGGGCTTTGTAAAACGATTAACTCTGTAAGTTTAAATACATGCTTATTTTGCTACTTCTAAATATTTTCTTCATTTTGGATGTTACTGACATCCCACTACGAAAGCTAAGGATTTGGATCATTTGCACCCTACCTCCTCCAAGATGCAACCATAGTAACTACAGCACAATTTTGGTTTTATCAGTGAGTATTTGCATGATTATGAGTTGTGAATAATATTCATAGTTGAATCACAGACTCCATTATGGCTACTTTTCCGTTCTTGCACAACTTTTGTTTCTCCTTCAAGTTAACCACTGTATTGCTCCTCTTCTTGGTTTTGTATATACTTATTATCAATTTGTCCCCAAACTTTCCCTTTGCTTTGTAAAACTCCTACCAGTATATGTTCAATCACTTCAGCTATTGGTCAGTTCTTCAACTTGGAGACATCTAAGAGCTTCTGACCTGCCCAAGAGGGGAATGGGAGTTCCTTCAGCATACTCATGGCTGTACCCCTGGGAATTGGGTCCTTTCTGGTCTCTCATGTTGGAGCTCATTTTCTGATTACATATATTCCACTTTCTAGGTCTACTCCCTTGTTTTGTGAATTCTTGTCTATTAACGTTCCGATAAAGGATGCCTAAGAAATAGACATAATGAAACTCAGGCTATCTGAAAATATCTTTACTGGAGATGCAGATTTAATTCACACCTTGGCATGCCAGCGAATGTAGGCTTATGTGTATTTTCTCCCTCAAGGCTGAAGGCACAACTTCCATCTTCCAGTACTGCCACTGAAAACTCTGAGGACATTATGACTGGTCCTTTGTAAGTAATTTGCTTTTTTCTCTTTACGTAGTTTTAGAATTCTCTCTTTGTCTCTGGTATTCTGAAATGTCCTAATCATGTTCTTTGATGTAAATCTAATTTCAACCATTGACCCAGGTACTAAGTGAGCTGTTTCAAATAGGAAAATTATGCCCAGGGACTTTTTAAAGTTATTTATCTGATATCCTTCTATTTTCTTTTTTTTTTTTTTTTTTTACCTTCTCGAACTCATTTTGTTTGGATAATAGATCTCTTAGATTGGACCTGAAATTTTCTTATCACTTTATCCCCGATTTCCTTTACTTAATCTTTTTGCCCCACTTACCTAGAGATTGCCTCACCTTTATTAGAATACTTATATTCATACATATATGAATATATATACATATACATATATATATATATATATATATATACACACACACTGAGCAATTCCTATGTGTCAGGCACTCTTTTAAGTACTGGGAAAACAGGAGTCAAACAAAGCCAATTCACAAACCCATGCCCTTAGGGAGCTGACAGTCTAGTGCTTCTATATTCTGCTATCCCAGACAAACAGGACAAGTAAAATGTACAGGGTAATAGGCAAACAATAAACCATTTAAGTCATGTTGTTAGTTTCCTTTTTTTGCACAGAAAACAAATGAAGGGTAAGTGACAGAGAACAGGGTGCTAAACTCAAGAATAAAGCAATAAGAGGGGCACCTGGGTGGCTCAGTCGGTTGGGCGTCCGACTTCAGCTCAGGTCATGATCACGCAGTTTGTGGGTTCGAGCCCCGCGTCGGGCTCTGTGCTGACAGCTCAGAGCCTGGAGCCTGCTCTGAATTCTGTGTCTCCCTCTCGCTCTGCTCCTCCCCTGCTCACACTCTGTCTCTCTCTGTCTCAAAATAAATAAACATTTAAAAAAAAAGAATAAAGCAAGAAGAGACGTGGCAATTTTAGATCTGTTAGTCAGGAAAAGTGTCCCTGAAAAGGTGAAATATAATTAAATATCTTATGGAAGTGACGGAATGAGGCTTACAGATCTCTGTGGAAATAGCATTCCAGACAGACAAGAGAGACAGAGTCAGTGCTCCAAGGAAGGAACAGTCCCCATGTCTGAGGAAAAGCAAGAGAGCCGTGTGACTGGTGTGGAAAGAGTGAGGGGCACAAGAGTCAGTGATGAGATCATACAGGAAAGAATTCTGGAGCAGAGGTGGGGTAGGGCAGATCCTTAGGGCCCTGTAGATCTAAAAACTATACCTCTTACTCTGGTTAGATGAGAAGTCATTTTGTCAGGAGCAGTCTGGTCGTTCTGTTGAGAATAAACTAAGTCTCTCTTCTAGGTAATGATTCACTAAAAAATTTAACTAAACCATTCAGGTGAGAATAAAAGGGGCTTCTTGGTGTTACCTCTTCTGAGAATAAAACCCCAGAACTTGATCAGGGCAGAGGACGGGCACTAGGGAATCTGCTTTTCAAACAGAATTGTACCCAATTCTGTCTTCTTGTCAACCTCAACCCCCAACCCTTCACGTAGAAAGAGGTCAACAATCCCTGAGGCCTTTGGAGGGTTCAAAGGAATCAGTCTGTTTATTTCTCCCCTTCCCTCTCCATCCAGTTACCCATTGTCCTGCCTTCCAGCTGGTAACAAGTTTGTGGCAGCCTCTTCTAGGCTACTCTCTTTGTCTTTGTGCTTTTCTTGATCTTTACTTTCATTTTGTAGGGATTTCAGGGGGACTAACAGTGAATACATGTTAATTCTGCCATTTTAAGCAAAAGTTGAAAAAAGGAGAAATGAGCTCAAAAATCAATTAAAATATCCTCTTAAAAAAAAAACAAAAGTTGAAATATACCAAGTACGCACACGCACAAAAAAAAACTACCAAAGATCCTAAATAAAATTTAAGTCCATTAAGTAGAACTATCTGGAGCCAGGACACCTCATTTCAAAAACAGCTTTGGAGGGGCACCTGGGTGGTTCCGTCAGTTAAACGTCGGATTCTTGATTTCGGCTCAGGTCATGATTTTGCAGTTCATGGGATCGAGCCCCGTATTGGGCTCTACAGTGACTGCGTCAAGCCTGCTTGGGATTCATTCTCACTCCATCTCTCTCTCTCCCCCTCCCTCAGTCCCCTGCACGTGCACATGCTCTCTCAAAATAAACATTAAAAAAAACAGCTTTGGAGAGATTATTTCAACTCTCTGTACCTCGATCTGTTTATCTGTAAGAAGAAGAAAATAACAAAACTGCCCTAGACATGGCGTGATTGCAATATGAATACATATAATTTAGTTAACCTGCCACAAAATAAGTGCTCAATAAATCTTCACTGTTATTAGTGATCTGTGTGTGCAGGTTGTCTTAATAACAGGGGAAACGCAACATTTCTGCAGTAAGGTTTTACAAAAGTATTTGTTTCACATCGAAAACAATCCACTAAAATTTATACATTACTTAGAATTTCTTTTTTCCCAATCCTTCTATTTATTTGCTCTTCATTTTTTCTTCTTTTGTTTGTTCCAACTTGCTAGCCCCACATCCATTCTGTTTTCTTCTACTAACCCATTAAGTAATGGATGAATCCTTCACTTTGACACTAGATGGCCTTTTCTGTTAGCCTCCTGTTCCCCCTTCAGGACAGGTGTCAATCACACAGTACCCAATTCACTCCTTGCATCTTCTTTCTTAGTTTTTCCTGGGTCTGGAACAGCGTATCAGTAGTAAGTTTTCAGCCCCAGTCTTTTTCTTACTGCTAGCTTTGCACTGGGCCTCCCTATTTTTACCACTCATGCATACTTATCATCAAAGGACAGGTTTTCCTTTGTACTAGCAGAGGCACAAAATGGCATGAGAATCAGTCAGAGCCTTCCTGGTTCAGGCAAGCATTTAAATAAATGAATTTCTGGGGCACCTGGGTGGCTCAGTCGGTTAAGCATCCGACTTTGGCTCAGGTCATGATCTCACGGTTCGTAAGTTCAAGCCCCACGTCGGGCTCTGAGCTGACAGCTCAGAGCCTGGAGCCTGTCTTGGGATTCTGTGTCTCCCTCTCTCTCTGACCCTCCCCTGCTCGCGTTGTCTCTCTCTCTCAAAAATAAATTTAAAAAACATTTAAAAATAAATAAAAATAAATATTTGTCTTCCTCTGTAGCAGCAAACCATTACAAACTCGATTGTTTTTTTAACTACTCAATCTTGTTTCTATCTAATCCCTTATCTATGTACACATGTAAGTATGAATGTGTTTATTTCAGTGTTAGAAAATGAAGAAAAAGTAATACTTAGAAAGGTCATCTTTAAAAATTTGTGATTTTATCTATTATATGTCTGACATAAGCTCTTGGCTTTGGTCTTGCATGGCCAACCAGTTTAGTAACCCCTCCAATCCCTATGTTTTGTTTATCCTTATGTTGGTGGGAATCCTTACACATTTTTCTCCAATTGTCTGTTTGGGCTCATTTCAGCAGCTTCTAAATTGAATGCCACTGAAAATAACTTTCATCAGAAACCTCGAGACCTCTTTTTCACAGGTCAGAAGTTGAATCCCACTTAGATCACAGTGACTTGCTAAAACGACAGGGCAGAGACTCAGTGGCTCTGCCCTAAGCAGACCCTGTTCTTTTACTTGTGAGCTAGAAAGCGCCGGGGTTACTATCAATTCTCCTGAGCAAAGGACAACAACACCCAGTGGGCGCTTTTATTCTTTTTATTCTATTAGTTTATCCAAATCTCTAACCCCTTGGTGGGGGAAGGGGATATAAAAACACGGTGTCTCAGTGCTTTAGATTTAGAAAAGCTTTCTTTTCTATCTTAAGGAACAAATAAACCTTCTATATGCAATCACTTTGTAAACCTGAAAAATTCTCTACAACATAAAAAACTAGTCGCTCCTCCCATATGGGGCATTTTCTTCAACCAACTTGTACTTTGACCAATAACGTTCTTTACAGAAGCAAAAACACTTCTAAGTCTAAGCTTACTGGATTTACAAAAGGTAAAAGTTGTTTCATGATTGAAGTTAAATGCCTCAAAAGTCCGGGCCACTGAGAAACTGTCCTATCAGCTTAATGATAAATATGAGAAAGTGAAGCAACGCTCTTGTTCACTAAGTATCTAGAATCACTAGATCTACTCCATGTATGAAACCTGCTCCTCCTGTTACTCCTTCAAACACATTTTGCAAACCTTTAGTAGGTTTACATGTTATGTGCACAACATCACCACTGTGTCCCTCCATGTATCATAGGATTTATATAAAATAGCTTTTGTACTTTATTAAACAGGTGGAAAGAACTATTAACTGGTCTATGTTAAAAAATTTTCAAGTATACTATGAGGGTGTCCAAGACAAATCCATGGGGGAAAAATCCAGCCTGCCACCTGTTTTATAGTTTAATTGGAACATAGCCATGTTCACTCACTCACATATTATCTATGGCTCCTGTTGTACTCGAACACTTTCTGTTCAGTAGCTGCAACAAAAGGTGTAGGGCCCACAAAGCCACAAATACTTATTCTGTGGCCCTTCAAAAAAAAAAAAAGTCTGCTTATCTCTTTTATTCCAGAATCCCAGCATACCTACTAAAATCCTAATCCTGAAAAAACACAGGAAAAGAACCTCTACCACGGCATGGAATTGGGATGGAGGGGTTGACTGAGGTAATTAATAATGAATTGCTTAATTGCCAAAGCAGCTTTTTCTCTGGGCACCTGGGTGGCTCAGTGGGTTAAGTATGTAACTCTTGATTTCGGCTCAGGTCATGATCCCAGGGTCATGGGAACGAACCCAAGTAAGGCTCTGTGCTGAGCACGGAGCATGCTTGTGATTCCCTCCCTCCCTCCCTCTCACTCTGTGCACCACCACCCCCCGACTCACTCACACGCTCTGGTTCTCTCTCACTCAGAAACTTTAAAAAATTATATAAACAAGAAGCTTTTCCTCATTCTAGTTATGCGGACAATATAGATGTATTGTTTCTTTACTTCAGTTTTCTGTTTCTGATCTTGAAGAGAAAGAAGAAGAGAGCCTCCACATTCATTTAAATCTTTCTGGAAACAGCTTTTGTAGACTGATTCTCTTGTCACTAAGAGGAGAATGAGCTTTAATAATTTCTCATCTAAGCACTATAAACAGCAAACCTGAGTTTTACGAAACTATACACATTAGAAACAAATGTGGCAAATATTTTCTCAACAGAAAGCAAAAATTTAGTGGCTGTCACAGGATAACCACAAAATCTATGATCTCTAAGTACCAGTTTATGTATCTCAGATGTTACTTCTTACTGTATACATCAGTCATTTACTGTTGCATGAACAAACTTCCCCACAATTTTGCCATTGAAAATAGCAATCAACATCTATGGGCATACCTCCTTTTAGATCACACAGTTTTCATACTGAAACCTTATGGCAAAAAAAGAAAGTTTATGGCCACCCTGCATCAAGCTTGTCTATGGGTGCCATTTTTACAACAGCATTTGCTCACTTCTTGCCTCTTTATCCCATTTTACTAATTCTCACAATATTTCACACTCTTTCATTCTTGTCTATGTTACAGTCATCTGTGATCAATGATTTATGACTCGCTGAAACTTCAGATGATGGTCAGTATTTTCTAGCAATCAAGTCCTTTCTAATGAAAATACCTACTTTTTTAGACATAATGCTATTCCACACTTAGCAGACTACAGTATAATGGAAACATAACTTTTATAGGAACTTGCAAACCCAAAAATTCATCTCACTTGCTTTATTGTAATATTTGCTTTTTTGCAGCCATCTAGGGCTGAACCTGCAATGTGTGAGATGCAAGGGCACACTGTTTCTGTGGGTCAGAACTGTCTTAGCTGGTGACTCTGCCTCCAAGTCTCTCACGAGGTTGGTTGTACTCAGGATGTCAGGTGGGGTGACAGTCATCTAGGATCTGCTTCCAAAGTACTTTACTCACATGCCTGGATTTCACAAACACTCCATCAATGTCCTACCAGCTGCCTAACCCCTTTCCCAGTTCTAAAGCCACTCACCCATATTAGGATTTTGATATGGCAGGAACCCACAACCAGATATCACCATCGGTACTAGTTATCTATTGCTGTATATATCAAAAAACTTCTAAGAGTTTAAAACAATGTATTTTATTATCCTACAGTTTCTGTGGGTCAGAAATTTGGGCACAGCTTAGCCACGTGATTCTGGCTCAAGGTCTTTCATTAGGATGTGGGCCAGGGCTGCAGTCATTAGAAGGTCTAGAAGCTCTACTTCCAAAGCTGCTCATTCACATGCCTGATGGTTTGAGTGTCCTTATGATAGAGAATCTGGCTTCCCCAGACCTAGTGATCTGGAGAAAGGGCAAGGAAGAAGTCATGTGTGTCTTTTATGACTTTGCCTTAGTAATCGCACTCGGTCATTCCTTCTAGACTGCTCTGGATAGACAGATCAGCCTTATTCAGCGTGCAGATGAGAATCATCAGGGCTCTCTTGGAGGCTAGCCACCACACTATATTTCCCAGGTCATTTATTCCCTGTCGTAGCTTTAAAGAGTAGTTTAATATAAGTCTACTTTTCCTCATCCAATTGCAAAATCCATTAGGCCCTAAGGAAAATGTTTTTTTAAAACCCAAGTGCCAGTCAAACTTTAGCCAACCTGAACGCATCTGTCAGCAAAATGTGGTCTAGACTTCTAACAGGCTAATTACAGTCTCTATATATCCTACTTAGTATATTTTACTGCATAAATGCATCTGATCACATGGTATGATCCCAGACTCTCCTGGAGCGTTAGGTAATATATCTGAACCATACTGTTTTTCAAAACCCTAAAAATTAGGAAATCCAAGAGATATCAGGCTCCAATGGTTTGAGATAAGTCTTAACTTAATTGAAAGGAACTATCATCTGTTTTTGCTTCACCATTGAGTCTACAGCAACTCCCCTGATGCTGGAGGCCATATGTTCTAATTCTCCTGAAGTCATCAACACACAAATGCTGATAAAGTGCCCAAGAAACAGCTCATCTCTCCATTCAGGGTTAAAGACACTATAAGGAGGAAATGAGAACCAACACCCTCCCACTGTCCATTCTCTTCTCCCATCACGAGTCTCAAGTCCTCACCGTCGTTTCTGTCATGTTCTCTCTTCTCTCTCTCACACAACTTGGTTTCTTCATGTTCACCTGACATTCCTCCTTGCTCCTTCCAGAATACAGTAATTCCTCTCTGCCCCCCCACCAAATGTTAACATAGTGTCTGTAGCTTCCAACAAGTAGCACGTATGTATACTGGAGTATGTGACCCCAGAGCACAGATTACTCCGTGTTCCCTGGGTCCACTTCTGACTCAATCCAGAGCTGCAACTGACAATTCTTATCTACACGGACAGATTCTCACTTAAACCACCCAAGATCCTCTGCTTCCATGCCTGCAGGCCTATCAGGTGATGGAGTCTGGGCAGCTTAGAAGCACCAAAACTTTAACATCTTCGACCAGTGAAGAATTCAACTTGGTTGATGAACATCCAGCTTCTCCAACCCTCAGCAGAACAATTTCAGGGGCTTAACACAACAAAGGTGTATTTCTCACTTACTCCACAACTGCTGCAGGTCCAAGTGACCCTTCAGGAGAGCTGTCCCTGAGCTGGTGCCTCTCATCACCAGCCCAGGGGGAAAAGGGAGTCCTACACCAAGAACCAGCACAAAGCGCTTCCACAAAGTGAGGGACATTGCTGCTGCTCATGTTTTATTACCCAAAGCATGTCACATGGCCACACTTATCCTCAAGGGAACAGGGAAAGGAAATCTTTGTATGTTCCCCATAAAAGAGAAGAACTAGATGTTGCAGAACAGGAGCAATGCCAGTCACACATACTGTGCACCTCCCCTTTGCGACTTCCTTTTTGCTCAATGTTCTTTTGAGAGTTATCCATGTTAATTTATGTAGGTTTACTTAGTCCTTCTCATTGGTACCCAGTATTCCGTTGTGGGACTGTATCATGTTTCTTTTCCTACTACTGGTTTCATAGGTTCTTCCCAATTTTTTGTTAAAACAATACTGCTGAGAAATTGAATAAAGGACATTTTATTTAGTTTTTTTTACTGCTTTTATTTTTTTTTAACTTTATAGTTTATTGTCAGGTTGGTTTCCATATAACACCCAGTGCTCTTCCCCACAAGTGACCTCCACCAAGACCATCACCCCCC
>CM053579.1:86199478-86338461 GCA_028646485.1 Cryptoprocta ferox
TCAGGCATCTTTGAGGTTGTCTTCTTTCTGGCGTCTCTTTCTTCTTTCCCCCACTTGCAAATCCAAGTTTTATCCCTTCAGTCCTTCTCAGTTCAATCCATACGGGCGTGCGCAGATTACAGAGCTCCCTGCTCTTCCACCATCTTGTCCTCTCAGGACATTTTATTTAAAACAGAGGCAAGAGATGAGAAGGGAAAGCTCATACACCCTACCACTCCTTAAGGCTTACACACCGCAGCAAGAAAAAAACCTACTTTACTACTCCAGCAGGGGGAAGAATTTCTCCTTGCCTGACAACAAGCTCAACCAACAAGAAATGCAACTCAGCCAATGGAAACCATCACCACCCTGAATTCTTATTTTCCTCCAATGGACTTGCATTTCAAAGCAGCACCTCCCAACTTCCTCCTGTTCTCTATAAAGTAACATTCCTCTCTTTTGATCTCCAGATTTGCCTGTGGTTTCCTATACTCTCCATGTCCCAAAGTGCAATTCCTATGTTATTTCTGAAGAAACCTATTTTTCTGGTAAAATAACAGGCTTAAGGTCAACATTGCCATGGTTATTTTAGATACTTAACAAGTGCTTCTTTTTTTAATATTTTTGAGAGAGAGAGAAAAAGAGAGAGCACAAGCGAGTGTGCTCAAGAGCGCATGAGCAGGGGAGGGGTAGAGAGAGAGGGAGACACAGAATCCAAAGCAGGCTCCAGGCTCCGAGCTGTCAGCACAGAGTCTGACACGGGGCTCAAACCTATGAACCGCATTATCATGACATGAGCCAACGTTGGAAGCTTAACTGAGTGAGCCAAGCAGCCACCCCTTAAAAAGTATTTCTTTAGTCTGCTGTTGTAATTTAAGTACTATTTCTCTGAGTAGGTCCAGGCTTAAGTGTACATGAGGGGTCGAGAGATGTGTGAACCACCCAGTGCACAGGCCCAGCTTGAAAACTTCAGAGATGCAGAATAATCAAAAGCCAACACTACATATACTGTCAATTCATGACTGTTCAAAGAAATTAAGCAGTATTATTTTCAGAGTGCTTTTCTCTCTCCATTGAGCATAACAAAAAGCCAAGGCTGTTGACAATTCATCATTCAGCTAACAAATGCCAAAATCAGATATTCTAGTAATTTTCTGCATCCTATTCAAACTCTGTTGAAAATCTTAGGAACAAGCGCAATTTAATATTCCTAATAGAAGACACACCTTTGATGCATTCTGCAAACGTCGAGATGAGTGAAGTGTTTGACAAGACAAAGAAGATGAATCAACTGCAATGCTTTCCTCTTTGGAGTGAAAGAACCCAGAGATAATGCCATCAAACATCTGCCTAGAACAAAATGTGCTAGGGGAAAATTGATTTGATGGAAGGAGGGGAACAAAATTCCTCTCTAAAAGTCGAGGACAGGGACAAAATAATAATAAAAATGCATTTGAGTGAGACAAACTTCATAACGACGACTGAACAGGCAGGGCAGCAATGTAATTGCTTATGTATGGCTGGACCTCAGCTGAGACCTGTGACATTTTTCAGAGTGCTCTCCACTCAAGGTGAGCAGACAGCTTTGTGGTGAAGTCATTTTCACTCAGTGACACCTGCTTTGTCTTTTGCCTTCTCTTTCTGTTTGTCTGAACGATCATTTCTTTTATCTTTTTACCCATCACAGGTAAAGTAAGGTTTCTCTCATGCATTGCTAAAACCTCACTCTTCAACACACGCCAGAAGTGTCAGAAAACTTCAACTGACTATAAGTCTAAAAATAGTTTAATGGAATAAATCGTTTGTCTTTCTCGATCAGTGTTCATAAATGATCAGATCACCACCGGAAGCTATGCGAGTGTTCATGATTTCTATGAGCTCTCCTCGAATGAAGTACATAGATGATTTGTCTAAACACGACTTTATAGAAACCCTGGGCATTTACACATCTCACTGAAGGAAAGCCTGTAATCTCATTACTTTCCAGGACAAGTGTTTGTTATCACCATTTACCAAGACGAAAAACACAGGCAGACAGAAGAAAAATAAGCAGAATTGGTGAGTTATTGCTGACAGACCCCTGTCTGCAGGGCAGACAATGGTACACAATGGAAGCTTACCTGTCAGATGTTTCTGTAACAACCTGGGAGCCCAGGTTTGAACTTAGTGCTCTGGGAGTCCTCGAGTAAGAACAAGGCCTCATGAGAAAGCCTGCAGCCCACCCTCTTATTTTCTTTCCTCTGGCTTCACTCCATGTGGCAAACTGGCACACACACATGGACATGGCAGCCTGCATCCCTTATGTCTGCCCCCAACGCCCCCGGTCACCCTCTGCTACTCGTTGGAGGTGTGCGTGCTGGTGTCATCCTCAGCCCTCAGGAGGATAGGCCTGGGCAGGATAACCACGCAGGCCCTCAGGGAGGCGGGAAGCTCTTTGGGCAGGCAGCCCTGCTTCTGTGTAGCTGGAACATGGTACACAAGACAGAGGGCAGGCTCCAAGGGGGCACATCCCCGGAGGCCCACAGACTCCTCTCCACATGAGACAGGGCACAACTCCAGGGGGACCAGAGTGCAGCCCTCTAAACTGTGGGGTCCAGTACAGGGGTCCCACCTAGCAGGGCCTGACTATATTACTGATGAATGAAACATTTAAGGAAAAGGCTTACCAAGCAAGGGCTACATAAAGAAAGTCCTCTTAGAGCTTCATTCAGAATGACAGTCCTTGCCTGCCTGGCCCTGCGAGGTTAGAGCAGGGGATTCAAGCTTTCTATGAGGGGTACCTGAAGAGAGATGGATTGTGTGAAATTTCAAAGGGGAGAAAAGAAGTCTCTCATGGCTGAAGGAAAAAAACTGATTAAGGATGTGGGGGGAACTCATCTTTCACATCATAGTCTTTTTATTCTTGCTCCTCTCATTAATTCATGTCACTCATAATCAAGTCTTAAAAGACCTGCCATGCTGTACCACTTAGACAATGACAATAAAGGGACAGAGTGTCAACGTACAAGTTCCCATCTTCAGCCATTTGGGAACCTGCTTAAGAAAACCAGACACTTAAATTCAACAGCAACAGACCAGAGTGAGGTGGTTTGTGCTCAAGCACTAAAACATGAAGCACCTGAGTTCAGTAAAGGTGGACAGAACCAGCGTCACTTGGTCGGGAAAAGGCTACTTCAATTCTAGTACCATCTTGTCAGAAGTCCTAAGCTTTTATTGCTTCTAGAAAAAATACCTTCATTTCTCAAGAGCAGTTGCTCATTGTTCACTTCCTACTCCTACTCCATGTCATTCCTATTGAAGTAAAAATACATTACACAGACAATCGAACCAGGTAAAGGCAGAAGCAAAGGTCTGAAACTCAGTCTGTTGCCAATTGCGCTCCATTTCTTCAAATGATAATTCAGACACACACCGAGGGAAGTAATTGCCACATATACTGTCCACCTCCTCTAGAGATACGTAGTTAATAGGCTGTCTTCGAGTATTTATCACAAAAGAGGATATGGTGAGAACTGTTGACATTAGATTCAGAGTAAGGGCTGCTGATGGCAGAATATAAAAGGTCATTTCTTTGTCAGGTGACTCACCTAGACACTAATCCAAGACTCTGTATTAGACATGAAATTTCATGAGGTCTGTGAGAATGAGAAAAGTGAGTACGAGTTTTGATAGACGTGACTCCAAACCCCAATTATTATGGAAGATGGCACTCTAGGTGGTCAATCTGAAAGACTTAGAGTTTGAATCAGGTAACATTAGGTGAAAAGACACTTGTGTGTCTCGTCTACTCCCAGTACTCCCAACTACTTCACTTCTGACAGCAGAGGTGCGGGTTTCTCCACCCATCAAGCAATTCTCCCACACCAGCCTCGTGTCCTATAATTTAACTCCATTCTTTCACCAACTACCTGGAGCGAGCATCAAATCCCACATGCGTTCATTCCTAGAAGAGTGCCCACACCCCCTCCTTCATTTCAGACACCAACCACAAGTCCAGGTGCTCCCGACCCCACAGCCAGAAATCAGAGATAACCATGACAGCGTCCTGGGACTCATTTGCTAGAGGAGCTCTGAGAAATGAGGAAGTTAGTCTATGTACTGGCTTACCAGTGTTTATTACACAGGGTCCCAAGCCTAGGAGCTTCTGTCCCTGTGGACATTGGGGTGGACCACCATCCCAGCCTATGAATGTGCTCTTATTCACCGACCGGGCAGCTCTTCAAGCTATGTCTCTTTGGGTTTTTATAGAGGTTTCAGTATATACACATGTTTGATTAAATCATTTGCTGTTGATGCCTGATTCAACTTCCAGACCCTCTCCCCTCTCTGGGCATCAGGGGTGGGACTGTGAGTTCCAACTCTCACATCGCATGACTGGGTCTCCTGGCAACCAGCCTACCATCCTTAGGGGCTTTCCAAAAGTCACATCCCTAAGAGAAATTTGGGTAAGTTTCAAAGAGGCTCGTTGTGAATAAGCAGGCACTCTTTTCACCTTTATTACTCTCAGGCTATGTTAGGAAGTGGAACTATTTGAGGACAAAAGACCAAATATTATCTATGTATATTTTTTTCATTTGAGAGAGAACAAGCAAGGGTGAGTGGGGGAGAGAGGCAAAGGGAGAGAGAAAGATTATCTTTAAGCAGGCTCCAAGTGAGCAAGCGAAAGAGAGACTATTTAAGCAGGCTCCACGCTCAGCGCAGAGCCCAATTTGGTGCTTGATCCCACACTCCTGGGATGGTGAACTGAGCCGAAATCAAGAGCCGGCCTCTCAAGGAGCTGACCCACCCAGGGGCCCCAAGACCAAGTATTATAATAACAGATTCTCTCCCATTGCTCTTATGCCTCAGACAACTCCAAGGGATTTAGAAGCTATAAAAACTGGGAAAAGAGATAAATATCAAATAAAAATGTATCATGTATCACAGTGTCACAGAGACCAAATGATTCATCAAGAATTAGAGTCCAAAGAGAAGGGCACCTGGGTGCCTCAGTCAGTTAAGTGTCCTACTCTTCATTTCAGGTCAGGTCATGATCTCATGGTTCGTGGGGTACAGCCCTATGTCGGGCTCAGTGCTGACAGTGTGGAGCCTGCTTGGGATTCTTTCTCTCCGCCCCTCCCCTGCTTGTGTGCACACACTTTCTTTCTCTCTCCCACAACAAAAAGAATAGAGTCCAAACAGAAAATTACATGAGTTTTGTCTTAACACAAAATACAATAGAGACTCAGACCTGATGTACAAATGGCTGAGCAATACCTACACCAAATATATTGGATCAGTGTTTTGGGGAACAAATCAGAGAAAGCATCAGGAGCAGATACTCAGGTCCCCTGCTGCCCATTCATCTTACAGAAGCCCATAAAAATTTAACAAGGCTAGATGTCAAATTCTGAGCCTGCTTAGGGAAGCCCCAGTCCTTACCTAAGTGTAAGCAGAAGCCCGAATATAATAATACTATGATTTACCAAACCTTGGCTCCAACTCTATCCTGTCAGCACAGCATTGATAATTGGAAGAAGCACCAGGACCTTCAGTAGTTGGGTTATGTGTTGAGATCGAAGCCTGTGGTTCCAGCTAAATGACAGCAAATTCTAGCGGCAGGATTCACTACATCTACCACCACAGTGGCAGAAGCAATTATCATTCTCCTTGAGTGGGTGGGAATGAGGGATAGCAAAAATCTAAGCCAACCTTGTGGCTGACCTGAACTGTCATGTGCACTGGATCATAACTCATTTCCAGAGAGGTTTACAGACTACCTTCTGGGAGGCCAATTTACAAGGTATAGGTCTTGGAAAAAATAACCTTAAGGAAGGTTATTGACACAAAAACCAGTCTAGCAACAAGGTATGGAATTCATCTTAAGAAAAACAAATGAGTAAGATATTCGGATAGAAGGAAAAACAGAAGGCTACTCTAACAGATTTAATAATTGATGCTAATTCCTCACCCCTGCCTGTATCCACACCTTACACGATGTGATTTTGCAGTTCTTCCCATTGAGAGATGGAAAATATTTCCCTGCCACTTGATTCTTGGTTTAGGCATTTGATTTGTTTTGACATTAGGATGTTTGTATATGTGACACAAGCAGACACTTGGAAAAGTGCTTGGGAACTAGGTTTGCTCTTGAACAAAATTTTAGCACTGTCCAGAGAAAGGCGATGGGGATGAAAATTTTTCCCTTCTTCCCTTCCAGATTACACTAAAGTGAAAGACAGTAACAGGAAAAAAACAAGTAGAATTGTGTATGTATGTACGGGACCCTAGAAAGACATGAGACTTCCCTGTTGTCAGGAGACTGATGCTTATATACCATCCTGAGCTAAGGAAAATGGGGACAAAGGGCTAGGGCTTCAAAGGGGAGGAAGACACATCACGGGAAGATGATAGGAACAAAAGTTTGAGAAACTGTTGTCATGCCATGCAGAGAAATCTTCCTGTTATAAAAAGTTATCTCAGGTAATAGCTCTCTTCCTGGCACGGACCCCCTATGTAAATTCTTGTAGGCAGTTAATGGGAACGTCTGCTGGGCCTTGATTGTTTTCAGCTCAAAACAATCCATATGCCCAAGAGGCACATTCTGGGTGGCCTGCCCTGAACCCCCTCAAGAACAAAGCCAACTACCACTCTGGCACAATGAAGATAACAAAAGACAAGTGGATCAGAGCACCATCAGACAAGCTCAGTCTGGATTGGCCAAGTCCCACTCATAGACACATGAGTCAACCGTGAAGAGACAAGCAGAACCACTGAGTGGATCTCACCCCAATCGGCCAACCTCTGATCGGAACCACAGACTCAAAGGCAGTAACACATGATTTCTGTT
This sequence comes from Cryptoprocta ferox, assembly GCA_028646485.1. Taxonomy (NCBI): domain Eukaryota; kingdom Metazoa; phylum Chordata; class Mammalia; order Carnivora; family Eupleridae; genus Cryptoprocta; species Cryptoprocta ferox. The sequence goes on from CM053579.1 coordinate 86,206,287, forward strand.
TTAAGCACTAAGTTCTGGAGTGGCAGGAATGAATAAGTAATACAATATTCAAAACTATCTTGAGAAAGTATTTTCACTTTGAGAGGAAAAAAGATACAAGAGATGACACTGAAGGGCTAAAGGCAAGTTTTTGAGCAATGACATCAGGGCACATAAACAAAGAGGATCCCAAAAGTAATTAAACATCTGAAATGCCAAAAATTTAACAGCACTACTAATTAGGGGAAAATTAGGTAAAACTCAAAAGCCTATCCAACGTCTTATGTATCTTTATGTTAACATGCCCAAGAAAGCAGGTGTCATTTCATCCTTAACTCAGTATTTTAAGCTAACAAGATTTTTTACTTTACATTGTAAAATAATACTTCCTTATCTTCCATAGAGGTGTGTAATCGTGATAATAGCATTAAGATCATTTATAAGCTAAAGAGAGAAAAAAAGGGGGGGGGCAAACATGGCCCTATTTCCTCATCTCCACGATTTCCACAAAACTCAATGCAATTCCACCAAGTTGATGGCACATAACATTTATTAGTTAGTGAACAGGGTCATAAGGTAGAAGAAACAAAATCTAACGAAAGAACCCACTTTGCCACAAAATTCGTTTATTATTCAGGACACCATCATCTCAAGAATTCAACAATTTGTAGGTCCAGTACAGACCTTCAAAGGTTCTTCCTTTGTTGATCAATCCAACTCTTGACTCTTTCTGGTGATGGATTCAGGACAAGCTGCCCCAGAATGTGCTATGTTGACATGTTCCTGTGAATTGTTTTCTTCCTGTTTTCGGTCCCAACCCCCAATCCCCTTTTCCTTGGCTCATCGTATGGCATATAAGCCTCAACTGCCTGGCTGCTGGGGAGGCCCCCGTCTTTGTGGTTCCCATTCATGTGAAATTAGGGGGTGTTTTTACTCCTATTCATCTATTTCATGTCAATTTCATTAATGGATCAAAGAACCTGGAAGGAAATAAGGAGAAAATTGTTCTCCCCTAGAGTGGACAAAGCCTCTAATTTTACTACTTCTATTCACAACATATAGGCCCAAGGCAGGCCACAGCAAGAAGGGCCACTTTAGCATGCACGTTACAGTTAACACCAAAAAAAACCCAGTAGATTTAGGAAAAGGTCTCTACCACTCCTCAAGTGCCTGCTTATACCAGGAAGATAACTATTAAAGCACACTTCTCTTTACTTAAGAAACCTATCTACATAACAGGGCAACCTTTGTTTTCCAACAATCTCCTCTCATGGTCCTAGTAAAGGTCCTTCTCCCTTTTGTATCCTCAGACCCCTACCCCTCTCTTGAGCTCATGTAAACCTCACATTACCTCAATGTCTTTGTAACTTCATATCTCTGTGGATTCCCTGTATGTGTAAAACTAAATTTGATATTCTCCTGTTGATCTGTCAGTTTGAGCAACGGTCCACCTAGAAGGACCTTCAAGGGAAGAAGAAAATTCTCCTTCCCTAATACAACCATGGTGGTATATCCAGGCAGATATCTACAAATCAGAAAATAGGTGCACCTGTGTGAGTTCCAAGTTAGAAATGAACACTAAAAAAATAAAAAACTACCATCACCGAAGAGCCTAAAATACAGTGTTATCATTCAGGCAGATGAATATTCATGGGGTAGAATAAACGAGATGGCGGGGGCAGCCAGCAGGAGAGAGGGGCATAAGACAGGTGGCAGCTCAGAAGAAATGGTAATTTTGTGCTAGAGCAATTAGGAAGAGCTCTATGGGAGAAATGCTACATATGTTAGGATTTAGATAGAAAGGCTGCCCTGCCAGAGGTAGACAATGATGCAGGAACCAAGAACAACAAAGGCAAGAAAACCTAACAAACATCAATGTTACTAAATGAAGATTGATCAAAATTCTTATACCTCTATAATGATACCTCTTAGACCATGAACATTCAGTGAAATCAAATCACACATCTGAAAATAAGTGCCCTTGTGTAATTTATAGTTTATTTTAGAAGCCCAAGGACTGCTTCCTATTATGAAACACTTATTGTCCTCACGACTTGAAAGTGAGGACTAAAATTATTTTTACAAAGATATATGAGTGACAAACCAAGAGGCATATGACTTTCCCAAGGTCATCTACCTTCAATCTTCCTTGGTACTTTTCTCCTAGTATCTCTCTCTGCCATAACTGTGATTCCATAAAAGCAGGGCTAACTTAGTTCCTGCCTTTAAGTAGTAGAATCTAATAATTGAGCAAAGTATACCAATTAACAAGAACCCTGAACACAGTTTCTAAATAAGTTACCCCTCATGCCAACATTAGATTTTGATAGGCATCAAATATCCTGAAATTCTCTTTCCACATTTGAAAAAAAATAAAACAAAATCTAAAATTTTCTACTTACAGCTTTGAACCAGTGACTTTTCCCTTCTTTCTTATCATTTGTAAAACATCTAAATCTTTGATATTTACATCCTCCTTAAGTATTTATGCATTTCAAGCATATTCTTATTTACTGAAAGGCTATGGTTGTGAAATAAGAGATAGGCCATAAAGAAAAGTTCCCAACATCTTCTCATGGCTGTAGGGACAGGGAGAGGCAGGCAGAGTGGGTCGGAGAGGATCGGTTCAAGGCGACCAAACTTCTGAAAGCCAAAGCTTTCAAGCTAATATTGCTTCAAGGCCCATCATTCTGCCAAAGATGGCAATACCTTAATCTGTCACTGTCAAGCAAGCAAATTTCTTTAAGGTCTGTTTATTGTTGTTCTGTTCTGCTGTCTCTGGACACACCAGCTTGCTAATATAACTAGTGTGCTGGAGATCAACTTCAGGGACATCAAACAGACCTCATTACTCTGAGCCACCTGCTGCATTAACTGTCCCAGCAAGAGTGATGTGGCTCAGGTAAAAATATCCAATAGGGCACAGTCTGTCCAAATGTTTCTGTAGCCTTTGCTGTGATGCCTTCAGGAGAGGACACTGATGAGCAGATATGTTTCTTTGACACTGAACATTGAATTTTAAAGACTGATTCATAATATATGAACTGCTTGATTCTCCATCCTATTAAAGGACTCAAATCAATCTCAGTGCACAGAGAGAAATGAAGTATGAGCAAGAGAGGATTTCTCTCCACAAGTATGCAGAGAGATATCCCTCATGGTGAGGTCAAAGGACCTCTGTAGGTTTTCAGGGCCTTTGGCTTGCACCTTGTTTAAGGGACTCCGGATTAGCTAAGAGGTAAGTGTTGTGTAGGGGGGCAAAACTTGACACCCCAAAATATGTCTCTTTGGCAGAAGGATTACTTTAGGCTGATTATTTGTAATAAAGAGTAGACATCAGCAAAGCTCTGAAACCCAAATCGAAGTGACCCTTCCATAAGACACGTCTACCTTTCTAAAACGAAATCTCCATTTGTAAGGGTGTGGCCCTCTCTATTCCAGGTAGAAACAAATGACCAAATCTCTACCAACTCATCACTGGACAAGGCAAGAACTTAAATCTGCCTACCAGTCTTACCCATGATGGCTGTGCTTTCTATGGTAGCCTCCCATAACTGACTCCTGACCCTCAATATCTTTTGTCCTTTTTTTTTCAAATTGTTTAAGTTCATGTATTTATTTTGAGAGAAATAGCGTGAGCAAGGGAAGGGCAGAAAGAAAGGAGAAGCCCAAGCAGGCTGTGCACTGTGAACACAAAGGCTGGCTCAGGGCTCAAACTCACAAAACCCTGAGAGCATGACCTCAGCTAAAATAGACAGACACTTAGGCAATTGAGCCACCCAAGCACCCCCAAACCTCCCCCACCAATCTTACCCTTCTTTGTCGTGCATAACCGACTCCCCACCCCCAATATCTTTTATCTTTAGCTAAAGATGACACTTAAGGTAGTGGCTTGTGCCATTTCTGAGACTTTCTCAGTGTTTCTGGGTCTCTCCCACATATGTTAAGAGGTATGCATGTTATTAAAGTTTTTTGTTTTTTCCCTGTTGATCGATCATATGTCAATTTAATCATTGGATCAGCCAAAGAACCTAGAAGGAAAGAAGGGAAGACTTATCCAACCCTAAACCAGCAAAAATAACTTAAGGCTCTGAAGGGGTTCAGGACAGGCTCCCCCAAACTGTGCCACTTTGGCATGTGTACTATTTTGAGTTGAAGGCACTTGAGAGCCTGAAGGCTCAAGAGAACTGGTGTCCCTCCCTTAATCACACCCAAGAATCAATATGGGGGGGGGTCTTTTGCAGAATAAGGGTTATTAAGAGAGATAAATTTTATCTGAGTGACCCATGAGTATGCAGGGTAAACATCTAATTAGCAAACATCTGCTCTTCTTATGACCCTATGAAGTGCATTCCTTTCCTGTGAAGTCCCAGACCTCCGCCCCAATTCTCCTTAGTTCAGAATGACATATAAACCTCACGTTGCCTGTCTCTGGAATCCCCAGGCCTAAACGGATTCCCCGTACATACACCAATTGAATTTGATTTTCTCTTGTTCATCGGTCTCCTGTCAATTTGATTCTTAGTCCAACCAGAAGGATCTTTGAGGGGGCATGAATTGTTGCTGCCCTACAGCTCCAAGCTCTTCCTTTTATGCCTATTTTTCTTGGTGCTGTGCAATTCTCTAGCTCGTTTCAATTTGAGAGTTTTTCACCACAAAACAGAAGCCCGACAAGATTTCTGTATCATTTCCCGAAAGGCTATGGGTAAAATAATACTTAACTCTGACACATGATGTAAGAGTGTGCAGTTAAAGGTTGACAGAAGCCAATATTTACAATGTTATTTAGAAATGATAGGACAGTTAGTTATAAAACCTTCCAAAACCTTTATAATAACTCTCTTCCCAAAGGTCCTTGCTATGGAATCAGCTTACAGTTGGAAACTGCCTTACAACAAAGACATTGAGTGCTTGGATAATAGTAGGAATGTATTCAAAACTTCCCCCGAGTTAAATAGAAAACCAGAAGTCCAAAATGGTGCCATACAGGCCAAGTTACCAAGGGTCTTAACAAACTAAAGGTACTTTCAGCCTCCCGCAGAAATGCAGTTTTAACCAGTCAGGCAGGAATTTCCTGGTCAGCACCAAGGAGGTAATGTCACAGCAATCCTCTCTATCCTCGCAAAAGAATGATGAGAGTATCTCCATGATAGGACTCTCGGCTTTTTCCCTAAGGGAAAGTGATCTTGCCTGAAATAATCCTTTTCCTTTGCTAATAACTTCCTTCCCTATCTTCCTTCCTATAGAAACCTTCCATTTTGTACAACTTCCCAGGAGCAACTTTCTACTTGCTAGATGAGACATCAATTCACAAACTACTTAATAAAGCCAATTAGATCTTCAAATTTACTCAGTTGAATTTTTGGTCTTCAACACCTAAAACCACCCAAAGAGGGAGTCCCTCTGCTGAAACTTCTCCTAGGGAAAAAAAAACATGTCCCTCCAGAATCAAGGTCAGACAAGTGAACATTGTTAGGACATTAGAATTTCATAGGACTACTTTGTCACTCATGTGAGAATAAAGTCAGATTTGGTTTTTCAGGCACCAATATTTAAATTTTTTTATGTCTTTATTTTGAGAGAGAGAGAGAGAGAGAGAGAGAGAGAGTGAGCACGAACGAGAGAGCACGAACGAGCAAGCGAGCAGGGGAGCAAGTGAGCAGGGGAGGGGCAGAGAGAGAGGGAGACACAGAATCTGAAGCAGGCTCCAGGCTCTGAGCTGTCAGCACAGAGCCTGATGCAGGGCTCAAACCCACAGACTGTGAGATCATGACCTGAGCTGAAGTAGGCCACTTAACTGACTGACCCACCCAGGCGCCCCTATAGGCACCAATATTTAAAGTCACTCCAGTTTATGTTAAACCTGTTTTTTTTTTTTTTGCTTACTATAGATTTCTTCATTTATACTATCATATGCTTTCTCTTGACACTTTTCTATTCAAATTGCCTTCTGAAAGGAGACTTTGTGCTCCTTTTTTATTCTGATTGACACTTTGTTGACTCTTAACTTGAAATCTCCCCTCACTTTGTTTTCTTAGTTTTCTTATTCTTCTTTCCCCACCTCCTTTGTGCCCTTCATCTTTCTTCCCCTACCCCTAGGGCCCTGCACAGTCCCTCTCCAAAGGCCCTATACCAGTGGCTCAAACATGGCTGCTCATTAAAATCACTTGGTGAGATTTTAAGATTCTGATGCTCACGGTACACCCCAGATCAGTTAAATCCGAGTCTGTGAGGTGGAACACAGACACTGAAATTTTTCATTTTATTCCTGAGTGGTAATCCCTTGAATGAATACAGCTTCTTTTTTAAAAAGTCATTATTCTGTTGTTGGACTTCTGAGTTGCTTCCAGTTTAGGATTATAAATAAGGACCGTGGAGGAGAACGTTTCTCTCTACCCTTCTGTGCTCTTGGTAGAGAACTCCCTGTAATAAAAAAATACATTAACAAGTAAAAACTGAAAGAAAGTTTAAGAACATGTTATTATGCCTCTTGTATACATGAGAGGGACCCAGGAAAAAAAAGAGTAATGCTCTGAAATGGGCCAAGCCATCACCTTAAATATCTCCAGCTAAAGACAAACGAAGATGCTGGGGTGATGAGCCAGTTATGGGGGGAGGGTTACTCAGAAAGTTTAGGGAAAAGGTGTTAGACAGATTTAAGTTGCTGCCTTTTCCAGAGTCTATCATCTTCCTGGTACGGAGAGAGAGAGAGAGAGAGACCCTTTGAAATGGAGATTTCCCTTGTCATTGTAAGTATCTCTTACAGAAGGGTAACTTGGACCTGGTTTTCAGAGCTTTGCCTGTGTGTGCTGTTTCTTAAAAAAAACAATCAGCCTAAAATAATCCTTATGCCAAATAGGCATATTTTTTGGGTGGTATAGTTTGCTCCTCTTCAAGGTGCTATGAACATTCTTGGACACATCTTTTTCTATAGACATACACTGGCCTTTTCCTTGGATAAACACCCAGGAATTGAAGTGCTGGGGCACATGATAAATGTGTATGTATTTAATTTTATAAAAAACAGAAGAGCTTTCCCAAGTGGATTGTTTCACAGCACAGTTTCACCCGTAATTTATAAGACTTTCTGGTGCTCCACATCTTTACCAACACTTGGTATCGTCCATCTTTATAATTTTAGTTATTCCAGTGAGTGTGCAGTGTAGGTATCAGTATTTTTTTAAAGCTTCCCAGGTGTTTCCCATGTATAGCCAACATGGAGAACCAAAGCACGCCTAGGCCACAACTATTACAATTAGAAGTGTCCAAAGAAAATGGGCTAACTTATGAGCTAATAAGCACTCCTTGACTAGAAGTAAGGAAACAGCAGGTGCAAATCAAGAATGCTATATAGGCAGTGCTTCTTTATCTTTAATGTCTACACAATTCTCATGCTCCCACATGATGTCAAGGCTGATGGTCTGAAAACCATACTTCTAGTAAGAAGGGTACAGAGGCAATTCCTTTATTAGGTAAGCAACTGGAATAGAACAGAGTCCTTCCTGAGCTCTAATTCCCAATTTCAATGACAGTCACATCCTCCCATCCTCATACTTTCCATGGGATGCAATCTCTGAACATTTCTATTTGCATACCTGGACATTAAATCAATGCCACAACCATCATTGTAGACCCAAATGGCTGCCTGTCCAAATCTGTTTACACTAAACAGTAACATTAACCTTGAAACTGTGCTCATTAGGACTATCATCTTCCTTATGTAAAGATACCTTTGCAGAGAATTTCTCCTTCTTACCCCACAATCAGTCATTACCAAGACTTTTCAAGACTCCTTTGATACAATGAAGTCCACATTTACTGCACACCCATTCATCTGTGAAAGGTCTGAGGAGTCAAAGGACTAGGCCCCGGACTTTGGTGTGGGAGCGGATGGAAGCAACTATGTAATACAAGAAAGAGACATCAAAAGCCCTTTCTACTGAATGGTTGGTCTCGCCTTGGCTCCAACTGCTTCCCAGCGCAAGCCAGGCTGCTATGTCCTCCATTCCAACAGCCTCTTAAGGAGAAGGACACATGATCACACTTCCACATTCTCACTACCTCAACACTGTGTTTGCACTTGCCCTTCCCAAGAAGCACTCTCGTCTTATTTTTCCTCTGCTCAGAGGGTACTTTTCTAAAGTATGTTTCTATCCTAATGCTAACCATTTCCAATCCAGATCCCTCCACCTAGATGTCAAGATTCTTCATAATCTTCTTCATAATTACCAGCCTGCAGGTAATACACAACTTCTTGCTCCAGAACTAAGTAAACTTTGCCCATTCACTGAGGCTTTCCCTGACCAGTAACAACTCCTCCACTTCTACCCTGGTGATCTCTACCTCTACTTGAATCCTCAAAGGCCAAGAAGTAAATATAAAAAGTAATGTCTTGATCTATTTAGGCTGCTGTGACAAAATTCCACAGACCAGGTAACCGATAAGCAACAGAAATTTATTTCTCACAGTTCTGGGGACTAGCAGCATAAGATCATAGTATCAGTGTATTAGGGTGAAGGCCCACTTCTGGGTCACAGACTTCTGGTTGTGTCCTCACATGGTGGAAGGGGGCAAGGAAGCTTTCTGGGGCCTCTTTTATAAGGGCATTAATCTTACCTTGGGGGTTAGGCTTCAACACGTGAATTTTGGCATACACATTCAGACCATACCAAGTAATTTAGTATTTATCTAATGATCTCCTTATTTTCTTAATGGTCTTGTGCCCTCATTTTTCTTACATAATTAAAAGATACACAAACATAAGGTTATTACCCTAATACATCATGTATCTCACATCATAGCCCACAGAGCACCTTGTTAGTACTTAGTGGAGGAAGAGGTGAGACTAAGGAAAAAGGCAACAAATATAAAAATTTTCCTATTTGTCCAACAGCTTCGGATTTGCCTTGGAGAGAGCAATTTAATACAACCATTCTAGGATGTACAACTATTAAACTGACTGAGGGTAAGGAGTCCCAAAGAATGGTGGTAGAACCAGCAACAATGGCATCAACTGGGAATTTGTTAGAAATACAGATTTGGGGGGGGGTGGTGCCTGCGTGCCTCAGTCGGTTAGGTGTCCAACTCTTGGTTTCAGCTCAGGTCATGATCTCATGGTTCATGAATCTGAGCCCTGCGTGAGGGTCTGTGCTGATGGTGCAGAGGCTTCTTGGGATTCTCTGTCTACCTCTATGCCTCTCCTCCACATGCATGTTAGTTCTCTCTAAATAAAATTAATTAATTAATTAAGACATTTAAAAAAAGAAATGCAGATTTGGGGGCCCCATCCTAAACCTAGTGAATCAGAAACTCCTAGAAGGGAGCACTGCCATTTGTTTTAACAAGCCCTCTAAGGGATTCACATACACACTAAATTTTGGTATCACTACATTAGAGTTTGAGTAAATTAACCAGAGTTAAATAACTTGTTAGTAACAGAGTTGGTCAATGTGAGACCAAAAGCCATTCTCTTAATATGACATCATAGTGTTTCCTTGATCTATTAATAGACCCTTCAAGATGATGTCTAAAGTGGTAAACCTAAAATTAATTTTGTTTTTCATTTTAAGACTCTAGAGTAAAATTTTCATTTAAAAAATGATTTTTAGGAGAGCACCTAGGTGCTTAGTTGGCTTAGTTGGATAAGCAACCGACTTCAGCTCAGGTCATGATCTCACAGTTCGTGGGTTCGAGCCCCGTGTCAGGCTCTGTGCTGACAGCTCAGAGCCTGGAGCCTGCTTCAGATTCTGTGTCTCCCTCTCTCTCTGACCCTCCCCCACTCACACTCTGTGTGTCTCTCTCTCTCAAAAATAAATAAACATTAAAAAAAAATTTTAAATGATTTTTAAACAAATTTAAGTCTTTCCCAAAATGACTCCAGCTGTAGAAATTACTAGGATACAACAAGTTCGTATTACTCCTGTTGATGTAAATTTGGATTTACAGAGGCCAGAAGTACCCTATGACTAAGAAAATTGGAATTAAGCCTCAATTCTAACCTTGGGTCTTACAGGTTGCATACATAAAATGGCATCAAAATAATCTAACACCAACATTTAAAAATAATAAAGTAACTACTAAGAACTTTATTTCTATTATAGTCAAATATTTCACAGAGTAAATGGTAAATACTGTCTGAGCTTTCAATGGGCACACAGATCTCATTTACTTGAATCATCACATGAAGGAAAATAATCTGTATCCGCTCATCAAATTCTATAGCCTTCCCATTCTACTAGAGGAAAGAGACCCTATAGTCCCAAAGGCCTCTTCAGAGAGCTCACCAGGAAAGTCTTACTCACAGGCCAGAACCCATAAATCATCTTCTCAACACATGCAAAGAGAGGAGGGAGGCAATCTCTTACGGTCATTATCGTACTTGAAAAAAAAAGCATTGTTTAATTAACAGCAATAAGATCAGGTTGATATTTTATTAGACTCTAAAAAAGATGATTAAACAAAAAGGCCCTTTTTTTTGGTGGAGGCGGGTGTTCTGTAAGTTTTTGTATCTACATGTAAAAAACATCTAACTGTACTCCAGATAAGTTGCTGCTACTAAAAACTGTTTTTTAGGTAGTATCAGTACTGCCAGTCACACCACAGGGACCATCCACGATAGGGGAGGTTTTCCTATACTCGCCACTGTAGCTACGACTTCTGAATATACTGTCCCTTAACAACTCAACTGAACAGCACAAAGGAAACAAAGATTGTTAGAGATGGAAGGGACTTTAAAGACAGTTTAGTTAAACTCTCTCATTTTGTAGGTGATGAATTTGAAGCCCTGAGAATGAAGGTGACTTCTTCCTGGGTATCATCAATGGCAGCAGGATCCAGAATTCAACACTCCTCATTTTTACCTAATTCAGCTTCCTTTACGAGGCACTCTAGTCAGAGCTTTTACTTACTACTTGCCTGGCTCAGGAATTTTGAAAGGAATTCACTCATATGAGCACAGTACGCTTAGATACCATTTCTGTTTAACTCCTCCTTTAGTGCGAAAAGAAATATATGCAAAAGGTGGCACGGTATTCCCTAGTCCCTAAATTTCTCTAATGGGAAGAGAATTTTCACTCTACTTCACCATGGGAGAGAAACAAAGAAACCCACAGACCTTCCTCCCCCACACTCTCTCAGCCATGCCTCCCAAGAGAGGAAGGAAAAGGTTCTTACAGAAGTAACAGGACTTCTTGCAGGCTTGCTGTTTCAAATGTTCCTGCTCTCTGGAGACACGTAAATGTATCTTTTTTTTTTTTTGTCAATTTAAGGAGGTATTTGTTACTTCCATATATCTGACTCCATAACCTATCTTTCAGTTTAACAAGAAACTGATAATAACTTGCTCACACCTCAATAACAAGATTTTTCATTCATTGAGAAGTCAGCTACAACAACTACTACTACAACAATACTTGGTTCTATATATATATATATATATATATATATATATATATGTATATATATGTATATATATATGTTTTTTTTTAACTCTAGGCATGAAAGACACAAAAGCATGTAGATGGTATTAAAAGAGACTATCTTCATAGCATCAGGGTAAGGCAGTATTTTGGGAATAAATCTATAAAATCACAAAGCATTTAATTGGATTGCATTAAGAACTTCAGTTCATCATGAGATACTAGGACAAGAGGGAAAAGATAATCCACAAATGTCATCATTAAGAAAGGACTAATATCCAGAATACACACAGACAAGTTCTATGAGTTAAAAAGAAAAAGGGGTGGGGTGGGGTGGGGGAGTGGGAGGTGCCTGGGTGCCTCATTCAGTTAAGCATCCAGACTCTTGATTTCAGCTGAAGGCCTGATCTCACTGTTTGTAGGTTCAAGCCCTGCATCGGGCTCTGCACTGACAGTGCGGAACCTACTTGGGATTCTCTCTCTCTCCCTCTCTGCCCCTTTCCCACTTGCTCTCTCTCTCTCTCTCTCAAAATTAATAAACTTTAAAAATAAATAAAATTTTGTTTAAAATGCAAAATGACCTAAGGACATAGGTACTTTATAGAACAGAAAATCTAAATGGCAGTTAAAGGTAAGATGTTCAGCTTTGTTACCAGAAAGAAAAAAAGCAAATTAAAACCATAATAAAACATTATTAAATCCTCAGCAGATCAGCAAAATTCAGAAGTCTAACATCACTGAGACTTGGGAAGGAAATGGAGCAATAGAAATGCTCATTTACTACCAGAGTGCATAAATTTTAAAGTACAAACACACTGAAAAGTGGTCCATCATTACCTAGGAAACTTAGGGATATGTCTTATGCAAACACATGACCACAAATTCCCCCTACTCCTGCTGACAGGCCCCCTTTTTTAAGGTGACTTTGCTGCTCTTGTCATCAATTGGCTACTTCTCTATGCTCTTTATCCAAGATGGTTTTAACTAGTAGAGTGAGGTGGCTGTGATGGCATGAGAATACGGAGTCCACACCTCAACAAGCCTGGCAACTTCTCTTGCCTCCTGTGCGGTCATGAGGCTGGTAAGTCAAGAAACCAGATAGTCCTTGACGAGGCGACACCACAAGAAGGAGGATCTGGTCAACAGCCAGTACCAACTGCCAAACATATGAATGAGGCAATCTTGGGCCACCTCATTTTTTTTTAAGTAGGCTGCACACCCAACATGGGGTTTCAGCTCAGGGCCCTGAGATTAAGAGTCACATGCTCTACAGACTGAGTCAGCCAGGCACCCCAAGAGCCATCTCATTTTAGTTGAGCTGTCAAAGGACTGTAGTCACATGAGTCCAGGAAATACCAGCAAAAGAATGGCCCACTTGAACCCAGCCTCAATTGTGACCCACAGAATTGATGAGCAAATAAAACAGTGGTTTGAATCACTGTTTTTATAAAGCTAGAAACAGGTAACTAACTGATTCAATGTTTCTATCCTTTGATTCACAAAGTCTACTCCTGATTTTTGTACCCTAGGAAAACTCACAAGATAAACACAAATGCTCTCAAAAGATATATATAAGCACATTCATAGAAGAATTGTTCAAAATAGTCCCCAACTGGAAAAAATTCAAATGTTAAGAATAGATCAACAAATTATGCTATATTCACTAATTTTAATACTCTATGGCTTCATAATTAACCTTGATCTGTACATATGTTTGTATATACTTACTCTCCTGTGCTTTTCATAATCTTCCTGAATGAAAACAGCCATCTTTGTATTTGTGAAATAGGTGAGAAATTTTCAGGAGCAACTAATATAGCAGAAACAGAGATGTCCAAGTATCACCAATGCCTTGAGATGGCTCATAAATTAACTCTACCAAAGACTGATGAAGCTGATTTGCCACAAAGGGAAAAGGTTGTGATTTACTACAATTTGTCATCTCCCTTGACATCAAGCCATGGAAGGCATCCCCCAGGTTTTTGACCTCCTGCACAATTCTTTACATCATTAATATACCCGGTGGCAGAGCTAAGAGTCAGTTTGGCTTACAGAGCAAATACTCAAAGGTAAAGCAGAAGGTCCAATCTTGACCCTTCCCGCAGGTGAGGACAAAAGGCAAAAGTGAGATGCTGAGCTCCTTCACCACACCCACAAATCTAAAGCACCTAGATCTCTGACAACTATGAAATCCACACATAATAGGTTAGAGTCCTATCGTCAAAGTCACTATGGCAGATGGGATCACTGTTCCCAGTCCTTCACTCCTCCCTCTCGTTTCTTGCAGAGTTTACATCTATGCTCTTTTCAGTTTAATTCTTCCTTTGAGAAGAGTATAATTCTCCCGCTGTATTGATGCTGTGTTTATCCTGTGATTTTATTTATTTAACAAGGAATGAGGGCAGTGACAGTGTGACAGCTCCAAGGTAAGGCCTTACGAACCATTACATATCTCTGTTTACATTTTTGTGCTCCTGTGATTTGTCATTAGGAGAATATACGGCAGGCAGCCCTGGCCCCAGACGACAGGAAGAACAGAGACAAACCTGACCAGAAGCCTTGAGTCCATCGTGGCAAAGCTGAGTTCCCCCTCCATCAGCTGAATCATGGCTGACCTCAAGACCCTGGAGCTTGAAAATAAATGTTTGATGCTGCAATAACTGAGATTTTCCACTTGGATGTTTTGTAGTAAAAACTATCTAATACAGCAATCTTAAAGAAACAATCTCCTCCAGGCCAGTGTCTATCAGAAGGGGGTGGCCAGCCACGGAAGCAGAGCAAACAAAAAAGTCTAAATAGGACATGTCCCTCTCCAAGAACCACCGAAAAGCAAGATAAATCACACCCAAGGACACCAGATTTCTGATCTATGTGTATAGGCATATATTTAACAGAGAGGTTGTCATACACATTCAGTATTCCTATCGTACAATCAACGCTGATTCCACATTCACCAAAGAACCCTGTGATCGAAACTTGGCTTCATGTGTAGCTTGCCTACAGTGACAGAATCCACCCACTGGAATAATTAAACAACATGAAATATGAAAATAAGGATGTTCAGAGCCTTTACAAGTGAAGCTTAATAAATTTTATTTTCTTCCCAAAGCCTTCAAGAACACTCTCTCAAATGAAAGCAGTATTTCCCACTGTCCACAGCAGTAACTAGTTCTTGCTCAGACTCAACATTTAAGATTCTATCCTTCTCCACATGAGTCCTGGTTTGAAAAAAGACAGGTCAGATGACTTGGCTAGAATCCTATTTTCAATGTATACTTTGCCTCTTAGAAAGAAGACTTTCACAAAGAAACATGGACATACTTCGAGCATGTGTATCTCCATGTTCTAATGCAAATTACTAGAAACAGAAAGAGCTATGAAATCAAACCCAGTTTGCCAAATGTCTGATGAGATCCTCCCTTCCTATTTAATGAAATGATTCCATTAAGCCTGGGACTCCATTCTCAAAGAATGTTAACTTCAACAATCTGCATATGACTAAACCTTTCTGTACTATTCACACTTATTTTTTTTTTTGTCAAAATAAATGAGCTGTAAGAAGTAATAAAGATGAGTGCCTGGGTGACTCAGTCGGTTAAGCCTCCGACTTCAGCTCAGGTCATGATCTCAGGGTCTGTGAGTTCAAGCCCCATGTCAGGCTCTCTGCTGCCAGCTCGGAGCCTGGAGCCTGTTCCGGATTCTGTATTTTCCCCTCTCTCTCGTCCCCTTCCCTGCTCGCATTCTGTCTGTTTCTCTCTCAAAAATAAACACCAAGAAATTTTTAAAAAATAGTAAAGACAGAGTGCAAATTTTCACATTCTGAAACATCCAACAATTATGTTTATAGCAGCATTATCAACAATGGCCAAACTATGGAGAGAGCCCAAATGTCCATCAACATACACACGGTACATACATACATACACACACACACACGCACACACAGAATTGTTACTCAGCCATCAAAGAGAGTGAAATCTTGCCATTTGCAATGATGTGGATAAACCTAAGTGAAATAAGTCTGATAAAGACAAATACCGTATGATTTCATTCATATGTGGAATTTAAGAAACAAAACAAATGAACATATGGGAGGGAGGGAAGAGAGAGAGGTGAGGGAAACAAACCATAGGAGACTTAAAGACAGAGAACTGAGGGTTGAAGCAGGGCAGAGGGTGGGGGACGGGCTAGATGAGTGATGGGTAGTAAGCAGGGCACTCACGTTAAGCACTAGGTGTTTGTTGTATGCAAGTGATGAATCACTGAATTCTACTCCCTAAGCTGGTATTGCACTATATGTTCTGTAGGTTCACTAACTATTACAATTTAAATAAAAATTCAAAAAAATATATCCAACAGTGTAGGTAATAATTTTGTAATCTTCTGGTGCCCCAGTCGAGATGTATAAATTGAGAAATAAAGCTCCAAATAAGACTTTAAAGCCCTAGTTGTTTTTTTTCTTTTACATAATTAGTAACTTTTTTTTACTGTCTACTTGGTGAGTTCTCAGTATTAGTCAAATCTGGAGAAGGACCAATACTTCCATTTTATGTGTGCAGAACGTACAACCCAGGGGGCTACATGAACCCATCTCTCAGGATCGCCGTGATGTCATACCTAAAATCCCAATCTCAGATGCTCCTTAACATCAACAAATAATTCTCGTGTGTTTTCAAATTTAGTTGCTTGGTGATAATAGTGTACATGAATACTGGTGAGTAACAGTTATCCAAGTTCCTACTCCATGTGTACTTCATCTATCAATGAAGCTTACTGCAATCCAAAGTGACACATCAATAAGCTCCTGAGCGTGCACGGCAGCGAACACATTGAACACATTAAGCAGGAAGTGGCTCAGTTAAAGCAACGAGAGACCCTGAAACAGAAGCCCAAGCAGAAACGCAAAGTGGAAAAGGGAGGTGTGGCATTGCTCTGCACAGGCATGAAGAAATGAATGTTTAAGTTATTGGCAGTGACTAAGTCACTCTACTCCCACAAAGCCCTGACAAGCCATCCAGTCTGTCCTTTTGCTTCCCATTCAAAACCCAAGCAAAGCCTTCCAGATAAAGTGAAAATGGCAGCTGTTTTCTCACAGGTGAAATGCCTTCAGGGTTTCCTGAGCACAACAAACAAATAACACTACTAATTTTTCCAACATGTAATAATCAAATGCTCAGGGAAAGTAAAGGAATAGAATACAATTTTTAGTAAGCATTCACTAAGTATTATGGCAGATATTACCTCCATTTCACAAAAAAGAGGTTTGAAGATGGTAGGTTTTCTAGGGGCATAATACTAATAACTGGCCCAGAGAGCTTTGAACTCAGTCTTGTCCAACCCCAAACAAAACCAACGGTTATTGTTTTTGTGTTTGTTTTTTTTTTTACATTATCACGTGCTCAAAATCAAGAATTGTTTATTAGTAGATAAAATTCCATTTTAGAATTTTCCAATTTCCCTTCCTCCTACATTACTTGTATTCAGTCAATTTTAGTGGTGAACACATTAACTTGGGGAGTGAAAATATCATTTTGCGGTTGTTAGCACATATGCTACTTTTGATCACGCCAACATTTTTTTCCCAATGATAGCACCAAAATTTTTTATGTAATCTTAACATCTCTGATGATCATTTGCTGTCTAGTAAAGCTCGTTTTTCTTAGAATGTCACCTGTGATGAGCTGGAAAATTCTCACCCATTCTTTAAGGGTCCTGGTAACAATCAATATATTTTTTTCAACTATTGACTTTCTGAAAGCTTGTGGTATGCCTGACTGGCTTTGGTTGTAATCACAAAAGCCAGGCACTGTTTGTCATTATTTTGCTATGCAGAATTGAGCTGGCTCTTTCTTTTCCTTCATCAGCATGTCACATAACCCTCTCAAGAACAGAAAGCAAGGTGGAAGTTTAAGAACCTTTTCCCTCAGTCTTCCAGGAAACCTTTCAATTTTTGGCAGTGAATGTGCTGAGGCTCTTAAAACTGCCTTAAAAGAAGCCAGCACAAAAGGGGAATCCGCTACTGCAATTTTTAAAGACAATAGTCGACCTCAAGAGCCTGCTTCCTTTAGAGTTACACACACATTTGTCTACATCATCCACATGACAAATATCTGCCTTTATCTGCAAGGAGAAAGACAGTCATCAATCCCAGCATCCTGCAGTCATCATCTCTACTGACAGGAAATGTGGGGTTCTTGTTTTTCATATTCTAAGTATTTGGTAAAATTTGCCCTACTGCCTCTTGACAAATGAAAAATCAATTAATCCATTTCTCTCCAGATTTACAAAGCATTAGCTGTATGTTAAGAGTTGTAGTGCTCTCTGAGTCAGTATTACAATAAGCAATTTTATAGAGAGAAGCCTCACAAAGATGACACAGGCTAAAGGGTGGTGTAGGGGCCGGGGGAGTCTGCGACAAAATATGCCACTAGGGCATACTGATTCTTTCAAATAAAAATTACTTAAGAAACAGCCAGGGTGGGGTGCCTGGGTGGCTCAGTCAGTAAAGTCTGACTCTTGATTTCAGCTCAGCTCATGAGTTCAACCCCCACATCAGGCTCTGCACTGACAATGTGGAGCCTACTTAGGATTCTGTCTCTCCCTCTCTCTCTCTCTGCTCCTCCCCTGCTTGCTTGCTTTCTGTTTGTCTCTCTCTCTTTCTCTCAAAAAATAAATAAATTTTAAAAAAGAAAAAAGAAACAGCCAGGGTAAGAAGAACACACTAACCCCTCTGTCTCCAGAAAACATGAAATAAATCTCTCATGTGAAAGGTACCCTACCTGTACCCGAGGGTAAAGAGACATCCTCATCACCAAAGAAAGGGGATTCAGATCCAAAAAGGCTGTAATAACAACCCTTGTTACTTCTACTAATTTACCACCCCAGCCCAAATTTTGTTTACAATTCCTTATTGACTGAAGCGCCTAAACCCAAGTTTTCTTTGCCCTGTCAATTCCTCACAAATTTATTTTCTCCTTGTTTAAAAAGTAAAGAAATGACCAAGAATGGCAGTTTCTTTATGTCTACATTTCATTATTGGGCCTCCATGCACACATAACAGAATTTTCATTTTTGTTTTTCTATTCATCTATCTCCCGTCCATTTAATTCTTAGACTAGCTGGAAGAATCTTGAAGGGGAGGTAAAAATTTTCCTATCCTACAGCGGTAAGGGATGAGGTATAGGAGTTGAGGGAGGAAGGGAGGGATGAAGGATGGAATAAAAAAGGATGAAGAAATTGAAATGGGTAAATTTGTTAGATGGTAGGTAGGCAGGTAAGATGAAAGTTCAATTACCTTCCTAGAATCACATTAATGTATTTCTTTCTTTTTGAAAAAATTTTTTTTAAGTTTATTTATTTTTGAGACAGAGAGAGAGAGTGCGAACAAGGGAGGGGCGGAGAGAGGGAAAACACAGAATCTGAAGCAGGCTCCAGGCTCTGAGCTGTCAGCACAGAACCCGATGCGGGGCTCAAACCCACGAACTGCAAGATCATGACCTGAGCTGAAGTTGGATGCTTAACTGACTGAGCCCCCAGGCACCCCACATTTTTAATGTATTTCAGCCCTTGGAAAGGAGACTACAAATTATGCAGCTTTGAGGGAACGCTTATATGCCTATTACCAATTCTTAAAAACCATTTCCGCCTGAACCTGATAAAAGAGAGCTAAGTGAATGGGAGGGTCTCTCCTTTCCATATTCATTTCTACCCCTACCCTTCAAGTTGCTTATTTTAAGATCTTTTTGATGTTTTAAAACCCCTTCATGTTCTTTTCAACCTAATTTTACTCAGAGTAAGCTCAGTAAAAGAGGAAAGAGAAGTCTACAATATCATTTATCCAAAATCTCTGTAAGAGTGCTCCATGGGCATCTGGGTGGCTCATTCAGTTGAGGTCAGACTCTTGGTTTTGGCTCAGGTCAATGATCCTAGGGTTGTGGGATCAAGCCCTGTATCAGGCTCCATGCTGAGCATGGAGTCTGCATAAGATCTTCTCTCTCTGCCTCTGCCCCTCTCACTCATGCACTTGCTCACTGTAAAATAATTAAAAAAAGAAGAGTGCTCCAATGTGTGCAAACAAACTGACAAGGTAGAAGGACAAACTAACAAACAAAACTTTAACAAATTACAGAAGAATATACCTTAACAAATGAAATTGTTAAATTTTCACACTTATAAATGGCACCCTTCTTCTCACTTCTAAAATACTTCAAAGCTCTTCTATTCTTTTCAGAACAAATACTATTATTTCACAGTCCATAAAGATTTAATATCATCATCCTCTTGAGCACTTTATTAGACTGGGAGGATTTTATATTCTACGATGGATTTCTCCAATATATTCATTTCTTTTCAGTTAAGATACAGACAAACATATACCTCTTCCAGACTTAGAGGAACCAGAGGACAAATGTTAAATAAGAAACAAAGCTCAATTTATTTGCTTGCCTTGCAAGGGAGAGCCATGTCCCTTAGGGATGCAGTCAGCACCTCTCTTTAAAAAGAAATTTTATAGTTAAATATTTAGGAAAAAGGCAGTGTAGTGGGGGGAAATACCTTTTCTTCTACGCTTCTAGGTTCTTGACTGAGACTCTCCGTATTAAAAAAACAGATTAACAGAAGAAAAGCAAACCAAAAGTTAGTAACATGTGTACCTCCCCTGTACATGGGAGAGACCCAAGAAAATGAAGTAACTCTCTGCAATGACCCAAGCCACCACCTAGAATACCCCCTTCAGTTAAAGACAAGAGAGATCTGGGGACAAAGGAGGCCAGTTATGGGGGGTTACCAGGCAAAGCAAAGTAAACAAGCGGAATGGAAGGTTGTTTTGCAGATTTAAGTCCTTGCCTTCTCTATTCCTAAGTGTTCTTAGAGATTGAGTCATACTCCTCCCTCCTCTTGGTATAGAGAACGAGACACCCTTACGAAGGAACATTTCCCATATAAAACTGTCTCTAATGAAAGGGTAACTTCTATTGTGTTTTCAGAGACTTTCCTATGTCTGCTGTTCTTTATAAAAAAAAAAACAGCTGAAGATAATCTTAACACCAAAGAGGCATATATTGGGGGTGCTATCTACTGTTCCTCCTCAGGAGAAAGAACTTCAAGTAAAGCAATATTCTGGATCTCCTCATTGGATTGTCTTACAAGGCGTACTGTAATCAATTGCTTGAGTTGTCACTTTGAGATTTCACATCACTGATGCGAGGAAGGCTGGTTTCAAACAAGTCTGGGATGGTATGTAAAATCCAGTGAAGTCCCAGGTCATTTCTGTCAACAGGCTCACAGGCGCATACCTGTAGCCTAACAAAGATATTCTTTAATGTAACAATTCAATTTGTCAACTATGTGTTTTTATTGATACTCTTTCTTTGGATGTGGAATGCTCTAAGCTTATTTTATGAAGCCCAGTCCCAAGAAAAACATTTTAGATACTTATTATGTAAAATGTGTTGACGTATTTAATTCTTACCACAACCCAATAAGGTACTATCAACTCAGCAAGGTACGTATTATTTTCCTAAAGTGGATTTGTTAGGTTAGCACAAAGGTCTACTTACGAAGGTAAATCAACTAACATTAGCAACAGAAAACAACCACCTAGTGATTGGAGGTTCATTTAAGTAGTGGCACTGGAGACTGAATGAAATTTCCGTTCTGTCTTATTCACTTCAACAGAAATCTATTTCAGAGGGGCAGGCCTGAGTTGCATTTGCTAGTCATTTGCTCACATTGAGAATAGGGAAGGTTTTCATTCTACAAAGGATTTCTGTTACTCTAGGTCTAAATTTCTACCTTGTATTACAGTTATTTATGACCCATGACTTGTCTCTTCTGTTAAGATAGTGAATCCCTTGAGGCCAGAGTCTCTTATTTTCAATTATCCCCTCATAACGTCTTTCAGGAGAGCTGTTCAAGAGAGATTTGTGAAATGAATAAATCAAGAGTGTCCAACTATTTAACCATTCAAGTATAGATTACAGTCTTACTGTGTCCTACTTATATTCTGGTGGGTAGACACACATGCCAATAAACAAGTAGAAGTAAACAAGGTACTTGATATGATCAACATGTTCACCAAGCACAAGAGGAGGCTAGAAAGTGCTGCCCTTCCATCTGCCTGAGACTGAGAGGGCTAGGTAAACCAAGGAAAAAAGGAGAAGAGCTGACATAGAGTCTCCCCAGCCATGGCAGAAAAGCTCACACAAATGCTGCAGGAACAGACCTGGAAGGACAATTCACTGAGTAACAGAAGGGCTGGATAGGAAACTAGAGAATTTTATAATGAAAAGCACACCAATCTCTGAGTCGGAAGACCTAATTTTAGTTCCAACTCTACCGTTAAATTGCTGGATTATCTGAGGCAAAGTACTTAAACCTCTAAAGCTGTGAAGTGTAGCTAGTAAACATGCCACACAGTGAATAACTGTCCACATTAGATTTAGTATCCTGTGTTAAAAAAAAAAAAAAAGACAACATGCCCAAAATGGAGTTGCTTACGCTAAGCCCCCTGACACGAAACCAAGACTTAATTACAATGTTGGCTTTCCTGGAAATGAAATCTTAAACCAGTCAATCAGGAATCGCCTGGTCAGCACTAGTTAGGTAAGCTTTCTGATAGACATCTGGAAACCCCTAAAGAAAAAGTGAACTTGGGATAAGCAATCCACTTTTTTGCCCAGTGTAACTTACTTGTTCCTGCCTTTTTCTGCCTATTAAAGTCTTTCATTTTGTATAACTCTCTGTAGCTTCTATTAGATTGCATGTTGCCTATTTTGAAACAATTTTTGCTCAAGCTCAAAAATCTTAATGTGCCTCAGTTTATCTTTTAACACCTGATACTGTACCTTTGCTCAAAACAACACTGTATGTCTCCTGAAATCTCCTTTCTGGGCTCTAATTATGTGGTTCAAATAGAAGTCCTCAACTCTATAAATGGCCCTTTTGACCACTCCTAACCTGTTATTATTAGAACACAGACTCTGGAGGCAGACTTTGAGTTTGAATCCTGGTCTTGCAACTTCTAATACCTTGTTCCTCCCCCTTCCTCTTCTCCTTCATCATCATCGTATCAGCATCATCAACAACAACATCATCATCACCACCATCATTTGAGCTAGGGAGTTTTGGGCAACCAGGTTCCAACTGTATGGAAGCAACTCACCTTGACCCCCAGCTTCTCATGCTTGAGGTCTACGATTTCAAAAATTCTTGATGCTTAACTGGTTTGAGTCACACTGGTGTTACATGCAATCATAAGCCCTACAGATGTAATTGCCTTACAACTTACTTCTTACCCCAAACTTCCATTCCAATCTTATCATCCATTGCTCCAGTCACCCAGCTCCCTTGTTTTGCCTATTCTATTGCTTCCTATTGCCCGAAACGGTCTACTTTTCTTCTGCTTGTTTAAATCACGTCCTTCTTTCCACCCAGAGCTTTTATGACACCAGCTCTATGAAGTTTTCACTGATTATCTCCATAACAAGTAGTTTCTTCCTCCTCTGAACTTCTAAGTTTCTTGGTTTGAGTCTGTCTTAATTCATATTTTGTATTATAGCTATTCATAGCCCAATGACTTTACCTTCGTGAGACTCAGCTTACTGATCTGTAAAATGAAGGTGTAGGGTGGCAAGAGTTCTCAAATCACTTACTAGATTTGTCTATTGTGATGAAACACAATATTGTATATGGCCAGTTATTATTACTATTACTATTCTGATCATGACCTTATCACACTTAACAAGCTGTAATATCCTTGACCGGTAATATCTGGTTGCCCTAGACCTTCTGTAATTTTTTATAATTTGACTTTATTCTTCAGGTATTTTATTATTTGTCCATTCTAAATCTTCTAAGCCACAGTCAATGCAGTTACTCTCTATATGTAGGATATCATGAACAAATTACTTAAATCAAGGCTCAAGGGTCAGAACACATATTCCTCATGCATTTTGATATGTAAAATGAAACTGCATTTTGCTTCAAATTACTTGAATACTTAGTTTAACTTACTTCCGGTGAATGTGAATTAACTGACTCAATAACCTGAAAATAGGAGTCGATATGCATTTATTAATGGTCCTTTAGGTTTCCAATAATATCTTAGGGACTCTGGGCCAAACAATATTGACAACCCTATCAATACTAATGCTCACTGACATTAACTGGTCCAGGCACTATGCTTATAAGCTTTACATACATGAACGTTTTTCTTGAAATGTAACTGACATATTAGTTTCAGGTGTACAATGTAATGATTCACTATTTGCATATATTGCAATTTGATCACCACAATAAGTCTAGGTAGCATCCATCACAATACATTTTCTTGTACTGAGAGCTTTTAAGATCTTCTGTCTTAGCAACTTTTAAATATGTCAAACAGTATTATTAATTATTGCCCCCAAGCTATATATTCCATCCCCATGATTTATTTACTATATGACTTGAGGTTTGAATCTTTTGACCCCCTTCACCCATTTTGATCACAGCCTTCCACCTCTACCAACTATCAATCTGTTCTCTGTCTCTGTGAGCCGAGGGTTTTTTGGTTTTTTTAGGTTCCACCTCCAAGTGAGATCATACAATATTTGTATGCCTTCAAGGTCCAGCCATATTGTCACAAATGGCAGAAGTCCATTCTTCTTAAGGCTGAGTAATATTCCACTGTAAATACCTCAAAGTGGAATTACTGAATCATACATTCATTCCTTTTTTAGTATTTCAAAATTTTACAACTTTAATGTATTTGGAACAGTATTTACAAATCTTGCATTTCTCCTCTAAATGCAGTTTAATTTCTTTGCCTCAGTGCCACAGGAACGATTGCAAAAAAAAAAAAAACTACAAGAACTAAAAACCATCTACTTGGAAACACAAGTTATAAACTGAACCAATGTTGTAACCCCCATATTTTCACTTTTTAATGTTTTTGATATTTGAATTTTTTTAATATTTATTTTGAGAGAGAGAGAGAATGAGCGGGCATACTGTGAGCAGGGGAGGGACAGAAGGAAAGGGAGAGAGAGAATCCTAAGCAGGCTCGGCACTGTCAGCATAAAGCCCAGTAAGGGGCTAGAACTCAGGAACTGTGGGATCATGACCTGAGCCGAAATTAAGAGCTGGACTCTTAACCAGTTGAGACAACCAGGTGCCCCAGTAATTTTATTTTAGAGAGAGCATGTGCCTGAGGGGGTGACAGGGACAGAGAGAGGGGAAGAGACAGACAGAGACAGAGAGAGAGAGAGAGAGAGAGAGAGAGAGAGAGAGAGAGAGAGAGAGAAAATCTTAAGCAGGCTCCAAGCTCAGCACGGAGACTTACACGGGGCTTGATCCCATAACCCTGGGATCATGACCTGAGCCAAAATCAAGAGGCAGATGCTCAAATGACTAAGCCACCCGGGCAACCCTGTATTTTCACCTTTTAAAATACTCTCTTAACACTTGTAAAGTTCAAGCTGCAGGAAAAACATGTTTTCAATTTTAAAGTAGACTTATGTTAAAAAATTTTTACTTTATTAGTTCTCGACACAAAGTGAATAGTTCTTTAAATGTATTTAACCTGGCAATAAACTATAAAGTTAAAAAATGTATTTAAAGTGAACAATGGAATTAAAGTGACAAGCCATTTCTGTAAAATTCTTCTCACATTAGTGGTTCTTCAATTTTAGCATGTGTCAGAATCTCCTGCAGGGCTTCATAAAACCCAAGTTGCGGGCTCCCCAATTACAATTTCTCAATCAGTAGATCTATCTATGGTAGATCTAACGGTCAAAGAGGCCAAAAATGAACTGTTTCTTAAATATTTTTTAAATTTATGTTTGAGAGAGAGCGAGAGAGAGCGAGAGAGAGCACGCGATACAGAGAGAGTGCGCGTGCGCGCGCGCGCACACACACACACACACACACACACACAAGCAGGGGAGGGATAGATGGGGGGGGGGGGAGAGACCGAATCAAAGCAGGCTCTAGGCTCTTCGCTGTCAGCATAGAGCCGCACGTGGGGCTCAAACTTACAAACCATGAGATCATGACCTGTGCCAAAGGTGGAGGCTTAAGTGACTGAGTCACACAGGTGCCCCCAAAATTTACTTTTCTAACAAGTTCTCAAATGAAGCCAATGCTGCTGAGTCAAGGACCACACTTTGAGAACAACTGTCTTAAAGAGCTCATAGGAAAAATTCTAGCCTAAGGAAGACTAAGCTAAGAAATCTGTCAGCTTTACATTGTAGCTCTATCTCGTTTGAAGAGTAAAAACACAAATAGTACAAAGTTTTAAATGCCCTCTCCCCCGTAATTTATTTTGCCACTGCCCCTAAAATATATGTCTTTGTTTTTCCCATGATTTCACTGGGATGCTTAAAAATCAGTATATACGGGCTAAACAGGTATATTCATTTATTGCTGATGGTAGCATCAACTGCTTTTGCAAAGCAATAAAGCAACACATAAAATGCTCCTATCTTTTAAAATACTAATTCCACTCCCAGGAATGTTAAATAGAAGGGAAAAGTGTATACACAAAGATGCTCAAGTTTTCTCTTTGGTAACCATCAATTAG
The DNA here is from genome assembly GCA_028646485.1 of Cryptoprocta ferox. Classification (NCBI taxonomy): domain Eukaryota; kingdom Metazoa; phylum Chordata; class Mammalia; order Carnivora; family Eupleridae; genus Cryptoprocta; species Cryptoprocta ferox. The sequence continues at coordinate 86,232,243 of CM053579.1, forward strand.
AAACGAAATAAATGCCCAACTTTAGGGCAACAGTACATTATGGTAGCGCAAAACAGTGCACATGAACCAAGACTATAAAGGTAGAAATATGAAAACAATTATGATTTTCTATCAAATACAGAATAATGCTGAAACTAGGTAAAGATGAATCCACATGGAAATAAAGCTGCAAAAATAAAAAGATGCTGCATGGTGCTTGGCGGGCTTTCTTTTTGTTTTATCTACTGGTTGTTAAGACATTAACTCTGAGTGCCGAACCGACTCTTCTATATAGGGCTCTGTGATGCTGGGGCCGGGACTCTGGGAATCCCGTTTCGGCTGGGCCAGCCGCTCCTCGCAAGGCTCTACCACTAGGGGGCGCTAGAGCAAGACCCTGAGGCTGGAGGAGGACCAAAGGATTTGCTTTGTTTCCTGTTGAGTCCTCTCAAGCAAGGGTCTTCACCCCAGCGGCGGTAGCGGCGGCAGCTCTTCGTTCTGGTTTGTGGTTTTTTCACATACCCAGAACCAGCCTCGTTGCACTTTGTCATAAATGCCAGTACAGGCATATCTCATTTTCACGGGCTTTGCTGATACTGCCGCCGCCGCTGCCTCCTCCTCCTCCCTTTCTTTGTTTTTCAACAGACTGAAGGTCTGTGGTAACGCTTTGCTAAGCAAACCTACTAGTACCATTTTCCCAACAGCATTTGCTCACTTCACATCTCCGAGTCACCTTTGGGTCATTCGTGCAATATTTCAAACTTGTGAGGTTGAAGACTTTGAAGGGTTTGAGACTTCAGTGGAGGAATCAACTGCAGATGTGGCAGAAATAGCAGGAGAACCAGAATTACAAGTGGAGCCTAAAGGTCTGACCGAATCGCTGCTACCTCATGACCAAACCTTAATGGATGAAGAGCTGCTTCTTATGGATGAGTGAAGCAAGCGCTTTCTTTAGACAGAATCTACTTCGGTTGAAGATGCTGTGAAGACTGTTAAAATAACAGCAAAGGACTTAGAAGGCTACATAAGCTTAGTTGATAAAACAGTGGCAAGATTTTAGAGGACTGACTCCAATTTCTGCAATAAGTTCTACTCTGGGTAAAACGTTATCAAACAGCATTACTTGCCACCCAGAAATCACGCACAAAAGAAAACAAGAGTCAACCAATGGAGCAGACTTCACGTTATCTTATTTTAGCAACTGCCACAGCCACCCCAGCCCTCAGCAGCCACCACCCTGATGGGTCAGCAGCTGTCAACATGGAGACAGGACTCTTCAACAGCAAAAATATTACAACTCACTGAAAGCTCAGATGATGGTTGGCCTTTTTTAGCAAGCCAATATTTTTTCAATCAAGGTATGTACGGTTTTTGGACTTAATTCTATTGCACACTTGCTAGACTACAGTAGAGGGTAAACATAATAAGCAGGGGGAAAACAAAAACTTCATATGACTTGCTTTATTGTGACAGTCGCTTTATTGTGGTGGTCTGGACCAGACCTGTAGGATCTGTGAACTATGCCTGTACAGATGGCCCACACCCCAACCTCACAGGTCTGAACCCACTTCCTTACGCCCCCCGCCCCGCAAGGTTTAGATTTTATACTCCCAACCTATTTACTTTGTTCCTACAGTCCCAGTAATGTTAGCTGTTTCCCACTATTACTACCACTGATACACCTCCATGTCCTTTTTTTGCCTTTTTGGTTCTCTAATACCTGGTTACCAATTCTTTTTATTAAATTTTATCAGTTAAAACAACTGGTGATCTTCTGACTGGACCTTCACCGATAAACCTTTCTTCACTACTCTATTATATTGGCTTTTAAATAAAGAGAAAATATCAACTCTCACTAATAGGCTGATACATAAAAAATAAATTTAAAAAATAATAGTTAACCAAGATACTTTTATTTTCTCAAAAAATTAAAAACTCTCATAAAATACCTTATGCCAGATATTATCAGGTACATTTCATCTTCTTTAGGTTGATTTTAATGTTTAAATTCCTTCCTAAATTAATGCATAGATCCTATGTGGTCCTCCAGGCCATCAAATGGCACCTAAATACATTAATCTGCATCTCTGTTCCTTCAACAAATATTTATAGAGTACCCTCTATGGGCCAAGCTCTACATTATGTGCTGGAGATACAGAGTGCTTAGTTCCAAGAAAACCAATAGTTAAAAGACCATGGGACAAACGCAGCAATAGAAATAGGCCCAGGTTGCCATGGGAACAGAAGAACTCCTTTGTAAGTCTGCACCACTTTCTTTGGTACCTAATGCTACAACAATAGTGAGAAAATTTTAGCTGGATGGTCAAGGGGCAAAAAAGCATCCTAAGAAAGGGATCCCGATGGTAAAGGGCATGGAGATGTGAGCAAGTAGAACATACTTGAAGATCTGTGAATAGTTCATGGCAGTAACAAGGTTGGTATGCATCCAAAGTATGGGCCTGGTTGAGCTGCTCAAGAAATGGGGAGTCACCAATGGATTTTTTTAAACAGTATCTTGATACATCACTGACACTTCCCCAATGCGTGGGTCTTGACAGTTGGCCCAGAGAGAGGATCCTACGGCCTCCTGTCAGTCTAAGTGGGATATATACCCAGATGGTTCTTAAACTTCCTTTCATCTAAACATTCTTCAATCCATCTTGGCTTGCTCTGTATTCATTGCTGCTTGATGTCTCCAAATCCTTGTTTACTCTGGCCTTTATACTTGGACATCTCTATTCTTTACGTACCCTCTACCTCAAAACTTTCATGCTTCTTTCTTCTTGTGACACCCCCTATTTCAGGGTGTTGTGCTTGTTCTAGGCATGACTGCTCCTACTTTATCTATTCAATTTGGTCCTGTTAAGACACTTGGTGGTCTATACCAATAAGCAGCCCTGTTGAATGAAATGCAGTATCCTTGACTCTCCCTGACACCTTTGATTCCAGAGACCCTGCCCTTTAACAAACTTGTCTCAGGAGTGCGTTCAACTCTTGGTTTCGGCTCAGGTCATGATCTCGTGGATTTGTGGGTTCAAGCCCCACATCGGGCTCTACACTGGCAGTGTGGGGCCTGCTTGGGTTTCTCTCTCTCATCCTTGTTCTCTGCCCCTTCCCCACTTGCGGTGTCTTTCTCAAACTTAAAGAAAAAGAAAAAAACTGTGGCAAAAGGTTAGGTATGAAATTGGTATAGGATTTGAAACTAAACAGACCTGAGTTTACATCTCTGCCCCAACACTCACCAGTTTGGTAAAGTTAGTGCCCACCAAATACTCTATTTGCAACCTCATCATCTCAGCCCCTCATCCAGTCAGACTGTTGTCACATGACAACTTCTGGCCAAAAGGAAAACATTTTACAAAAGTGTGCCTTGTTCGTTACTTCCACCTTTTCTTTCATGGAAACCTGTTCCGGATTATATAGATACAAGAGGGTACAGCCTCCATCATCTTGGGTCTCTTAGTAACTGTATGGAGCAGAGCCCTCAAATAACCCGTATTGGATATGTCATAATGCAGTGAGAATACAGTAAGCACAATAAACCTTTATTATATTAAACTAATTATGTGCCCGGGCTAATTCTTCCCATATAATAGCCTATCCTATCTTGATAAATATTTGAATTATAGGTCTTTAGACAAGACATGTTATTTCTTTATAGTCCTCAGTTTTTTCTTCAGAAAAAAAAAAAAGAATTATATGTTGGTATGGACTGAATGTATTCTACCAAAATTCCCATGTTGAACCCTTATCCCCAGTGTAAGGTTATCTGTAGGTGGGGCCTTTAGGAGATTATTAGGTCATGAGGGTGAAGCCCTCCTGAATGGGATTAGTACCCTTATAAGACAGATCCCAGAGAGATGCCTCTCCCCTTCCAACCTGTGAGGACACAGCCAAAACGCAGCCATCTATGAACCAGGAAGTGAGTCCTCATCAGACTCACAATCTGCTGGCATCTTGATCTTGGACTTTTAACCCTCCTGAACTATGAGAAGTCAATTTCTGTTGTTTCTAAGATACCTAGTCTAAGGTATTTTGTTATAGCAGCCCAAACAGATGAACCATCATTGGGGTAGAAAAGATTAATGAGATACTAGATAAATAATCACCTATTCCACTGCATGTTCCTTTAGCATGAATGAGTTTATTTCCCAGCATGGTGGTATTTTATCTACTAAGTAAAAGGAGCTAAATACCAAGTGCAGTATACAAGGCATGAATGCTAGAGCTAGAACCATAACTTGGTAAAAATCCTTCTGCAGTTGGCCTCTGATTTGACTAGACCTTTTTGTTATTGTTTCTGACAATTTTTTTTTCATTCCTCCAAAATCCTTTCCTATTTTTTTCATTTGATATCCAAATAATTTAAGTCTTTCAGGTTTCTATCTGTCCTTGATCCCTACCTGGCCTTCCAGGTTCATCCATAAGGCTTATTTTAGGTTATTCCCCCGGTAACCAGATTCTTGTGACCTGGAACCAGAGCTAGGCATCTAGATTATACTCTTAATATATAAGGTAAGAAATATTGGAGTAACAAGTCAGAGCCCAGGTAGAATCAAGAGTTATTGGATATAATTCTTAGTGGAGACACTTGACTATTTAAGTTAGAGGCTCAGGGGGGAAAAAAAAAAGGGCTAGAGCTATCAATTAAATTTGAAAGACACTGGCTTATGGGAAGTAGTCAAAACCATGGGTGAAAAAGATGCTTCCCTAGGAGGTGATAAATACAAGAAACACAGAGCATCAGGAAGCACCAATTATTTAAGAGGCAGTATACAAAGTATGAGATCATTCAGACTTGATGAAACCTAGAAAGAGTAACATTTAGGAAACACTTATGATTCTAAGTACTACAGCCATATTAAAACAAATCTCACCACACACTTTCTTAGGGTTTACAGTCTATAAATTTAGGCCAGCATAAATTGGCCTAGAAATTAGAAATATATATTGTGAGATTTAAAACAAAAAAAATTCCAGGAGGTTCTGTATGCAGGCTAATTCACAGCAGCCTAATCAAAGATTCTAAGTGAGAGCCTAAGTAATAGAGTGAGAATTTATTTCCCTGGTCTTACCATCAACTGCCATCCTGCTTAGGAAAAGACCCACAAATCCTACAAGATGACCTTCCCTGTGCCTCTGGGTTTCTTTGACAACGAATGCCTTCCAGCATACTTTGCTTTCAGGTTTCTCAAGGATAAAGCAGGTACAAAAACTTGGCACCACTGTCTTTCATTTTTAAAAATTCTGAAAAAGGGGTGGGGGGAATACACCAGAGTACTTGACATTCAAACATCTCAGTACTGACAAATGAGTATCATGGCTATTGGGAGGGACAGGAGAGCTAGCTGGATATGAATCCATATAAAAGTACCAGAAAGGATTAGTAAAGATGAGCTATAAACATTTAGATCCTAAGTGTCAACATAACTTTACTAACAAAGCATGGCAAGCAAATCTGATAAAACCAAAGTAATATCTCCGAAAATTGACATGGGCATTATGTACCTAGCATTCACTTAAGTATCCCACATTAGGGTGATGCCAACTGTCGTGGTTTGCCACCCAGGATATTTAAAAAAAAATTTTTTTTAACATTTTTTTATTTTTGAGAGACAGAGACAGATCATGAGCAGGGTAGGGGCAGAGAGAGAGGGACACACAGAATCAGAAGCAGGCTCCAGGCTCTGAGCTATCAGCACAGAGCCCGATGTGGGGCTTGAACCCACGAACTGTGAGATCATGACCTGAGCTGAAGTTGGAAGCTCAACCGACTGAGCCACCCGGGCGCCTCTGCCACTCAGGATATTAAGGGGGATCTCTAACATAGGTCTTCCTGTTTTAAAACCAGCAAAATCCCAGGAAAACCAAAATAAGCTTGTCACTGTCCTGTGATGCTCTTGTGGGTCAAATACTCAACAATCCTAGATGATATTCTTGTTAGGGAAATTTACAGTTATTTAAATAAAGCCTTGAAGCATTGATTATTTTCATTCACTGGAGAGGGTAGTCTTACAGTATTACTTATGACGTGAATGAAATTAGAGAAGGAATCTCTAGCAAAATCATTGAGGATACAAACCTAAGAGATTCAGTAAATATTCACTTATTTATATTAACAAATATTTATTGAGTACCTATTATACTGAGCATGTATCTAGGTCCTAGATACAGAAGAAAACAAGAAAAAAATGCCACCCTTGTGGTAGACAAATAAAATAAAGGGTCAGGAAGTGAAATTTATGAAAAAAATTAACCTGCTTAAGAGGCTAGAGATTGGCAAGGAAGTTAGATGATCAAGGAAGGGTTCTTTGCAGAGGTGACATAAGAACAGAGATATGACTGAAGTGCAAAATCTGTGGAAAGAGCTAAGAAATAAGGAAATAGCTAGGTTCAAAGACCCTGAAATAGAAACGGGACTTGCCCCCAAATTTGAACATATTTTGCCTCAAAATAAGCAGTATCTAGAAACCTTTGTTTATTAGGACACATTAGAAGAGAGACAATAGGCTCAAAATGGAGTCACTTGTGCTAAGTCCACACCACTGTATCAACAGTGAATACCTATCCTAATCGCAGTTTCGGCCTCTCCCAGGATTTCAATCCTAACCAGTCAGTCTGGAATGACTTGGTCAGCGCTAGTGAGGCTATCCATTTCATGACACATGATCTGATTTATGAGATGCCCCGTGGACTAATCCTGAACTGAGTTTGTTGATGGGTCATACCATCAAGATGAAAAAGGGAAAATCCAAACTGGCTATGCTGTCACTACCCCATTCAAACCACTTGAGAGGGGAAGTCTCCCACAAGCTGAATCAGCCCATATAAGCAGACCTCCAGGCCCTTACCAGAGCACGCCAATTATCAGCAGGGCAAATTATAAATATTTGTGCTGAGAGCCAGTTTGCCTTTGGGGTCACCCATAATTTGGGGATATTATGCAACAAAAGGGTTTTCTTACATCCATGGGGACCCTGATGAAGAATGGACAACAAATTCTGCTATTCTCTTACCTTCCCAAAATTGCTGTTATCAAAATTGAGGTTCACACTAAAATTAGCCTGAGTCTGAGTATCAGAGAAATGCCCTGGCTGACTCTCCTGCAAAAGTAGCAATGACAGACTGCGTAACGCTTGTGGCTCATATGGATGAAGTCCATTCTGCTTCTGCAAAAAAAAAAAAAAAAAAAAATTTTTAAAATGACCCCTTTTTGCCAGATTTCGCCATCCTTATGTCTTTGAAAGACAGCAACACTCGGCTTTTGAGTTAGAGAAATCACAATGGGCAAACAATGACTGCAAGTCCACTGAACAGCTAGGGCTATGGGAAACCCAAGATGGCTACCTGGTTCTTCCCAGTTCTCTAGCAAAAATCATTTTTCAGTTTGTACATGCCTTCAACCACATGGTGCATTTAAGAGGACTCAAATTGTCAACAAACATTGTGGGGAGACATCTGTAAAACTGCAAAAGCAGTTGACCACCAATGTCTGACCTGTCCCGTCCATAATCCCAGAAAAACTCTTGTGGTTCCCAGAGACATCTCCCTTGTGGTCCCCCTTGAGCACCTGCAGCTGGACTTCATTCAGTTACCATTTAGTATGGGTCCTCAATACGCTGTTATTTTATGTATGTTTTCCTGGTGGGCTGAAGCCTTCCCTTTGGCCTAAGGCTGACACCCTCACAGTGGCAATGAAATTCTTAGGAAACGCGTTTCCCACTTGGGTTGTGTTTTCCAGAGTCTGCAGTGACTGAGGCACCCGCTTCACTGGACAAAGTGTACATGCCTCAATGAAAACCTTGCAGATTTCTTGGAATTATCAGTCTCTATCACCCTCAATCACTGGGCAAGGTTGAGAGAACTAATGGCATCCTCAAACTTAAATTCTCCCAACTAACTGAAAATACTGGACTTTCTTGGCCTAAGGTAATGCCTTTGCACTTACTGAGTGTTCACGGTACCCAATGTGGGAAACAAAGTCACTCCATATGAGATAGTCACCAGCAGACCAGTGCCTAGTAGTATTCAACTTTCTGTTGATCCCTTGTTGTCTCATGCTAATATGACCAGCTATGTAAGTCTTTAATGTCTTATTATAAAGCCTATCATCAAGAGGTTAAAGAAGCTTTCCTGGATGCCAATTAAAAGGATCGTATTGGTCACAGTCTGGGACCTGTTAAGTGGATATTCTATAAACATCATCAGAGGAAGACATACCTGGAACCCCATTGTAAGAGACCTTACCAAGTCTCCTGATCACTGATACTGCTGCAAAACCAGAAAGCACTGAGCCCTGGGTACACATCTCAGCACTAAAGGAGGCTCCACCTGACATCTGGTCCTGCGCAGACTCTGGAGACTTCAAACGCCAATTGATGACGAAGAAATATAGGTGCCATGAATGGAGACTGCCCCCACCTAAGATGCCAGATCAAGATTTCATACTTTAACTAAACATGAAAACCTATTTTCTCTCTCTCTCTCTTTTTTTTTTTTTTACTATGGCACTGGGCTGAAAAGGTAACACTCTTGTCCCTATCTCCCAGGCCACTACCAACGGGGTGCAAAGTTGCCTTTTAGACTGCTGGATTGGTCATCAAATACTCCTCTCTGTTCATGATCCCCTGGCCCTCCCTGTGACTAATTTTTCTTCAAGTCTGAGTTTCACTATAAAATACAATTGACCACCCCCCACCCCTGCCCCCACTGGTCACAGAAGTCACTAACAGTTCAACTTAGATGGCTAGAACATCCAGGACCTTATTTTTACCTTTCTCCAATTCTAACTGTAGGCAGACACAAACACCTGTGCAAATCATAGTATACCTGTACTGCCATGTTCTCCTGAGAATCTAAATTGTTATCTATGCCCAATCATAAAAATATCTCATCAGAAGCACCCATCTTTGCAAGGAATTCAAAACAACTCTTAATTCAAGCTAGGAGATTTACTTCCCAAGTGCCATGAAAACCTGACTGACTCCTAGTTTGGATGGGCAACTCCAACAATCCCTGCAAATGAATCCACTAACAGGGCCGCCTCAACAGGAGTGGTTTGTGTCCCGAGAGGACTGATCTTTGACTCTGGTGATTATCGTTCTCCTTGGGCCTGTGACTGTCTAGATGGCTGGCACACAACTCTGCAAAGGCTCTTAGTTTATCTAACTGGGCCCTTAACGGTTTACAAACTGAGACACCTCTTTGGTCAAGTCTCCTGAATTTGCAGTGTTGATTTAAAAAGGACCTCCTATGAGGCCTTTGAGATTCTAGATTCCCTTCCTTTGGCAGGTCCCCCCTTTCCCGGTTAGGAGTACAAATGAGGCTATGCTCAGGAACTTTTCCTAAACTGTAGAAAATTTTGCACAATCTGCTGTAAAAGCAATAGCTTCCCAACAAAAATGCTTAGACTCTCTGATCAATGTTCTTCTTGATACTAAGATAGCCCTTGATTATCTTTTAACTGAATGAGGAGGTATCTGTGCTGTGGTCAACACCACTTGCTATACCTGGATTAACCTTTCTGGGGAAGTTGAAACTCACCTATACGATATCACTGAATGAGCCACTTGACTTGAGAAAGTGATTCCTTTAACGGAGTCTTTCTTTGACTTATTTGATTTTAACTGGTTTGGTTCTTGGGAACCGTGGCTGCGAAGTGCATTTCAAACACTGGGAATTATCTTGCTTATAATAATCATAGTACCAACATGGCACAATGTCTTCTCTCAAAAGCTTTAAATGTATGTTTGCAGCTGCTAAATGCCAAGCAAATGATGTCCCCAAGACTGGAATGTTCAACTGAGTAAATTTTAAAGATGTTACTGGTTTTATTCAACAATTTATGAACTGGTGGCATACCATACAGCTGATGGAAAGGCACTCCAAAGAGCTATACAAAATCAAAGATTCTTACAGACAAAAGGAGGTGGGACAAGGAAGTCAGTTGAATTTTCTCTTGTTTTTTAACTAATTTAACCAAGAATGTATATTATCCCAGCAATATAAAATAACTGTTTAATTTTACTAACAATGCAGGAGATGCTGAGGAAAAAAGTGATGATTCCAAGTGTAAAGAACTGTCTGATCTTCTTTCCCTGGTGAGGAGAAGTAACAACCCAGGCTGGGGTTTGTCCTAGAATCCAGAGTTGAATGGAGAGGTGACCCATTCCAGAACTAATAAGCATGATCAAATCTAAGCCTAAGGTGGGGATGAGAGGCACATGAGAAGGGGTATTGAGATTGTGGAAAATAGCAAGGCAACACTTGAAACATCAAGTTCATTAAAGATGTTAATAATAATAGAAAATCGAGGTATCAACAGAGAATAGGCAAGTAAGGAAAGATCCCCTGAAGCAACACTTTCCAGAGTTCTTTGGCCTTTAATACTGCCAACTCTGAGTGAAGGACAGAGCTGTTAAAGGCTTTGAATTGTTTCCTGCAATCCAGTTCTCCAACCTACCAAAGAAGAATTTCAAAAAACCTATGGAATGAAACTTTTAGAAAGTTGTTTGGACAATAAACCTCCTTGTACCCAAACAGAGGAGGCTTTATCCCCTTCTTGCAGTGTTTGCCCTAGAGTCTTTCCAAGAAAAGGGATTTCAAATCCAGTTGATCTGATTCCAGCCCATTCACTTGCCCACCATTGTCAAATGGGTGTACTGGTTATCTATCGCTGCAAAGCAAACCACACCAGTACACAGCAGCTTACATGCCACTCAGGATTCTCTGTGCGAGCCATTTGTTCCGGACTCGGCTGGGCAGATCTTCTGCTGGCCATGCTGCTAAGTAGAGACTGGGTGGCCCATTATGGCCTCACTCACATGTGAGGCAGCTCTGCCTGTCAGCTGGGCCTGTCTCTCCTCCACATGGCCTATCACCCACAAAACGACTAGACTGGCTTCTTCACATGGCTCTATGGCACACATTGGCCACACTGTATTGGTCAAATCAAGTGACAAAGCTGGTCCAGACTCAAGAGGTGGAGAAATACACTCTGCCCCTTCTTGAGGCAATGAGTGGCAAAGTCATGTTGCCTGGGGAGGAACTGTCATGAAAAACGTGACAAACAATCTACTGCAATTTAACAGGTCCATCATCTCAAGGCAATCTTCTTTTCTACTTCCTGCATCTAAGGGGCTAAGATGATCTGATCCCAGTCTTCTTGCTTTCTCCCCTCTTTCTGGCATACGAGTGCAGGACACAGGACACAGAACAGTCTGTCCTCTTCTTGTGAGCACATTTTCTTTAGGAACCTCACAGAGGAGGCAAATATCCAGTGGTAAGAAAGTGAAGGCAGAATTCTAGTACTCCTGGTCTCCTCAGCTACCATGCTATCTCATGGAAAAAAGCCTTACTCTCATCCTTTACAAAGAAAAATAAATGAGCCTTCGCTTGTGAAGACTTCCCTGACCATCTCCCCTCCCCACTCAGCTTACACCCTACCTGCTCCCTGCCTATCTCTGTACCTCATGTCCATATTATACCATAATACAGTGCACTTGTTTCCTTTACATGTCTGTCTCCCCTAAGGATTTTAAGGCCCCCAAGAAAGGGGTTCATGCACATCTCTGTTATGCTAGCCACACAGTGACTGGCACAGAGGAGGTATCCTGTAAATGTTTGTGAAACAGAATTGAAAAGATTCTAACAGTGCAGATGAATTCCAGATCTTCAAAACCATGAACTGACAAATATGCTAGTGGAGCTCAGAGTATCTCTCCATGCAAAGGGGACTTGAGGAGTCTCTCTGGTGTTGGATCAAGTACCCGAGGGAAGAGAACTTCCTAGGATATTCCACAGACACTACTAATGCCCCTTATTTCTTTATACTACAACAGGTAGTATATCTCAGGGTATCTCGGGGCAGGAGGGCGAGGATGGATAAACTCTGTGATTAGTAAGTCCTTACATCAGAATTGTATACCCATTAGTAATCTGCCTTAAAATGTTCTCTTCTGATACTTGGGTTTAAAGGAGACATGTTGTTTAACTTTGTGAAGGCTATTCCCTGATTAATTCAGATTTGACAAGTTCACATATTTCATACTGAAAGACAAACATGCAGCCACTGGGAATTACCACAAATAGAATGGACTCATGAACATCAGAACCCAAAAACCAACTCTACCAGGACTGAGGCAGGAGAAAAATGTTAAGAAAAGCATAAGATAAGTCTTTAAAAGAGACTTCACATGCAATTTGAGACAGGAAAACTTTCAATTCCTAGGTTACTTCCAATCTTTCCATCAAGAAAACACCACTATCAAATTGCCAAGAGTAGAACAAACTTCATTAAAAGGGAACTGAAGGCCACGTAAAATATGAAAGCCACCTGAAATTAACTTGTGTCTCCAGGCCTTAAACAAACAAATGCAGTATCGGGGAGATGGGAAAAGAAGATGAGAAAGTCAACAGTGAACAAAACCGGTGAAGATTCCAGCCCACACACAGCTCATATTCTTGTGGGGGGGGGGGGATAGACAACATGTATACTGAATATGTAAATTAAATAGTAAAGAGTTAAAAGGGAGGAGTGTGCTGGGTGGGGGATGGTAAAGAGAAGTAAAGAATGTAACAGGACAGTGGTGTGGTTCACAATATTTAACTGTATAGGAAGAGCCGGCTGCACTGAAAGGGTGAGATCGGAGGAAATGAAGAGGGTATGCCAAGGAGATGCTCATGGGAGAAGAACATGACAGACAGACACCTAGAGGAAGGCCCCTAATGTGTAGACATGATCCAGGGATGGCAAAGCAGTCAGTGTGGATGGAACAGGGCTGGCAAGGGGGACACAGTAGCAGCAAAGGGCAGCTAGGTAATAGGTGGACACATCATATAGGGACTTGTGGACCATTATGAGGACTGTTTATTGCTTTGTGGGTGAAATGCAGAGCCATTAACAGGTTTTTAGCCAAAGAACAACATGATCTGACCTCAATTTTTTCAGGGAACACTAATAATTAGAAATTTTTCTCTCTTGACCCACTTATATAGTATGTGATTTGTACTTCAATTTAAAAAGAGGAAAGGCTAAAAATAATTTTTTAAAAACTGAATACTAGTAAAAAAAATAAATTATAAATTTAAAAAAAAAATCTAACTCTAACGACTGGGTTGAAAACCAGACAGTAGGAGGCAAGAATGGAAGCCAGGAGGGAGTGTAAGTTATGTAGAGTCACATCTCATGCAGGGTTAATCTTGTCCCTGTTTCATCAAGAAAGCATAGATGTGTTAGCTGACTTGTGTTTAGGAATCATGCTCTATGAAAAATTTGAAGACTGTCTTGTGAAAGATTGTTTTCGCATTGTTACCCCACTGGACCAATAGAGGAAGTTATAGGAAGATAGAATCCAGCTCAATATATGACGGGACTTCTGTACAGTAAAACTTAACGGTCATGGAGCACCTTGTACAAGCACGCACTTATCTAGGGGACCAAGGAAATCCAGACATGGTTTTTATAAGATGCCCTTCCAGATTACTTCCAGCCTTGCAAATTCATCACCCTCTATCCACACCAAACCAACTTCACTTCCAGAGTTCTAACGAGGGCAGAGCCACAGGAGATTTATCACAGAACACGGTGCAATAGTTTCAGGTCATTATGTGACAGCAACCTGCTTCTTAGAAAATGTACCTTCAATTCTAGCCCCATGGTGACAAGCTTGTCCCCCAGTCCCTGGACAACCATTTAAGATCAAATAAGAGACACAGATACCCAGGATCAAGGACAGAGAGCCCACAATCCCAGAGGCCCCTTTATGGAAGAGGGCACCATCTGTCTCCCTCTCTCCCTTGTCCTTTGCTTTCATTCTACCTCTGGGTTTGCTGGACCAGTATCGTAATATCCTTATGACTCAGATGGAAGGATCAGAGCTTACTGGTGTATTACATGGGTTTAAAGGTTGAATTAATGGGTGCTTGAATAATGGATTCTGTCAACAGAAAATCTCCAATGACATGCCTGTCGTTTCTGAATCTGATTTTTTTTTTTATATAATGGCAGAAATATGTATCTAGTACATTTCAACATCTGCTTGCTGGCCAGAACAGAACAGTCTTCTTCCTAGGAATACAAGCGTAAATGTGAGCTCTAACCAATGTTAGAGCTCAACAATCTTTTCAACTACAAACATACTCTTTGCCTTCCTATATAACATGCCTGTCTCTCATCCGAGAGAGGTGCTTTGGGAACCAGTGTGTCAAAGTTGTTTGTCGGTTTCAGAGTCCATGACAGGGATGTCCATTTCTCCCTGAGTTCTGTCACTAACCTATCCAGGTAGTAGTCCTCATCATTCCACATCCATGGACTAAACAATGGCATTTTACCGTAACGAACACACGCTGCATGTAAGAGGAAATAAAAACTAGAAGAGTATTAAGCTAGTAACAGCTACTAAAATCCAAAGATTCCAGTGGTAACTAAGAAAAATAACTCTAAAATGCTCATTTCTCCATAATCCATTCAGTGAATCCCCTTGTCTTCAGCCAGCGCTGCAGGGGAAGGGTGGGGGACGGGGGGCGGGCAGGACATGTTACTAAGTAGGGTAATTCAGCTCAACCAAGAGGTCAGAGATTTTGGTAGCATCTTTGTCTGTTTTCCTCTTTCCCTCGAGATGCTACCCCATTTACCTATCATCTGATTTTGTTTCTGGTTTTCTTTATATGGTCAGCTTCTCCCTCCTTTTTTACTTTTGCCGGGTCAATTAAGAGCCACCCAGCTAAACTGCTCCCAGATTCCTAATACACAGAAAATATGAGATATCAAATATTTCTTTTCTTTGAAGCTGCTACATTTGGGGATAATCTGTTATAAAGCAAAATGTAACTAATGCTTTAGGACTTCCAATGGCCCAATTTGGTCAAAGAGGAAGGAATCACACAGGTGAACAATAAAGCATTGGGTCAAAAATGACAACCAAAGGCATATTACAGGGATCCTGAAGGCCATGCTAAGGGGTCTGGACTTTTACTAAAGAGGCAATGAGGATCCTAATAGTATTTTTGAATAGGGGAGTTATCAAAGGAGTGTGTTAGAAGATTGGTTTAGCAGACTTGGCCAGAACAGATTAGGAAGGAAAAATGCATGAAGGTAGCCAAGATGGATCATACACATAAATATTCCATCCCAGTCTCATGTCCTGCTTAATCATATCAAATCCATTCTGTTGTATATATGCTTTTCATACACTGGCTCAACTTGAGATGGATGGCAGCATTCATGGCTAATTCCTTTTTGAATCCTCTGAACTATTTAGCACAGTGCCCTGCACATAGTACGTACTTGTTAATATGTGAATCATGAATAAAACCTGCCTAAATTTGTTCTACTTCCCTGAAGAAAGAATAATACACTTTGCAGAATATTTTGTTCATACAGCTAATAGACCGTCTCTCCAATCTCAGCATTTTATTACCAACTGTACTTGATTTCTTCTGTCTCATCCACACAGTGTGAGCCGCTCCAAGACCACCGATACAATTTGCCAGGTCCAAAGTGAAATGAAAATGCAGCTCCCCCTGCCCCCGGTTCAAAAATACCTGGTATTTCAACGCAGGGACCAGGGGCCGCAGAGGAACATCTGAGCTGAGGGCCTTATGTGCTCAGGTCACAACCCAGGAAGATGGCCTTGCGGGCACTAATTCCATCTCATGTATTGTTTTAACAATGGCTTCCATCATGGGAACGTTTGGTAAATGTTGATTAGACATACTGAGTAAACCAAGAAGGTCAGGAGGGTTATATGCAAAGCAGAGATTTACTTGGCAAAAGTTTAACAGGAGTGAAGTCCACCCTATAGTTAACATGACCCAAGACATAGTCAGGAGTGCCATCTGCTGTCATACTCCCTCTGCTGCCTGGGCTGCCTACCTCCAGCTTCGGGACTGCACCATTCGCTCATACAAATCCTCACACAGTTCAAAGGGCCTGTTTGTCCTATGTTGACTCTCACTCCAGGCACTCTGGCTTCGGTTTGTTTATTAGATTTCCCTCATGCAATGACAATGGCAGTGAATTAATATGTTAAAGAAGCAAACAACTGAAGGAATTTTCTAGGCAGAAATGATGTATTGACTAATAATATAAGATAGGAAGGGCTGGCCTCATAAAAGAAAGAAAACAAGGCTGAATGATTTAAAAACATGCTTCAGAAAAATCCTCATTCATTTTTTGAAAACTATCCAAGGGCAGAGAAGTGCATGTTGGTCACCCTATCTGAGGGATGGCACAGCCATCAGAGACGAGCTATAACCATGAAGAATTGTTTCATCTATTAGACAAGACAATTTATTGGATCCCTTCTTACCACAGGTGAGTATCCTACCCACAAAACACAAATATTTATCTTTGTATCTGAGCAAGGTCTCCCTGCAAAACTGAGGAAAAGAACCCACCTAAAAGATCTGCATCTCCCCATCTTCCCCCTCATCTCAGGCAAGGTGCAGCCACGCTCCGGAACCACATGCAAAGCTTAGCCATTGTAATGGTGACCCCTAGTGGCAAATGTTTGCAAATGAAAAACTGGCTGGGTTTCTCTGCCAAGGATGTCAATTTTGTTAAAACGCTTTAAGGAGGAAGGGTATTGGCAATTTTGTTGAACTATAGTAAAAACTAATTGTATGCTGGTTCCAAAAAATCACTGTCCTCTCCTCTACTTTATTGTCACTAAACACACGAGTTTTCCTTTGAAAAGAGACCCTTGAAAGTGAAAAAGCAGTTTCTAGGAGACCTGATGAATACTGGTCTAACAGCACTTTACTCTGAGGAGGAGGGAAGATGAGGCTTTATACCAGCCTGGGTTTGCGTCCACCTTTCTGGGCCCACTGGGTTCTGAGTGTCAGCCTTAGTGGAAATTGCCCTGCAGCTATGTCTAGAAGTCTAACTGAAATGTGGAAAGGTAACGATCTGAATGAAATCTGCAAAGATATAGATAGATGTGTGTTAAACGGTCAACAAAACAAGTTGACAAGACTGGGCAAGCCCTCAAGAAACTTGCATTCAACCCAACAAAAGAAATCAGATCAAAGGGAGCCAACATTTAGTAACACAAGTAAGACTAACTCAAAATAATGAAACCACATTCAGTTTTCACAGGTGAGTCCTTTCATTCTGCAATATCATACGTGGGTGAGAGGAAGCAAGAATATACTATTAAGTCAATGAGGGCTCTATTAGATCAAATTCACATACAGGTACACTTAAAAACACCCTTAATATGACCAACGATTGAAACAGACTGAACAGGTACGTGTCTGGTAGGCAAGGCTCAATTGTGGTTCCCAAACTTTGCTGGGTATCAGAATCACCAGGGAAGCTTCTCCGAGTGCTGAAATCCAGGCTACATGGTGAATTACATCGTACTTGCTAAGGCTAGGCACAGGCATCGTCACCCCTTAAAGCTCCATGATTCCAAGCCATTCCCGTCTGCAGTCAGGGGCGTCTGGCTGCCAGTGGAATTGCTGCGGTTTTCAGCCTCAGTGTGAGCATGGATTAGGCACATCGTTTACCTAATAGGCGATTTACCAATCTTGAAAATATTGACAAGAGTTTCTGCTAATTATATATTATAATATTGCCTGGGGAGTTTTTTTTTTTTTTTAAAGCAAATCCCAATGTCCAGGCTGCACCTCAGACCAATGCATTATAATGGCTGGGGATGGGACCCTACCAGGGCATCAATAGTTTTAAAAGCTTCCCAGGTGCCATCAAGTGCAGAGAAATGCAGTCCAGGTTGGGCAACACGTGCACACTCAAATATTGAGAAAGAGTAATAAAAAGCCCTAACGTGGCAAAATTAAATCACTTTTAAGTACAGCATTTGCCCACTTATTGACTGTTCTTTGAGGCTACAGAGAGAAATCTCTGACAACTTGGAAATATGCAAACAAACTGCCATGTGAAAATAAACACAGAAGGGTACTACACAGAGGTATAACTTAGCCAATCCAGGAGGAAAAAAACAGATTAAAAAGTTATATAACCGGATCATGGACTGGACTTAACAATAGGCGAGGACGCACTGCTGCGGACACTGAGTACTCTAGGGCTCCAGACCATTTTGTCTCATGGGACCTTCATCCTGGCGCCTGTCTGCATCCTGTGTACATTTCCCCAAGAAATATTCCTGAGTAAGGTCACGGCTCGCCCCAGCCAAGCTTTTCTCCTAGACATTTTGCCACTTCCACCTACAAATTTCAATCTTTGTAACTTTGAGATTTGAAGTACCACAAGCCATGTACTATTATTGTTGAAAAAAGGTAAATATTGAATATTCTTCTTAAATTCTTTTATGCTCTACCACACACACACACACATAAAATCACTAACTGTTATGAGAAATTAAGCTGCAGGCAACTGATAACCTCTGACCTTAATTTTTCTCCAGGATCTTTTCCATGTGATAATGAACTTTGACAAATTTAAACTTTCTTGTTTTACTGAGGAAGTTCATCTTCTATTGGTACTGTGATTCTTCACCCAATTCAGGGGTGGGGGGGTGGCCAGAATTCCTGCCTGCAGATCTGATCATGGTAGTTATGTACAGCTTTCCTCTTCACGTACAAAGGGGTCATTAGGAGGGTACTCACCAGAGAGCTCAATCTTACACTCAATGTTATTCAGTTGCTAGTTGAAACATTGGATATAAACGCAGAACTTTAAAATTACACCTGTAATACTGATCAATGTCTCCATTGTCAAGTTTCAAATCAATCACTTCCTTTAGAAATTTATAGACAGGACTGTTTTCTCTCTTGTTGAACAGGTATTTTCTTCTTAACAGTCATTGAAAACAGTGTGAATTTGAAGCAACAGCAAGCAAAGAGAATGAAAAAATCTCTAGGGGGTACAGAGAGGCTCCTATCTGAAGTACCAATGACATACAGAGATGGTTGTTGGGCCTTTACCTGCTGCATTTGCTTCTTCTTGGTGAATGCACTGCAATGACAATGGCTTTAATCAAAAATCCCAGGACATCAAAGAAAAGTCGCCATGGGGAAATCAAAGCAGAGAACTTGACCAACTATAGGGTGTGGTGAAGAGATATGCACATTATTAAGATTTCAGAGGAGAAACAATTCTGAGAGGAGGTGGCTGAACGGGAGGGAAATGAATTTCACCGAAGTATATATAGAAGCTCAAGGTAACAAGAGATTTGTTGCACAGGTCTTCCTTATTAACTTTACCCACGATGGTGGCAGGGTAGAAAATAATGTTATGGCCCAGGTATCAAGTATTCAATGGTGACATGGACAGGGAGTCCAAGGAAACCAACGAGAAAGGCATTGGGTGAGGCAGCTAGATGACGAGAGATCCAGAGAAACAGGCACAAAATCATGCAGAAGTACAGCAATGAAGAGACGGCAATCTCCACTGAGCAAGTCAATCCAAACAGTTAACCCCGAGTGGCTGGTTAGAGAGGATGCACCCACTAGGAAGAGCTCCAAGAAAAGCAGTGCCTTTGAAGGATTTGGTTACGGGAAGGCACAAGTGTCAAGCAAACGCCATCTGTTCCCTTTTATCGGGAGTAGGAATCTCAGCACATCTGACCACCGTATTTTGGTATCATTGGCAGCAAGGAAAACAATATAGTCCAGCACTGGATGGAACACCACCTCTCTCACATAAAGAGACAGCAAAATCAGCTTCAGTAGCAGGGGTTGGTTTCCCAAGGCCAGCAGATCCCAGCCTGCAGGGCTCCATCCCCTCCCCACAGGGGACAGGGTACTGAGGTTGGCTAGTGCCAGCTGCTGCACGCACTTAAGCAGAACAAAGTTGTCTGCAAAAAAAAAAAAAAAGCAAGATTTTCCCACACAAGATGATAAGCCCATCACAAGGGGTGAGGACTCAATCTCTTGGTAAGCAAATGTTCCAGGCCCACGGCCCATTCTTCTGCGGCCCTGTTAGGGTCAAAAGACTGCATGCTAAAGACTGCCTGTCCCAACAATAAGGAACTCTGAGAGATCAAGGACAACATGAAATGGCGTTTGGAGGGCCGAGAGCAAAGGTTTGGACTGAATAGGAGAGATGAGAGCCAAGAGAGAAGACTGCCAAGTGGAAATTAGAAACGAAAGGATGCAGCTGAGCAGAGGGGGCTATACTTGGAACACTGTCCAGTTCTTCAATCATTCCCAGCATTCCTGTGACAAAAAAAAAAAGGGATTCAAATATCTAAGGGGAGAATCTGCTGCAGCCTTAGGCTTCTGAGGCAATTCACTTTGTCAGTCTTCTGATTTTTATTCCATTAACCCTTATTTTTTTAAACCTTTGAAAAGCATTTTTTTTATTTTGAGGCAGAGTGAGCAAGCAGGGGAGGGATTAGAGACAGAGGAGAGAGAATCCCAAGCAGGCTCCATGCTGTCAGTATAGAGCCCAACACGGGGCTCAGTCCCACAAACTGTGAGAATATGACATGAGCCGAGATCAACAGCTGGACCCTAAACCAACTGAGCCACCCAGGTGCCCCCTATGCAGCTTTATTTTGACTATGCCTTTAAAGGTAAATCTTTCCAAGTTTTCCCAAGTACAGTATAAATTTTTCTTTAAAAAGTCAACACTTTGGCAAAATGAACTTTAGATAGGTTAATTTTGGGCTTGTTTTAAAACACTGACCGAGTATTACTAACAGTGATAACAGCTGGCATTTACTAAGTCAGGCATTGGACTGACGACTTCACAAGTATTCCCTTGTTTACTTCGGACAAGGGTAGGAGTTATTTTTTTATTCCTAGTTTTCAGAGACTGAAATTAACGAAGTTATATAACTTAACGTGAAGTAGCGTCCAATGCAAGGGCACTAATTAAGGGCACTGTGGGAACTTCACAAGGACCAAAAAAAAAAAAAAAAAAAAAACAGCAGTCAGTTCAAAGCTGAATGGGTACTTCTGAGAACAGAAGAGAAGGCTGCTCAAATACTGACAGCAAATTAGGAAAGTCTTTAAAAATTCAGACCTGCCCCCACAGTACTGTAAGGTATGATAATCATGACAACTGTTAAACCCACCATGAAACCTTAGGTTTGGGGTCTTCTTCCACAGAGCTCAAGGCCCATGAAAGGAATCTTTTCTAGGAAGAATTATGTATCTTGTGCACAATGCTTTGAGCACGGTGGTGCGCTTAATAGTGAGAAACGTAAAGCAGAGAATTTCATCTACTTTCAGGCAGGAAAAATTAGGCTTTCTGACCCTGGGTCAAAGATCTGGCTCGATGTACAAAGGAGCAAGTAGTGGCCAGTCTGCTGAGTCTTCCTCTAGAATCTCCCAAAGCCGTGTTTCTTTTCCTAAAGAATACTTCCTTACTTACTCCTCAGCTATTTCAAGAAATAAAAAATGATGGAGCTTAAGATTTTTCTTAAATAAACGAGGTGATAGAAAATGGAAACAAGATTTGCAGCAACATGCTCTCCTCTCATGTTCCTCTACCCTTAATGGGCATGCTCGCCAATGGATGGGAGTTGGGAATTTCCAGGGAACCTTAAAAAGAAAGGTCTTCAAAGAGGTATCTGGGGCTTGAATCTCAGTTGTGCAATCTTCCACAGCTCTCATCTGGGAGAATTTTCCTTCAACGTTGAGCCTTGCAAGGCAAAAAACACCTCAGAAGCTATTAAAGGATATGGAAGGTCTGGAACAGAGGAGGTATCCATAGATGTTAGGTCCTAAGTCAATCTTGCTCCCTGCCTCAACAGCCACGTAATAGCCTTTCCTCATTTTCTCAACTAGATTTAGAATAAAAATTACTGCTCAGAGTTCATTCAAGCATCACTTTTGGTTTTGTTTTGGATCTGGTTTGTGTAGTGGTTTTACCCACCTCAGTGTCTCACATAGATGTTATATAATTATGGGATGTGACTATTCCAAAATTTTTGAACATTTTTGTAGTTTGTCTAATTCATTCAAAGCAATTAGACATAGATGACTCCTTGTACATAGTGGCATCAATAATTATTGATGGCTGGACAGCATGTATTTACTTAAAGCCATCATTCTTTTTCTACTAGCAAATAATTAACAACATTTCTTTCAGGGAGTAGCCTATGCTTTGAAGCCTAACTGTCAAATACACAAGACTTGTCATCTAAGGAGCAAGGATGAGGTATTCTACAATAAAACAGCTGCAATATCAATGCTGAGGCTGGACACTGTCGGTTCTGAATCCAGAAGTCTTAAAATTTTCAGTTTCAGTAAGTGCTGTTCCTCATTCTGAAGGTGCCCATCGGTCAATTTTTACATGCAGTCTGGACAGCTAGAACATCACTTTGACATGCAGCACACGGGGCAGGGTTTCCCCCCAACAATCTGATATTCATTCAGTCATTCTAATGTGCCAGTATGTTCCCTGGTTTTCCAGTAAAGCTCATTTACCTACTGCAGAGTTTTGCTGCAGAACAAAAACTTCATCAAGTCTGCACCTTCTGAATTTAGCAATACTGAATGTACTAGGGCACCTGGGTGGCTTAGTCAGTTGACCACCTGACTTTGGCTCTGGTCATGATCTTGCGGTTCGTGAGTTGGAGCCCCATGTCAGGCTCTGTGCTGACAGCTCAGAGCCTGGAGCCTGCTTCGGATTCTGTGTTTCCTTCTCTCTCTGCCCCTCCCCCATGCACTCTCTGTTTCTCTCCCTCAAATATAAACGTGAAAACAATTTTAATATTGAATGCACTCATTTCTGAAGAAATCCATTTTAAAGTTAAATGTTTAATTTTTGTTTATTGCTGGTTTAACAAACAAAAAGAACCATCACAATGTAAGATGCATTAATATATCACCCCAGATCTCTCCCTTCTTCCACAAACCTCCACTCCTCCATACAAAGGGGTCCAAAGGGAGCTCAGGACTTCCATGCCCCTAGAAAGTTCCACCACCTCTCCTCCTACCTAACTTCCTTGCCTCTCCACCACTATTTCAAGATCATCAACTGTAATTCCACAATACCTTCTACTTCTGTTTTTGTCAACTACCAACCCACATTTAGCTTCAAAGCTCTGAGCCCAGGGGCGTCCGGCTTCAGCTCAGGTCATGATCTCACAGTTCGTGGGTTCGAGACCCGCGTCGGACTCGGTGCTGACAGCTCAGAGCCTGGAGCCTGTCTTCGGATTTCTTTGTCTCCCTCTCTCTCTGACCCTCCCCTGCTCACGCTGTCTCTCCCTCTCTCAAAAATAAATAAAACATTAAAAAAAATTTTTATAAAAAAGTTCTGAGCCCTTTCCTCTGTGCCCTCTCAAGCAAGTGTCAAACTTTTTTTGTCACAGGACCCTGTAAACTGCTAAAAAAAATAATTTAGGATCTCCAAAGAGCTTTCGTTTACATGGGTTAAGTTTACTCAACTATAAAGGAAATTTTAAAGTATGTATTAATTCATTAAAAACAATAAACCCATGACCTGTTAAATTTATTTTTACAAAAAAATTTTTCTGAAACAAAAAAAAATTAGAAGAGCAGCATTATTTTCCATCTTTGCAAGCCTCTTTAAAGGCCTGGCTTAATAGAAGACAGCTGGAGTATTCTATCTGCTTCTGCATTCAATCTGTTGTGAAATGCTATTTTAGTTGAAGTATATGAAGAAAATCCGGCCTCACCCAGATATATGGCTAGAAAAGGGAGGCATATTTTAAGAATCTTTTCAGACCATTGTGTATATTCTTTAACACTGTATCAAAACTCAACAAATGGTCGTTTCCTAAAAGTGAGTTACAACATGGAACCTAAAACCATGTTACTAAACCTAGCTTTACTTTGTTACATTAAAATCCATTCATCTGTCCTGCACCTCAAATGGACAGTTTATCTATGCTTGATTTTGTAACATCATGCATTCCTCATGTGAAAGCCATTGCTCTACTCACTTACCCAGATGTCCCAAACGTTGTTGACACATCTCACTATACAATTTAAGAAAAATACATCTCTTATTATCACCACTAATCTTATCACAAGTGTCTTTAGTGTATAAAAGTTTTCGAAAAGTCAAAACTCCATGTAAAAGCTCAAATTTTATCACTGGCAACCTATACTGTCAGTCATTTTCCTTTAAGTTCACTTCATGCACTCACAATAAACTGCCAAATACCCTTGTTTTGGTAGTTATGTTTTTTTGCCTATTTTGTTTTTGTTTTCATTTTCTTTTTTTTTTTTTTCCCTGTTACTCTTTCAAGTAAGAACAATCTTCAGGGGCAAAGGGGGTTAGCGCCAGAGGCAGCTCAACCAGCTGCACCTGTGCCTTCACGAAGCCAACCATGTCACCTTGGTAAGGAAAAAACCTATTCTGTGAATATGTCCTATTGAATCGCACTGTATTGAATAGACATGCAACCAAGCGTGGAGACCAAATCAATCGCAGCTCTAGAACTGACCATCAGTCATCAGCAAAACTCACTGCATATTGTTTATAACACAGGAGGGGTGTAAGTGTTGTACAAATGGAGTTAGAATTGTTACAACATATGGGCATCATCCTATAATCTCTTAATGAAACTGTCTGTAAACTTCAAAAAAAAAATGGGCTTTCTCATCTGATACTTAAACTTCCTCGTCATGCAAATTAAGATGCCTTTGCAGGTAACAATAAATCTTATTCAAAGTGATTTTGGTTATTGGGAAAAGTTGTCATCTCTTAAGAAATCCCAAGGTAGAGCATCGTAAGGGTTGATTAATTTAGGGCTCATGGTACCAAGATGAGTCTCACGTTCCCAAGTAGTACAGGAGTATGTAACATTTCTAGTGCAAAATGCAGTACTCCCTTTTTCTAAAAGGTTCTCCTTTACAACAATGCAAAAACCTTTCCCCCAGAGGCCCCCTGGCACCATGTATCCACACGTACCCCAAAAGGCAAGCACAAGGAATGGCATCTCCATGAGTGGTTAACATTAGCCACCTTGCCTAAAGGAGGAATAAACACCTGCATATCAGGCTTCTTTCATGAAAGGAAACAGAGCAAAGGGGGATAGGAGGAGATGTTATCAGGGTCCTCTCACAGATCCCCTACTTTCGACCCTGCACATTCAAGGCTTGCTGACTGCCAACCCTGTGACTCCTGGCTTGAGGGCTTTTTACTGGGCATGAAGCTGTAAGCTGTGCACGGGACAAGCCAGAAGTGCCACAATTAACGGCCCAGAAGCAGCCCCCAGCCCATGATACACTGAAAGTTGGTGGACAAATATCCAGGATCCTGGGTACTCTTTTGAGAGAACTTTGAGATGCACTGTACATATTCCAGAATAAGCCACGGTAGTCACCACCTAATGCACTTTTTTATTGGCTGCCTACTCGCCCTGTCTCATTTCTTCACTTCCCTCAACAGTGTTTCCTGTTAGGCCTTCCTAATCAACTATGTGCAGTAGTATCGTTGTCCCAAGATCAGGTGCTCGGGAAAACCACACCAACAGCCCCTCCCTCAAAAAAATCCACTATGATGGCCAATTCAGAAGCCCCTTTTCAATTCATTGTTCTCAAGGGGCCTTTACTAGCATCGTCCTCCTCCACGAGTTCCTGTTCTCTGCCAAAGACTGCAAAAATGAACATAGAAAGACTTACTGTTTGACTGTACACACAACATCTTTTTATTAAGTGCATAAAATCCATCACGTCACCTGCTCTGCTGAGGGCTCTTTTCTCAGGAACCACCTCCCCCCAGCCTCTGCTTCAAAGGCAGCCGTGAGTGGCCACATTTTGACCCAAAGGTAGCCAATCTGTGGCTGGCAGCGCCCACATAGTATGAAAAGAGAAGACAATTCACTTTCCACTTTTGAAAATTTAAATTAGGAAATACTGATACCAAAAAAAAAGGAATTTCACTGTGTGAGGATGAGCTTGAGTTATTACCAGTTTGTCAGAGACACAGGCCATCAATAGAAATTATGAATCAGGAACTCTGAAAAAAACAAAAAAACAAAAAAAAAAACCAAGAAATGATACATGAGGGAGAGGAAAACCTGAGTGGACAGTTATCAGATCAAAAGGAAGTAGGCCACCTAGGAAAACTCAAATTTTATGAACAGGGTAGCTATGGGATGGAGACACATGAAGCTAAGGTTTCAAGATCACATGCTGTTGCTACCTTTCCTTATAGCCATGGAACTCAATTTCCCTGAGACTCTCATTGGCCACCTATATTTTGAAACCAGTTCCCCTTTTATGAACAAGATTGAGTAACCATATACCAACCAATATCATATCATAGTGCTTTTAAAAACCTTAATCACAGAGAAAGCTGGATTTTTTTTCAATATACAATAAGATTTTTTTAATGTGGCCCCCATTTCACAACAATGTGAATATACTTGATGCTACTCAACTGTACCTTTAAAAATGGTTAGGAGAGTAAATTTATGTTATTAGCTTTTTTACCACAAATATAGCCCTAGTTCCATGAGTTAATATACAGGAAATAAAGAAGGGGACTTTGTGCTTAGTTATAGAAGAGTCGAGAACAAATCATCTTGTCTTATGGTACACCCACATAATAATGGTATTTTCTAGAAGAGAATGTTACCCCTTAGTTAAGAAAAAAAAAAACCTGTTATTTCTACTCTCTGCCCAATACCCAAATTGAGCATATAAAAGGATTAAAGGTAGGTGGATATTAGAAGAGGAATTTTGGGAAAATAAATGGACTTCTGGTGACTGCAGTTTCCAAACCTAAGGAAAGGAGCATAAGGAAACCACCTGAGAAATTTCATAGATTTCTCAGAGGCTGACAAACACGCTAAGAGTCAGATTCACCCCTAAGTAATGGAAGGGTCTAGAATCTGGCTAGTGTGCTGCTTTAAGACAGAGTGAAAGAAAGATCGCTTCACTCGGGGGAGGGGGGGTAGCGTGGGACAAACATGTAATCCATATATGAGAGTTGGTGCAGCTTCGTCCGAGGTCTCGTCCCCAAGAGTCTGCTGAAGAAACACACAGAGGCTCAAAGTACCACATGACTAGATGGTAAGGGAAAACTCGGTAACCAGCCAGCCAAAGGCATTCAGAGATGCAGGGGTCTTTACCGAAGGAACTAAAAGGGAGAGTGAGAAACCCCACCAATGAGATGGCAAGGCAAAACATTCCCCAAAGATGCCCTCCCAAAGCTCAGCTTGAAGCACCTAGTGGATCAAGAGATCATCACCCAACAATGGCAGGCAACCAAGAATATTCTTATCCTCTCTACCCTTTGCCTTCCTCAGCTCTCAACTTAGAGTGGCCTCAAATGGCTTTGGGGGAAGAGGGATTACCATTACCGTGCTCAAGGAAAACAAACAACCAACAGATCACCATCTCTACCCACCCAGTGGCAACTAGCCTACAGCAGGTGGACTCAGGAGAGAAGCTTTACCTTCAAATGAAATTTACTATTGTGACAGCACACATTACTGAGTAAAGGTTGTTTTATTACTGAAAAATGACGATCAAAATCATGGGGCCTCCTTTAAAGGTCATCAAAAGCCTCCAAAAGAACGAGGCCCTCAGAATAAATGTAAACAGACAAAATAAAGACAAAATGGGAGACAAAAATAAAGTTGCTTTATAATTACACCCCATGAACCCTGCTTATTCACAGGAAAGGTTATGGAGATGTAATTTTAGGAAACAGACTGGATAAAAGTAAAAAAAAAAAAAAAGCTCAATCTGATCATATAAACTTTACGTTTTAAAAATAACCATAGAAAATACCACAAGCCCTTAATTAGAAACAATAGTTTCGAGTAGCAAAGGTACAAACACAATAAAACTGAGCATGACAGTATTTCATGATTTGATATCTAGATAGTTCAAGGAGTTGGAGACCATTGTATGACCAGGAATTTTTTATGCAGAAAATGTTGCAAATTCTATTTTCCAAATTATAGACCTATGATTTTGCGACATATAAACTGTCAAAAATCCTAGGCCTACGCTCCTGTTGATATTCTTTAAGTTAGAGTTTGTCTAACCTGTATAATGAAGCAGACACAAATTTTAAGCCTGACAATAACAGTAAGACTAATTACAATTTACTGAGCAGTCACTCTGTCAGGCTCGATGCTTTAAGACTCACATACACAATCCTATTTGGTCTTCCAAGTTCTACTGGAGATGGGCACTTGCTGCTGTTATTACCATTCTTGGAGATAAAAACACCGAGACAGAGAAAAATGAAGTCATTTGCCCAGGACCATGGAATTCATTAACTACCTAAGCCAAACCCAGGACCTTCACTGTTTTAGTGTGTTTTACTTGGCTGAGAAGACATCTCGAACCATGAGAGAGGTTTTATCTATTGATCACTAGGCTTTACCTCTTGACTTTTCTGGGGTCCCACATTCCTTTAACACCTAAGCCATCGGAACAGTCAGAGGGGGCATGTTGTCTCCTGACAGAGAGAAGCCCACCTTCACATGGGCCTGCCCTGAACTCACCCGAACTAACCAAACCCCTGGGCCCTCAGTCCTCAGTAGTTCCTTTATTAAGTCCTAAAATGATTAAAATAAATCCTCTTTACAATTCCCATTGGCAACAAAATTATTACCAACTGAAACTGATTTCCATATGTTCCTGGCTTACCTAGAGACAAAATTCAGAAATCTATTAAAATTACTTCCGGCCATCAAGCAGAAAAACAAATATGCTTTCTGTAATTCCTTCCTAATCGCCTTGGACCAGCTCACCGAGCAACAGGACCTGCGAGCGGCTACTCAGTTCTCCCCAGTGACAGCATGCTGGCAGTTCTCGCTCTGCTAAAAAGCACAACACATCTCCCTCGCCACAACCTTGATGCTTTCTACATTGGCAGATTCTAATATCCTCCGTGTAAATTATCCCTCATACCTGGGAAAACTATGTGAGGCTTGTGCTACTTCTATAAATAAATAATATATTCTGTTCTATGGCAAGGAAATAACATACCAAAGCCATATAATCATTTCTATAAACATTATTTGCAGAATAACATTTTTGCTTCAACTGAGATTTTGTCAGAAAATCCAATTGGACAGCTGCATCCGAACGCACTGAGGGTCACAGGGAGAAGCCTCCACCATTTCCCTGCACTTCTGGGTTCTAGTGCGCTCCTGACTGAGGTCACAGCCTGCCCCCTTTCCGCAGGCTTCTCAGTTCTGTGCTTGTTTCCTTTTCATCATTCCTCCCTGCTTCCCTTCATTTCCACATCCTCATTAACTTCATTGTCCTCATCAGATGACTCTGAGCGATCAGAGTGATGATTGGTAGGTAAATGAATCGCATTAGCAATCAGTTTACTTGACCTCGCTTCCTTGTATGTGTGAATTAGGGAATTAGAGAGTCAAGGGAAGGAGGTGGGGTGAAGAAGGAGGTATAAAGGAGGGGAGGAAGGGAGGAGGAAATGTCACATTTCAGACATTTATAGCAATGCACCTAGAGGAGATGTTACATGATAGATGTTATGCCACTGTCACTGTGATAATACATCTCTGGAAATGTATCATGTTTTAGATGAAAGCCTGGAAGGGTTTAGGAAGAGAATCTAGAGTTTCTCCTTAATTCTCCTACTCACCGTCTTTATTCCCTCCAAATAATTCTCTATCACTTGGTTGGAACAGGGTGCAGAGTCGGGTGGGTGGAGGGAAACATTCCATATCTATCTTTTACTCAACAAGGGTGTAGATTTGAAATCCTGGCAGTCTGTCCAATAGGACTGGATTATCTATCAAATGTTTTGGAATATCGACAACACTTTTTTAAACCCATGAGGCACTTCTGGCTTGCCAATCCTGTGCTGAACCACAAGTATTTGCACAGATGTGGTAGAGAAAAATGACTTCAAACAGGCTATTCTGTACAGATACAGAGGACTTAAGATTCTTACACCAGGACATGTAGGTGGCTCGGTCGGTTAGGCGTCCTACTTCGGCTCAGGTCACAGTTCTTGAGTTCAAGCCCCACACCAGGCTCTGTGTTACCACAGCTCAGAGCCTGCAGCCTGCTTTGGATTCTGTGTCTCCCTCGCTCTCTGCCTCTCCCCTCCTCATTCTCTTTATCTGTCTCTCAAAAACAAACATTAAAAAAAAATTTTTTTTAAAAAGAGGGGCACCTGGGTGGCTCAGTTGGTTAAGCGTCCGACTTCAGCTCAGGTTGTGATCTCACAGTTCGTGGGTTCGAGCCCCATGTCAGGCTCTGTGCTGACAGCTCAGAGCCTGGACCCTGCTACCAATTCTGTGTCTCCCCCTTGCTCTCTGCCCCTTGCACGCTTGTGTTCTATCTCTCAAAAATAAATAAAACTGTTTTTTTAAAAAAAAGATTCTTACACCATGTTGGTGAAGGGCAAGTGTTATGGGCTGAGGTATGCCCCCTCAAATTTTCACGTTAAAGTCCTAACCCCTCAACACCTCGAAATGTGAGCGTATTGGGTGATAAACACCTTTAAAGAGGTGATCAAGGTAAAATGACATCAACTATTACAGTGTACTTGTAAGAGGACATTAGGACACAGACACAGAGAGGGAAGGCCAAGTGAAGGCCCAGGGAGAAGATGGCCAGCTACAAACCAACGAGACAGGCCCCAGAAGCGATCCATCATGCCAGCACCTTGATCTCCAACTTCTAGCCTCTCTGTGAGAAATTCCATTTCTGTCCCAACAACCCCATGTGTGGTACTTCAACACAGCAGCCCCCAGTGACTACCCCCATGTGCCATACGAATCCCAGTCTGTATCTAAGTTCTCAAAGATCAGAAGTCAGAGACTAGAATTATTTAACCTTGGATATGGCAAGGATATGAAAGGACCTCCAAAATGACAAGAGGTAAATGGGAGGAAAGACTAACAGGAAAATACCATGTTTTTACTAGTTCATATCAACTTTCAAAATGGCCTGTAAGTAACAGGTTGGAGCCCAAAATATTATGAATACCAGAGGCCTAGAAAGACAAAAAAGATAGGCTTTTTGTAATTTTCATCTATTTTTTCTACAACACAGAGCATGAATTCTCAGAGTCCTTCAGGATTTCGGGGACTGGAGGGATAAAACATGGAGAGGTCTGTAGGCAAATAAAACTGCCTGATCTTATGCCATGGTCTTCCTATTCCGCACCGAACAGATGCCTTTATTAAGGGCAAACTTTTCCTGATATTCCACTGAAAACTGAGAAAAAAATCACAAACAGAACACTCACAGAAACATCTTTCTGTCAAAGAAAGCATGAAACATTATCTTGCCAATCGTATGAGGATGTTTCAATATTAATAGGTATAAATTTTCCACCTGGATATAGAGAGCATTATATTTAAGAATCAGCTTGACTCATTACAACCACCCTCACCTTTTATTACATTAACACATTTTACTGAATTCTATTCATAACTGGACGATGTGTTTCATTACATAAGTCAAGCGTGTATGTGCACACACGTGAGACTGCGTGTCTGCCAGAGTGTGCGTGAGTGTGCCTGTTAAAATGAAAAAGCCAGACACCCACAGGAGTTCAGACATTGTGAATAAAAATGATCTATTTCAAAGAATTTCTAAAGGTCTCTTAATGCATTTTTAGGAATTTTCTAAACGGAACAAAGAAAAAATAGCCAGCCTAAACACTATTAGTGGTTTCTTGGTGTTTTCCTTTTCTTCTCACTTTTTTCCTCCATTCTGCTCATCTATTTTTAGCTCTTGGCTTCCACTGATCTTTACAGATTCTTCACCTTCTGTAACTCCACCTTATTTCCTAGAGGCAGATGTGTCTACATGCCGCATTTCAAGATCCTGCTGTTATTAGCCTAATAAGTATTCTCTCTCACACTTGCCGCAAAGTGGTTTTCTAACAGCACAAACAAATGAATAAAAAATGTGACTTCATTTGCCGCACACATTTGTACTTAAAAATAAGCTGCAGTTTCTTTTCCATCCTCCTAAGAAATTTGCAAATCCATCAGGTCAAATAACCAGCACATACAAAATGCCTGTTAGTTATCACCAATTTTATTTTTAAGAGACATTTCAATAGTTGGCAGAATTGTCATTCTACACATTTTCCTTGGATCATAGAGGAGACAACCTGCCATTATACCAGAAATAGTTAATGTTACAGCAGTAGGCAGCCCAGAAACATACAACTCCTTCAGCTTTCCGTTTTGTATTTATTTGAAAAGATTTAGGCAGTCTAGTTCATGCCAAATTCTTTAAGAAGGTGTTGTATGCTTAGAGCCTACCTTTTATGAGAATCTTCAATTAAGACCTTAGCAATTAGAAGATGTTTTTCTCCACAGATGTGTTTCTCATGTGACTTCTACAAATACATTGCTTAGGTTTTTGTTGGTGTCTAGTATATGCTCACTACTGTTGTAGGACATGCAGAAAATACTTGGAAAAATACTCCAGGATCTCCATGTTAAGTTGCCTCCAATTTAGCTGAATAAAAAAGAGTCAGAAACATAAACAACCCGAGACCAAATTCAACTAAATCCTAAGATAATGGTACTTCTTGAGGAGTTCTGAAGAGAGAAACTTCAGTGAAAATGGAACCAGACAATGAAAGACCCAGAGAGAGGAGATTAATATAATCTTTGGCCGGATTGACTGACTTCCTGGTTCCATTCTTCACCCCAACCTCTATCCACAAGCTTTGACATAAGACTTCACAGTTCCTCCATCAGAGACTGAGTGTATTTCCTCTGAATCTTGACTTTGGGAACGATCTTGTGACTTGCTTGGTCCAATAAAGTATTACCAAGCAAAGGTCTGAAATCTGCTCCTGTGACAGGGTGCTCCCCTTCACCCTCTGTCCTCCCTGTGAAAAGAGCATCCCCCAGGTAACTGCTGCTTCCTCAGCCTGGGCCCCAGAATGAACACAGATGGAGCAGAGCTAAGCCCAACCTTCTGCAAAGAGCTCAATTCATCTGGACTTGCAGTCTGAAGTACAGCTATCCAGCTGAGCTCAGCCTAGATTCAGCTAGTTGTAGACACATGACAACCTTTTTTTTTTTAAGCCACTGAGATTTATTACCCTAAGAACAGCTGATCGATCCACTTGGAGATGGGTTATAGCTTGAACAGGTAAAAGGTAAAACAAGAAGACCGTCCTTGTTTTTTGACACAACATGCTTTACCAGCTTTGAATTTTTCATATTTTTTATTTAAGTATCCACTACTCCATTAGGCTTTATTAGGAGAAAGGCTTGTGTTTCCTCCCAAAAAGCACCACCTCCCTCATTTGTACAGTAACTGTGGTCACTGACTCAACCCAAATTAGGTGAGAGAGACAGAAACTTTTCCCAGAGGCTGGCAGAAAGCCCCCACTCTCCTCCTCCCCTACTACAGTGATAGCCACACTAGCTCAACTGTTGGTGCAGGACTCAAGAGTACCACATCCCTGGCGCTCTTGACATCACGGACTTTTCAAAATGTCTACTTACGGGCATCAGTCTTCAAAGCACAACTGTTGGGCCAAAGCAGCTGGGTTGAGAGGGCATCAGAGCCTCAAGCACAGGCTGTGTGAGAACCAGGCCTCTCCCAATACTTACCAGACCCTCGAGGAAAAGAAAGGCTCTTCCCTCTTTTTTCTTGACATGAGGTTCTCTTCAAAACTTTTTCTTCCAGTAGACCCGAGGTCTGATCGCAGAGGGTCTAGTAACTTTCAGTCTCACTGACCAAGTGGAAAGCTTTTCAATGCCTTTACACCCATGGAGTTCCCAGTCTTTATGTAAATATGTTCTCCCCTCAACCCCCAAAAGTGAACAACTATGCATACCTAAGTTGCATACCTTAGGAGTATCCTAAGAGGCAACATTTATTGGTTCATAAAAATCTCAAGTGCCTATCTACCTTCTACGTGTATACCTATGATGTCATTTAAGGGTTCAAGAGAGATTCAGAGAATCTCAACACTCAGACTATGTTATTTACTTTAGACAAGCTATCTGTAGTTTCTTTTGTTGGAATTACTTTTAGGTTCTAACCTAGCATCCCACCACAAACACAAAACCCTAATGACGAGAATGAATTCGAGATATTTATATGCCACACACTCTTTTAAGAAGTAATTATTGAATCCCAAACAGGTCCAGGCATACTAGTAAGTGCTAGGGACACTTCAATTACATCTCAGGTCTTCAAGTAGTTCTGTATGTAACGGAAGAGACAAAAGGGAACTGTAACTCCTTCAACTGCAAAGAGATGTGTTTTGTAGGGAAATATTAAAACAATGCTCAGCAACATGGTGTTAGTTAAATACATTTTTATACAAACATTTAACTGTTTTGGATCCATAAAAATCAAGTTACTGAATATATATTGACATGAAATGATGTTTTTGTATTTCACTAAGAGGCACTTACATGCAATATTGCAGCAACACATTCCTATTGTATGTTAATGATGTGTAAGCATGTAAATGTGTATCATAGAAACACATATTGGCTAAAATGTTAATTATCTTTTGGTAGTGAGATGATAATGTTTTTTTCTTTTTATTTGGGTCCTCTCCTGTGTCTACAAGGATCATCTACTACGTTATAGTAAGGAAAAATTACAAGTTAATTTGCTAAAAAATGTTACTACCCATGAAAACCAAGCTTCCCAACAACGTAAGACTGTTCATGGTGAGGAAAATTAGAAATGGCAACGCGACACAAACTCCTCTTCCCTCTAAGACTCTACTCTTATGTTCTCATATTATTTGGTTCTCTATCAGAGTCTAAATGCAACCAATCCCTCTCCACATGAAGCCCCCTTCTTAAAGAAATTTTTGCAAATAATTTCAAATGAAATACTTTAGGATTTAAAGTCTTATGTAAAATCTCTTTCCACATCATCAAAACTAAGAATTCATTTACTGGAGAGTATGACTTATTTTCTGTGTTATTTGCATAAGGACTTAAGCTGAAGATTGGTAACTGCTTATGCTAAAATGCCACATGTGATGGCAAACGGTTTCTCATCTATGCGTCAAGAGGCAAAGTAGGTATTTATGGACCTATTATGAGAATCTGTTAACCTTTTGCTTTCCTTCAGAGGACATTATAATTCACATTTTCTGAATTCATCTACTGTCCTTCCTATTTTTTTGGCCCTGAAATATCCAGCCATGTTCTTATTATTTGTGCTGACTTGGAAACAGATAGAATAAAAGTAATTTATTGAGCTTGTACTATGTGCCAGATACTGTGTAAACTGTTTTCTCGTACTTTCTTGCTTAATCCTCAAAACAACTCTGCAAATATTGTTATACTGACATCCCCTTTTATAAATTTAAAAAGTTGGCACTTACAAGTCCCACTAAAACGAACCAGGCAACCCTGGGAGAAATGTGTAGGGAAGGTAAAGTACAAGGTGAACCTGAAATATTCTGGGAGGCAAGAAAATCACCACTCAAAAAATGAAAGACACACTGGAATCAAATTTAATGAGTTCCTACTGACAAAACTGGGACAATCTGGTCATCAACATGATGACAATAATGGTTTATAACAAATGAATTAAAAAAAGAATCCATGAATTCACACTGAGACAAGTAATACATGGTCAGATGAATTATCTATTCAATTAAGCAATTAAGTAGGTAGGCAGGTAAATAGACGGATCCATCCATCCATCAAGAGGGTAAGAAGAAAGCTCTTCGTAAGAAAATGTCAAATGATAAATATATAAGGGTAGTTAGAAGCATCACCATTTTGCAACCTCTGTAGAAATAATTTATTCAATAAAAATTATTAATGGGTGGAAAATCTTGGGCGAAACTGTGTTGGGGAAAAGGATATTTACATAGTATTTCTGCATTGATAGCTTGTTAATTACAAAGGTAAATGGGTACCTTTAGAGTGGACAAATCTTTTGTTGCATAACACCTTAGTCAAGTGATCCAAGTTAACATCACCAAAAATGAAGCAAACGGACATCAAGTTTCTCCATATGCATGCGGTGAGCAGGACACATCATTATTTACACAGTATTTTTATCAATCATGCATGACCCGAATCAAGTCATTAAAAAAACTTTAATCCAAATAGGGTGACATTCTATAAAACAACTGGCCCAGACTTTTCAAAAACAGCAATGTTAAACATAAAGAGTCATGATGTCAAAAACCTACTCTTAAATGATCAATAACAACAATAAGGGTAATAGGTACTTAGAGTAGAAAATACAACTAATAAAGAAAAAAATTAACAGTTGGTCAATCTAGGTGAAGGATATATGGGCGATGATTCTAACTTTTCTTTAATCTTTGCTCTAGGTTTAACACTGTTCAAAACACCAAGTTGGGAGAAAAAGGAGTTTAATTCAGCTCAACTTAAGCAAAGACAGAAGGGGGTGAGTAGTGGCACCAGGACTGAAGCCCAGACACTGTTTGCCAGGTGGGTCAGGACTCTTGACCACACCTCACCATCACAGCAGCCAGAGTGAACAAAATGGCTCAAATCTGCCAAATGCTGCCAGTGGCTTCCCATCTCCCTCAGTGCAAAAGCTAACATCTTTATTTCCAATAGCTTAAAAGGCCCTGTACCACTTCTACTCAAAGCATGGTCCATGGACCTGGAAGGTATTTGAAATGCAGAACCCCACAGCCCACTCCAGATCCACTGAATCTCAATCCACACGTCAACAACATCCCCAGAAGACTTGAATGCACGTGAAAGCTTGACAAGGGCAGTCTCCTTGACTTGACCTCATTACTAACTCTGACTTCATAGCCTTTCAACCTCCCTCTCTTGCTCAGCTCCAGCCAGATCAGCCTTTCATTTCTAGAACATTCCACACACAATGCCACTTCAGAGCCTTTGCACTTGCTAGGTCTTCTGCCTGTGGTGAATTTTCCTAGATATCCACCTGACACAGTTACCCTAATTCCTTCAGGACTCTTCTCAGATAACTAATCAATGATAGTTTCCTGATATAACATGTCAACCCCTCTGCATTCCCCAAGAATTCCTATTCCTATCCCTTTCACTCTGCTTGCTTTCTCCTCATAGTCCATATTAATCCCCTGACATACTAGGTCTTCACCTGTTGATCTGTTTATCATCTTTGTTTCACGGCACCCCTTTAAGTTCCATGAAAAGTGGATTTTTTGCTTTATCTCTAGTTTCTAGAACAGTACCTGACCCATGGTACTTATACAATAAACACTCTTGAAATGAACTGATGAGCAAATGGTCTGTAATTCTCAGAGCACCCTTATAATTGCCCACATTTTAGAGAAAAAGGGGTTCAGATATGTCCAGGAACTTACCCAAGGTCACTCAGCTATTATGAGATGTAGCCACAGTTCAATCTGGTATCTGAGTCCAAATCGGATACTCCCGGCAACTGTTTTACCACTTACAGTGGTCTGAAAAAGACCTCAACCTACAAAGTGCCTGTACCGCCTTGAGAAGGACGATGTATCCTTACCACTGGCACGGCCTTTCACAGATCAAGATTTTCACGTATGAAGTCTTTCTTTTCTCTTCTTCGGTTTTCCACAAAGCAATCAGGACTAAATTCCCTCACTGGAGCCTCCTGGCACTCATGTATAGCAGGTTAGTACAATGTGATTATCTATGTTGGCTCTAGGGATCCTCCTATTGATCAAGGGGCACAGAGACGAGTGCCGGTGACCACCGTAGGCCTGGGGTGATAGCACTGTCAAATCACTGATGGCTCCTAAACGTGCCGCTGCAGCTGTGACCTGAGCGCTAGCTTTCTTTGGGTCAGTATGTGCGCTGCAGCTGAGACGAGAGCTCCCTCTGTGTACATCACCCGACTTTCTTCATGTCCTTACTGTTCTGTCACCCAGAAATGTATTTCATTTGATTTTAAACTCAATGACCCGAACTCTGGAAATGCATTTTGGTTAATGACTTCATTTAAAGCATCTGACAGACATGCACGCATATAAATTAAGGCGTTTCCTCCTCTCAGAGGAGGTCGGGGGATCTCAAAACTCACTGAACTTTGGAAGCACTAGGGGAGCTTTGAAAAATACATACTGGTGCCTGGGCCCCAGCATAGATCTTCTTATCTAAATGGTTTGGAGTGCCAAGCATCTGTGTTTTGTCAGGGACCCCAAGTAGTTTTAACAATTAACCATTTTAAGACCTCAAGAAAATCTACCTGCAGACATATGCACATGCATGCGCGCGCACACACACACACAGACACACACACAGTAGCATCTCAGATAGTCTATAACAACAGCGTCTTCAAAAGAGAGAAATACCCAACATGTGATAAAGAAAACAAGTTACTGAACTGATCCTTGACCAACAGCTTGGACCTGACTCAAAGACCAGTGAACATCAATGAGGTGCTAAGAGTCCATTTACACCATTGATTTAGCTGCTCACTGTGCTGTGTTTATTTATTTGCTTTCAGTCCTTTTACAGTACGTCAGGTCCCAGAGAGAGGCATCTAGCAACCCTGGACACTTATACAACCCTGATTCACCTTCAGGAACACTCCTTACAAAACATGGTGAGATGTGGCTACGATACCTCAAGGCCAGCAACCCAAATCCTCTACTTCGCCATTGAAGAAATGGCAGAGTTATCTACAGTGGGTAGATATGCCACTATGTCCCTCTTTTTTGTCATTACCAAATCCAGTTATATTCATTCCATTTGTTTGCATTAGTTAAGCACGATCAAAATGAAAAATCAACAGCTTGAGGACTAAAGTTTTCTTCGTGTGATAAGCTGCCATCTAGTAGGATAAGAAGCCTTGTTGTAAACAACAGAGAGAGCATTCCCATAAGGAAAAAGCTTCAGACTATTTCCTAAGGCTCTAAGATAGGCATTTTGCTCACACCAAAAGCAGAATCCATTTTTGAAAACCTTGTTCTCATTTAAACCGTATTCGTCTTCATGAAGAAGAAATGCAGTTGTGGGAGGGGAGGGGGGAAGGTGGTGAGAAGTATGTGATATGTCATTGTTCCCCATCAGTCCTTCTCATTACCCTCCTCCGACCAGGCTACCTCATTACCATTGATAGTCCCCATGAATATTAGGCATGTATGTTACACTCATAATATTACATAATACATATCATGTATATCATGCATGATATTATTTCATGATCATTCTCTATGGACCTCAACTGTCCAAAAGAGCTTAATCACTTGGCCTCCAGAAACCAGCAATCCTTGCTTGAACATGTACCTCTTCTCGCGCTCCCGGCCCATCTCAATGTGGGAGTTTCTATACTGGAACTATACCTGGCATCTGGAAGAGCCCCACAGGTCTCCCACACCTTAATTCTTACTTCCTTCCAGTTCAAATTCCCTTTGTTCCAAGAAACCATCCTGTAACCAACCTTCGTTTCCTCTTTATCACTTCACGATTCATTTGTACTTGGTATGATGTTGTGTCATTAATTGTCTTTTTATGGGCTTATACCTTTTCCCAGTATCTCAACTCTGCTAGTCTTGAGGATAAAAGTTGTACCTTAGGCTGCTTTACATTCTTCTCAGTTTGCTCAGAATACACATGGCACCAAGTAGGTGTTCAATAAAAAGAAGTCAGTTTGTTACTATAGTTCTTATCCAATTTGTAAAAAAAAAAAAAAAAAAAAAAAAATTCCCTATGTATTCAAAATATAATTAAGCAACAACCCATTTCAAAAATCCTAATCAGATTAGAATTTTTATAAATGAACTTTCAATTTCCAAGCACTCTGGGACCATTTCATAGTATAGGTTTAGACCAACATAAGTTTTTTAAAAATCAACTTAAATACCATTTTAGGCTCTTCTCTAAAGGCATTCAGCCATTCCTTACTTACCTTCAACTTCATGTGTAGCCCCACTTCAGGGATTCTGCATTTGGTTTCTAATTAGGCTAAAACATTCTGTCCAGTGCTCTCTTCTTACCTGCTTATTACTTGTCAATTTTGTGAAAACAGTCTGCCCTTTGCTCTATTCTTACCTGCTTATTACTTGTCAATTTGGTGAAAACAGTCTGCCCTTTGCTCTATTCTTACCTGCTTCTTACCTGTCATTTAGGTCTTAACTCAAATATTTGTTTCAAAAGGCCCTCCAAGACAACTCAATTTAAAATAGCTGCCAACACACATTTATACTCCATCACTCTATCTTCCCGTTTTCTTCATTACATTAACTATTAGCACACGTTTTGATTCATTACACTGAAAATGTCCCATTCATCTATTTATTACTTAGTTCCTGACCTTCACACATAGCTGCGTGTAGGCAGTCAACTATTATGTGATGGTCACCCCTCCCTCCGCAGTGCTCATGAACTGGTTCACAGTCAACACTTGGTCAATACCTGCTGCAGGAGTAGATTTGGATTAGCCTGAAAGTTGAGAGGTGAGCAGTTTCTCCGATAGGAGGTAGACATCTGTAACTCACCAGTTTTCCTTTACACGTCCATCTCATTTCTATGGCACCTCTAAGTTCTTAGTAAAAACAGACCTGAAACCTATTAGCACAGAGATGGAGGAAAGAGCTTGCTGGATAAAAGAAGAAAGGACAAAGCCAACACCTAACAAAAACTGGGTCTCCCTCCCTCATCTCATACATGTATCCAATGCCTCCAACTAACTTCCAAATAATCACTTGTTACAATCAATACGGATTTAAATCAGCATTACCTTACCAATGATCACTTCCATCATTTCTCCTTCCATTATCTTTGTATAATTCTTTTGTTTTCCAAGTCCCTGCCAAGAAATAGAAATTCACCTGATACATTAAAATGCTCTCAAGTATAAATAACATACATATGTCTGAGTAAATAATTAAATGTATAGTGCATTACTCAACCCTGAATTTAATACATCTTTAGCTCCAGTAACCTGGGAATTTTTTAATGAGCTTTAGCATTGTGGGGTCAAGAGTACGTTTTTAGGACCAAACGACTTTATTTTCTTCCTTCCTTACCTCTGGCAGAGTTTTCTTTTTACCTAACCTCTGAATGAAATTCATCAAGTTTTCTTTATATTCTCTCAGAGCAGTTGACACTTCCAATGACTTTGATGTTCAACAGCATTTGTTCAGATGTCTTTCTGACATTGACCCACAGGGTTGTAATATCTTTCAAGCCCAAGTTTTTCACCAGCTGCAAATTGTTTCCTTTACCATTATATATGTCAACAGACTTTAATCCAAATCAATTCCATCTGAACCTTAACAGAAAATGTTTTCTTTATTTTGCTACCTTAGAAACCTGAGACCTGACTAGATACATTTTGTCACAAGTAGGCAGAGAGCTAGGGCACTGGAAGAAGTCTTATTGAGGAGGTTTAGTCACATTAATTGAAATTTAAATGACAGAATATTAAAACAAGACAGTTTTCTGGAGACAAGCTAAGTTTCCAAACCAAATGATGCCTTTCCAAAGGAATCATTGAAATGCAAGGAGCTATAAAACTGATTTCAGATGAAATCATGAATCATCATAGTCAGAGCTTGCCACATGCCACCCACTGATCAAGTCACTGCTATATACTCAAAAGTTGTCCCTGGCATTCTTTAATGATGGTTCTATACTTGGTGAGCTGTACCAAAAATTCTGATGAATAATCAAAGTACTGTTGAGTGGAATACGTGTGGAAAAATCCAAGAAGATTTTCTTGGCTGAGTGACTATAGCAACTATACATAATACTTGGTGTTTATGGCCCTGCCTCTGTGGTTTTACAAATTGTCAGTCAGCTCTAAACCTGTTAGAAACTTGAGACGTGCAAGACCAGGTTGATAAACGTTATAATGCCTATGCTGGTCATTACTCCTTATCACTGGTTATCCCCCCTCCAGATCCCCTCTTCACCATTCTGCGTTCTTTTCTGTGCCCGGGAAAGGTGATGTGCATCAATCACGACAATGGGCTCACTTCTGGGTGTGTCTGGCCAATAAGAAGCATAACAAGAGGTGATACAGTGAGAATATTTCTTTCCTGCAGGCTCACTGCACAGAGCTCTTGTCTGGTGGCCCTCTGCGTCTCTCGAGTTCAGAAAACACTCCATTCATTCACCATTTTGAGCCTAGAGTAGATAACGCAGTTACTATGCAAGATACCGCCTCGTGATATCCTTCTACCTTCTCCACACATTTATCAATAGTCCTTTATGAAACTCTTCTGAAACTAACCAATTGAGCTTCCATGGGATTTCTGTTGAGACCAGCCAAGTTCAAATGCCATGTGGTAGGAAAGAAAAGCCATCATACCTTAAGAGGAAGATGCAATTAAATACAAGAAATGACCATATCTGTTATTAAATCATGGAGTCTCCATGAAATGCTATATGGGTAAAGAAAGATAAAAGACTGGTTGGGAGCTAAAGCTAGACTGAGAAGATTTCCATCAAAAATGAACTACAAATGGAGTGACAAGAAAAACGAATATTTGGAGAGCAGGAAGAGAGATCTTAAATGTTCTCACCACATACACACAAATTGGTCATTATGTGAGGTGATGGATACAGGAACTTTATTGTGGTGGTTATTTCAAAACAGATACACCTATAAAATCATCATGCTATATGCCCAAAATATTCATATTAGATGTCAATTCTATCTCGACAAAGCTGGAGGCAGAGCGAAGAAGAGAGAAACTCTGGCGGGAAAGTGACTTTGGCAAAAGCACCAAAATAATAATAAAATGTGTGAGCACAGTTAACTGAGCAGTTAACTGGTCTACAGGTGTTTCAAAACCTCTGGTGGAGAGGTCAATTTATGATTTAAATACTGGCACAAACCATCCAATCTAGACCAGGCAACATACAGGAGCATTTCACCCACAGGGATCCAGGCACTCCAGGGGGGCATAAAAAGAGCACCTGCCCCTCCTGACACAGTGCTGTTTAGGAATGGGTTCAGTTCCCAACTATCATTTGATGCAAGAGAACAATTTGAGATACAAAATAATTTGTCCTGGGGCTTATGCTATTGGGTGTTTTTTAAACCTCTGATCAAATGCTTTTCTGAATTCTCACTGCATCAGACATCTCTACACTTGACATCCTTTATAGAATACCGAAGCCCCTGGGGCACCCCATCTTAGACAGCGAAGTAGTGGCATGGGCCAAAGACTCAAGTGCTACTGCCCCTGGTGACCCAGCCTAACAAGAGCATCAGCTAACGCTGGGAGTCGCTCCGCCAACCCACCCCCTGCTTTTAGTCTACTCTGGCGGACAATCCAAGAGCGCTAAGTTTCTGGTGTCTGACATTTACTTTCTGGTCTACCTATCTTCTCTGAGATTTCAATGCCCCATGAGTAAAATGAAATAGCCATACCTGCCCTTTCCCCAAGCTCAAAACTGCTTGGCAGGAACAAATTAAGTAATGCCCATGAAAGCATTAGATAAGCTGAATAA
The DNA here is from genome assembly GCA_028646485.1 of Cryptoprocta ferox. NCBI lineage: Eukaryota > Metazoa > Chordata > Mammalia > Carnivora > Eupleridae > Cryptoprocta > Cryptoprocta ferox. The sequence goes on from CM053579.1 coordinate 86,275,451, forward strand.
AGGTAATTCAAGTAAAAGCCATTACTTAGGAGGATTGGGGAAATGCTAAGAATGGTAAGGTAAAAATCTCTTATAAATTCTTAGCAACCTGAAAGCCTAATTTTGGTGTTCATGCCCTAAAATGATTTAACAGTATACTAAAGGATATAAGTATCTTCAACCTATGGTTTCCCTCCAATTCACTTTAGTACTGATCCGAGTATGCTAGGTATTATATTAAAATGTAATATTGGCTTCTGTGCATGGCTTGATAGTTCCTTTCGTATCAACTAAGACAATGTCTCCCATACTTGCGTCAAACCTCTTCTGTCATGTATTCCGTATCTTCTGAAAACAGCTCAGGAATATAAAAATGTGTACGTTTCTCTAGCTCGCAGGTGCAATGCCTGCTGGCAAGTGTCAGTGAATCGCATCAGGAAAATTCCTCTGGTCTACTATGATAATTCACAAGGGTGACCCTCACTATGACCTTCTCTCCCTGGAGTCCATCTTGTGCCTGCATCTGCACTGCATGGAATTATAAAAACAGTTCATGACCTGAGAAAATAAAGGAACAAAAAAAAATGGATGTGCCTCTTCCATCACATCACCTCCTAGGGATGGGAGACTCTACTCTAAAATCAATGAGATGAAGAGGGGAAGGTAATGGGGGGTGATGGTCTTGGTGGAGGTCACTTGTGGGGAAGAGCACTGGGTGTTATATGGAAACCAACCTGACAATAAACTATAAAGTTTAATAAAAATAAATAAATAAAATAAAATCAATGAGATGAGGACACAGAAGAGAAGCAAAAGAGAAAATGACGAATAGGATTAAAAAGGTCTGGGGGCGCCTGGGTGTCTCGGTTAAGCGTCCGACTTTGGCTCAAGTCGTGATCTCATGGCTTGTGGGTTTGAGCCCCGCGTCAGGGTCTGTGCTGACAGCTCAGAGCCTGGAGTCTGCTTTGGATTCTGTGTCTCCCTCTCTCTCTCTCTACGCCTCCCCCATTCATGCTCTGTTTCTGTCTCGATAATAAACAAACATCCAAAAATTAAAAAAAAAAAAAAACAAAGGTTTCAAGGTCCAAATGCAAAACTCAAAAAATAACACTCACTGCAAAAGTGCAGTCTTACCTAGTGTTCACCAGTTAACTCCTAGTTATATTAAGGAACCATTAACTCAATCACTGATGCCCTGCTTTATCTTATAAAAATTATTCACAGAATGGCTTTTAGGCAAACATACTGTATGTATTACTCTGGAAAGAAGCCAGTATCCATGACTTTTCATATCTGGTGGTGCATATTTGGCTATGAGAAATTAAAACATATTTTCTCCATAAAAGATTGCCTTTATGGCAATTTTTCAAACCTACACTTAAGTTATGGCTTCTTCTGTTACAGCTTCTGTAGTGGCAGCTCTTTCATTCCAGAATTCTGGCTGAACATTTTATTGCAGTAATAAAGTAATAAGAACCTAATCTCTTTTGAAAGGGTTTGCAGAAAGGATGAGTACAAAATTGGCACAGGATAGAGTTTTTGACCTTTCTCCAGTGAAGTACAGACAAAGTAGGTCACAATCTGCTTTTTTTCCCTAATTTATCTTTATTCTAACATGTTCTGCATGTTATGCAGAGATCTCTAACACTCATGACTATTTCAGAGTACGAAGACATAGTTCATACAATGTCTGAGTCAATTCCACAAGGTTGCTACATAAAATACTGCATTTTCAGAAAGAACTTCCTGCCTCTTCAGGATTCCTCAGCTGGATCCCTGCAAGCCTGGAGCTTCAGGTACTACACAGCCCGTGTGAATTCTTTTTGATCAAAGGTAACACAGTAAATGTATGAAGAGAGATTTTTAGAGATCCCAAAAGACCAGGGCCTTTGAATGAAGGACAGGACACAGATATGAAGCAGTCAAATCCAGTGGTCCCCCTGGCTCCCCAACATCTCATCCAGATCAGGTGTCCACCAACCACTTGACTAAACACCTCACCACCAGCTTATGTGAGTGTAAGGCCCTTATCTCCATTCTTCTCTATTTTAACCAACTTAATGCCACAACAGTGACGATTTTGAAATCTAAGATATTTTCCTCTGTAGTAGAAGCCCTGATCAGAGCTGGAGGTTGAGCGTCATAGCAGTTACGAGCTAATGCCAGAACCAGATTCCAATCCTGTGTCTGTGTCATTGAATGGCTGTATCCTCTTAGAAAAGTCACCTCAACTCTCCCAGCTGTTTCCTTACCTATAAATTGACAGGCCTCTTAATAGGGTGGTTTTGAATAAACCCACACAACATGCTTCATTTAGGGATTGTCATCTGGTAAATGCTCAAAAAATATTTGATGGTGATGACTGAAAACAACTCAAGATAGTAATAAAGGTACTTCAAAATAAAAACAATGAGAAGCAAAATCCATTCTGCTCAGAATAAGTCAACAATGTGGAAATGAGACCTAAGGAAGTAACAAAAAGTCCAAGAGATAAAGGCAGAAGAGCTGAAGGAAGAGAGGCAAGGGAAATCCAATGATCATCATCATCATCATAGCGATGGCAATGATAAAAGTAATTGTGCCAGAAAGAGAGCTAAATAAACAAATAGAAAAACATTCTCAAATAAATAAAGTTTCAATTCTACAAATCAGTGTAACACAGGTATTCTGGAAAAAGATTATCAAGTAAGCAACATGAAGACACAGCCTGGTCAATTTCTTGAACTTCAAGGGTAAGGATAGAACCCTATAGGCATTCAGGAGTGAGAGCAAATCAGCTATAAATGGGATAAACTAGGCTTCCAGGAGACAGTAGAATAACGTTTCCAGAGTTTTGAGGTGAGGGGAAACGTAATCCACTAATATTCTACCACTTAAAAATGTAACAGAAAATTATTCTATGAATTTGGATTCAGGAAATATTAGCTTCAAAGCTTCAATTCCAGTCATCAAGAAAGCAATGAAACAAGCCATGGCACTGAGCACTGAATTCACTTAAATACACATCATTAAACTGATTCTTCATCTATAAAATAATGATCACAGAAACAATCTTTAATGTTTCTTCTGGTTCTAAATCTTGCTAATTTCATTAATTAGAGGCTTACAACTCTTGTATCCCAGCTTTTAAAACACAGTGTCAATATTCATTTATTCTTTTAGTGCTGAGTCACATTTTAACAAATGTATTTTCAACATGACACACTGTGCTTGCCATTCAGGATGAAAGAAAACAAAATGGTGATTAAGAAACTCATCAGGCTTCCCATATTCACACCAATTTCAGAGACAGACATAATTCTTTGCATTTATACAATTACAACAAAAATCACTTCTCGACCATTTGGCTAAGATCAAGTGCATAAAATTGTAATAAACACCACAAATACCTGGAGCAATTATTATAGGCCAGCTTTTCCTGGGAAAGGGGGAGAGAACTTTCAAGTTGGACTTTGCAACAGGAATAGGTGTTTTCCAAATAAAAGGAACAGTATATAAATGGAAAGAAAGGTTTAAAAAAAAAAGAAAAAAGAAAAAGCACTGCATACTTGGAAATTTTTTATCAAAGTATGTAGCTAGAACATAAAATATACAATTAGTTATGACAGATCAAACTGGCGAAATAGGATAGGGTCACCTTGCAAAGGTTAAATGGGGGATCCATTGGAAATCGTTTCTAGAGAAATGCCTACACCATCAATGGGTGGAACACCAAGTAATAGATCAAAGTTCAGAAGCATCCCTGCTAACTGTAGCCTGCTCACATGGGGAAATACAATCTTTCTCAAAATTATGTAAATTTATTTCTGGGAAAGTACTATGGGAAAAAGAAAATAAAAGGGCTGCCAAGGAAGAAATGTCAACAGAGATGTAATGAAGAGATGTAAAGAGAGACTTGAAAGGGCAGTGAAAGTATGCCTTTCTCCTTCAATTTTTGGATCCCTGTCTCCACCATGAGAATGTGCCTGTACTAGATTGTTAGAGGAATTCAAGAAAATCATGGAAGAAAGCCTAATTTATCTTAGCCCAGGCCATCCTAACTAGCCATCCCCAAGACCACGCCCAGAGTGTGGAAGGGTAGACATTCAACCAGAGGGTATGGATACATCAAAGTATGGAACATTAAGGCCCATTATCAATCTACCCAAGTCTTCAAATAAAAAAAACACTGGATTTTAATATTTTACAGTAGGACTCATGGATTTAACATAAATACGTAACCACATCACTTTAATGAATCAAGCATTCAATCCCAACTCCAACTTTTAGAAGGCGAAAGTAACATATGTGCACCTCTCTATTTGGCTAGGATGATAACTGTTTCTTTTTCTAGTACCCTATCATTCATATGTCCAAGGGTTTATTTTTCCTTAAGATTCTTAGCCTCTCTCTTACCCCCATCTCTAGATTATCAGCACAGCGTATGTCTATACATCTGTCACCTACTACCAAAATCATTACATACCAACTCCATGTAATATCATGTACAACCGCTCATTTGATGCTTACAACAGCCTCAGGATGTGGGTGGTACCATTGGCTCCATTTTGTAGATGAAAAATCTGTGTCTCAGCAAGACCAAATAACTTGCCCAAATAGTTGACACAACCCCAACAAAGCAGCAGAGCTCAAACACGAACTCAGGTCCTAAGCCCTAAACTAAACCGTGTCCGTGTGACAGATGCTAATGGTCTGTTTCCACACCCACTCCACAAAATGGCATATCCGGCGTATCTGGTGCTCTACAAACCTGTCAGGCATTTCTGCTTTCTCAAATGCTTCCCAAGCATTGGGAGTCCAATCCTTCTGATTCTTACTGAGTAACACACCAGCATGTTTATAATCGAGAACATTTAAGAATGAGGATGAATGCAAACAAACTTGCTATCTGCAAATATCCTAAGTTGAAAATATTTCTGAAATACGACTGCCTATAAAAGTCACAACACAATACTCAAGAAGACTTGCCCAATTGGCTCTACTGAAAAAAGGAAGTTCCATGACTGAGAATTAGACAAATGAGTCAAGTCACAATCTTCACAATTTCATACATTAAATAGAGAGAATATGCAATCCCATCAAAATACAAAACTCCACGTGTATATTTTCCTTTACAGCAAATATGCAAATTAGAGATTTTTTTTAATGCTGTTTGTCAATAAGTAAATGTGACTGCATTAGTGGTTTGCCACATTTGATGTGGCTTGGTCATGTAGCCTCCATGGCCAAAGAGAACCCTGAACTGCTCTACTATCTTTGCCCACTTTCAGAATAGAGAGATGCCCTTATTTTTGTCAGTTGGCAGCAACCTTAACCTGAAGGTCTCAGTGTCCTTCAATCAAAACATCATGTGAACTATCTATTTTCCTGAGTCATCTGTGATTAGGAATTAATTTGAATTTTCTATGACCTCTATCAAGAGGATGATCCTCTCTGTCAACAACATTATTGTTCTCAAAACGCTCTGGACTTAAAGATACAGTAGTTTAGTTCACGATCCTAGACCTCGGGACAGAAATATGCAGAACTTAATTCTTAGGAACTGTGTGAGACCTGCGTCAAGGCAAATGCCAACAGGGGGCGAACTCACAAAAGGTGGCAAAAAGAGTTAATAATTAAAGAAAAACACTGAGCTTCATCTTCCCTCCTCCTGCTCATAATTAATTTAAGCATTGCAGTGGTCTCCCAAGTCCTCCAATGGTTGGGTGTTTGTGGCAAGGTTTCTGTCAGACTCTGCAGTTGCGTTTAGATGGATTAGTTATTAAGCAACATAAAGTTCTTCGAAAATCAGGCCATGATCTTTGTAATCTTGGGAGAACATAGGCAAAACCTTATAATCACTTGCTAATTAGTGCGAGTAAAGTGATTTGTTTTATCTGTCTGCCATTTGGTTTCCTGCGAAGTGCAGGGAAAAAAAACTATTATGGGATTTTGTTCAAACTAATTACTACTATTTTATCATGAAGACTGTTCAAGCGTAATCCTCTTTCCTTGGCTTGCTTTCTCCTTGAATTTAAAGTCTTATGGTAAGCCAAGAAGTAGTTTAAACATCCCAGACTGTAATAGATACTCTGATTTTTAGCCTCCCACTATAATAACGTGCAATGATACTTTAGTACTGTAAGTCAACAGCTGCTAACAAGTGTTGTATATGGCCTCTCTTGGTACAAAGTTATGAAAGGAGTAGTTCACTATCAAAAAGAATCATGCTAGAATTTATGAGGACAGAGAATTTAGAAGTATCACAGCTACACAATGCCTTACAATTAACAATGAGCTCCCATAGACAATTTCATACAGTCTTCCCAATCATTATGCGAGGTAGTGTGGTAGATTATTGTTCAGAAAGTATTTACGTCCTGTCCCATCTCACATCACAGAAAGAACACTTCCACACACTGCTAATGAGCCTGTGACTAGCTTTGGTCAATGGGGAATTAGCAGACATGAGAAAACCCAAGACTTGAACTGTGCTCCCAAAGTAAGCTTTTGCCATTGCTACGAGAAGAACCTATCCCAGGAAGCTCATCTCCGAAGAATGACAAACAAGTGGGGCAGACCTAGACCCAACATGGAGTCTGGAGCCAAGCCTGGCTGAGCCCAGCCTAGATCAGCTTCATAGCACCTGACCTGCTGACACACAATCCAAAATAAATGTGTTTTGTTCTAAGCCTTAGCGAGACTGTGGTTGTTACACAACAACCTGACAGGTACACCTGATGTCATTACTCCCCATTTCCCCCACCCCTGCTTTGCAAAGAAGGAGAAACTAAGACTCAGAAGTCACATGCTCAGAGTTTCCCACAAATTACCTAGCAGAGAGCTGTAATTGCCCATCTGAAAAGAACAACAGAAGGTCAGCAACATTTATAAGGCTGTATTTGCTATGCGTTTGATGCCAATAAAAGGGAAATCTCCATCTTGCTAGATGAAAAGCAACATATATAAAGCCTGTTTTCCATTTGGCTTTATCTATTCAGAATTGGTTGTAAACACTGAGGGCTAGGAGAATGGATACTGACAGTCTCAGTCACAATATTAATGAGATATATTGGCTAATAGAAACCCTCAAGTTTTATTTTCTTTATTGAGTCCATTAAGATAAAATCCAGCTCTGGCAGTACTCTCTCGTTTGAATGGCTGGTGTGGTTTTCTTGATTGAAATGACTGCTCTGTTGAGTTGGATGAATGGCACTGCTAAAAAGTACACTGTCAAATATTGATAGCTAATTAGATGTATTTTATCATAATAGTCAACTGCACTCGCACAAAAAAAGGAAGAGCTATTAAAGATCTTGACAAGAAAATAAACTGAGCCCTAGAACCTCTGTGTTTATTCAAAGCTCATTTCTAAGTTTAGCACTCCAAGTAGGAAGATTTGTTTTTACAAAACCAGTGAATGATAAACCCAAGGGATTATGTACGTATTTCAAGAAAAATCAGTACTAGGGTTAAGTCTACAATAGAATCACTAGGACTCTTGACCAGCCAGCTTTCTAGAAGCTCTGGATTCCCCTAATTGGTCAGACTGTTAAGATTTACAGGAACAACCTAAGCACATTTTTTCTAATAAAGAAGTCCAAGGACAAAGAAAAAAAAGATTGCTGACATTTAAGACTAAATAGAAAGTTGGGGATCATCTTTAAATCTTGGTGAACAAAGATGTCCACACTGGGTAAAGATTGAGGAACCAATGCAAAGTTCAAGAGCAAAACTGAGCACAAATTGGGAAGAAAGTGAATTTGAGCAGGAGAGGGAGAAAAAGAACAACTGAATAATTTCACTGATTTCAGCTAGAAATTACCACGATGCATCAAGTGGAAGACCAGCCCAGAATTAAAGTTAACAAGTACAGGGATAGTCATGAGGATGGGCCACGAGCCAGGATACCAGCATTATGGGGTGGGAAAAGGGAGATAGTCGATGTTGGGACTCGTTAAGAAATGTCTGTTCCCATAAGTTTTGATTCAAGTTAGCATCAATACCGGCAGAGTAGCTATTACCCACTACACTAGACAGAGAGGAATTCAAGGCAGCAGTGCCAAAACATAATACATTCATACTCCATATGAAGATATGGAGATGGCTCTGGTTGACACTACAGAAATTTACTTATTTACCTTGTTTCTTTTTACCCTGTGGACATTACTGCACACTTAACACCTTCTCCAAAGGATAAAAAGAGGAATGGCAGTGATTCGTTTTAACAAAAAGGTGACTGCTTAGACCCTTTCATGGTAACAACAGTAATAACATTAGCGACCCTTTGTTGACTATTAGCATACTCCATGAAAATGGCTTGACAGGCAAGAAAGAGCATCATCTAGTCCCTGCCTTCAAAAAGCTTAACAACCAAACAGGGAAACTTTAACGTTCATTTATCAAGCAGTTACTGTATGTCCACTCTTCTAACTGCTTTCCTTCTGGTTATTAACTCATGGTAACCTCGTAAAAACCCCACAGATGGGGCTGTTATTATCTCCATTTGATAGCTGAGGAAAGGAAAACCCAAAGGGGCTTAAGTAACCTGCAGAAGTTCAGAGACCCAGGAAGTCATACACTTGGGTTTCACAAACCATGCTCTCAATCTCTATGCTGTAATGCTCCCTGTAATGTATTAAATAGCTAAATATAACTGAATAAAATAGAATGTCAAGAATGGAGGCGTCCTTTCTGAGAAACTGAAGATAGCACAGAGAAACTAGTATTTGAGATGAAGAAAGCAATTTATTTCTGTCCACTCAGTCATTATCGACTAATGTCAAAAAGACAAGTGACTAAAATGGTAATTGGACATTTTTAAAAAGTCAACAATCATCCCAATCTGTACCAACACTTCATAATATATCAGAACGAAGTTCTTTGATTACTGAAGAATACAGTGGCTAAGCTTTCTCAGGCCTTTTAATCAAACATTAAGACTTATCTTTCAGAGCACATTAACCATGTTATTCATCTGCCTCTAACATATTCATCCCAATAATGATTAAATTTATAAAGTACTCTACATAACTTATGAGACCAGGAGTCAGCAATTACAACTCCTAAGTCCCACCCACAGCCTAATTTTATAAATAAATCTTTATTGTAAAACAGCCATCCTCATTCATTTACGTATCATCTATGACTATTTCTGTACAACAAAGATGGAGTAGTTGCTGGTAGAAATTCTATGGCATGCAAAGCTAAAATATTTACTATGTATCCATTTACAGAGAAAGTTTTCTGATTGCTGGATTTTAAGAGGAGTTTAGAATGTTCTCCCAATTTCATGACAATTTTGTCCTACCCTTATCAAAACCTGCCCCCTTGACTCTATTTAAAGGCTTCTACAACATTCAAAACCACACCTAGAACATCAACGTTATCTTTTCCCAAATCAAGTAAAATCCAACCAAGATTCAAGTCCTCTTGTTCTTTCTTAAACTTCCTCTGCCTTTTCAAAAGTGTTCTAAGTTACTGACGCCAAAAAGGTTATTCATCATCTTCAAGTACTAAGTACACACTAGGAGAAAGTACTCTCCCAGGAGCAGTAAAGTTCACTTTAAACAAGACATATAGGACGATTCTTTGACTCTTTCCACTCTGGCAGGGACAATATGGGTCCCAGAAGGTGGCATGAGAGGATGAACACTAAGTATTCACAAAGGGCAGAACCTAAATTTATCATTGGGATGTTTTTCACAATGGTATCTTCATAGTCGCTTCCATAAACATGTGTTCCAGAGGAGATGATGTTGTGAGCATATTCGTAGTAATGTATTTTAAGCTTGAACATCAGGCTCCTTCTTTTACCTTTCCAAAGTAAGAATTCAACAGTTACCTTCAATGCTCATTTTTCTGCACAACCTCCTTCAAAATTTCTCTTACAGTCCCATGTCCTCATTCTTGCCCATCTCACCAGTCTTCTTCCAGTCTCTCTCCTCTGCCTACCAAGTGCTGTGAACTGAATGACTGCATCCCCACGAAATTCATGTATGAGAGCTCTCCCCACCAATAGGACCCTATTTGGAGACAGGGCCTCTGAGGAAGGAATTTGGCTTAAATGAGATCCTAAGGGTGGGGGCCCCCATCAGGTAGGACCGGGGTCCCTTGGAAGAAGAGGAAGATGGAGCAGTGTATCCTCCACTACACACGTGCACACAAACTTATCAAAAGAAAACACAGCACCGAGACCATCTGCAGGCCAGGAAAAGCACTCTCACCATGGATCACAGCAGCCAATACCTTGATCGTGGCCTTCCAGCATCCCCAACAGTGAGAGAAACAAATTTCTGTTGTATAACCCACTTGGTCTGTGGTATTTTATTATGGTAACCTAAACAGACTAATACAGCAAACCTCAACATCACCTGGGGATTACCTCTCAAAAGTAACTCTTGAGACACGGCTCCATAACATACACTTGGCTGATAGGCTCAGCCGTTCTTATGTCAATACAAGGCTGCGTGAATTACAGCCCTTGGCTGGCGTCCAAAGTCTTCCACAATCTTAGTACTTCTTTCTTTCTGAATGCTAACAAGAGTTAGGTGTTTTGCTCACAATGCCTGAATATACTTTGCTCCTCTTCACAATTGTTGCCCAGGAAGGTCTTCATCTGTTTGGGCGGTTTTAAAAATCCTTCTCCTTCCTTCAGCCTATACCAACTTCTTCATCTGAATCAAACCTACTGCTTATAGCACCCCTTTTCAGTCATCATATACATATTGAAATAAACCAAGTAGGTCTTGAAATATTTTTTCAATCCACCAATAATTAAAATCCAAAATTGAAAAAAAAATAAAGTTGATTTCTGCTATAGTAACAAAAATACCTAGTTTACCTAGAAATATCTTCAGCCAAAATATATAGGATCTACTGAATGGTAAAAGAAAAATTGAGAGCGTAATTTTACAGAAAAAAAATTAATATATTTCCTATTCATGTCAAAGTTTTCTACATTAATTTATAGTATCAAAATATCAGAATTCCAGCATGATGGCTTAAATCTTGACAAAAAGTAGCCCAAAATTTAGCAATCAGAGAAAAGGTTAAAATATCCAACAAAATTTAATAAGAAAAAGTTTATAGAACTTTTTCTATTATTAAATATTAGATATTTAAAAAAACTAGAATATTGTATTGGCACAAGAGCAATCATGTAAGCACAGAATAGCTTCCGAACAGATACTAGTCTATAAAAAAGACTTTAGTATTTGTTTAAAGAAACACAAGTCAATGGAAAAGATGGACAAAACTCAATTTAAAAAATAAAGACAACTGGGAAATAACCAATATACTCATAAAATTACATTACATACAAATGATACCATTAACTCTAAAAACAGAAACCTTAAAAAGCAGATGCCGGTATGTAAACACATGTACTCCATGTGAAAATTTATCAGCCTGAACAGTCTAATGGATTTCATTGCACAAAACAGCAAAGCCTCTATATTTAAAATATTAGAACTAAGATTTAAAGGCAAAAAAATGAAAAGCAAATCAGTGAATAATATTGGAAGCAGCCCTGACAAAGGGCTACTATTCTTAGTCCCTAAGCAGCTGTAACACTGGGCAGAACGGTGGCAGGAAAACACACCCCAAGTAACAGGGCTTCATCCCTGCGCACGCTTCTTCTGCTCCTCTACCTTTAGGCGTATTTCAAATTTTCAGCAGTAAACAAAATGACTTATGTCATTAGAAAGAAACATTAGGAGAAAGGAGAAGCAAAGGATAAATGAGAGGAATGAATTGCCATGAAGAATCTGGTTAGCAGAGAAACATGGTTTTTGGTTAAAGAATTAAAAAAAATACTTTACAAAAAAAAAAAAAAAAAAACAGAAGGCAACCGATGTAAGAATTAGCATTAAAATAAGGCAAAGGGCTCTCTCCTGGAAGGCGGGTTACTCAGTGTGTCTCATTCTGGAAAGGGCCATGGTCAAAAGGACAAAGCCAAAACCAAAAAACTTTGGAATATACTAAAAGCAAAAGCAATTTCGCAAAGTATAATATATGCTCAATTATACACTCTTAGTCCAAATAAAATGCTATAATCCAATTGAAAGCTCTCTACTTCCATCTTATGTTATGAATACTCACAAAAGTCTACAGGTGAATTACTGAATCGATATTCACTTTTGGAGAATAGATTGATACTGTTAATACAAAATTAGGGGAATTGAAGAGGGAGAAAAATCAGATTTGCAATATGGAACATATACCAGTGGGCAATCCCAACTTGAAATCAAGAACTTATTGTCTGTCTCCTGCTTAAAGTCATCTGTATTAAAATGTACAAGGCTATTTGAGGTTTTGAAGAGTAGTATTTTTTAAATCACTAACAATTATTTCTAGAGTATCATGTGCCTTGGTCCTATGGAGGCGTCCATATGCTGAGGAGCACTCTGCCTAAAGAGGGTCACAGAGAAGAGGCAGTGATGACGCGTCATGCTAAGTATTGGGATGGAGACAGGCAGAGAGCTCTGACAGGATGTAAGGAGCATTTATTTCCAATGTGAGAGGTCACAATCAACTTTCTGGAAGAAAAAAAAGTCTTTTAAAGCAGAGACTTAAGAGTGAAGGTAAGCCACATTAGTACAGAGAAGTAAATAGTTCGAGGCCAAGGAGAAAGGCATGTGGCCCAGAGGCTCAGGAGAAAAGCACATCTTGTTGCTGGAAGGCAGAAGAATGAGGGCAGGGGTGGGGGGGGAGCTGAGAACAGTTTGATCAGATTAAGGATTCTAACTTCGGAGGGCAATGGAAAAGCATTCAAACAGGAACAGGAGGTGTGGTATAATCAGGTCTCCAGATTTTAAGTATCATCATCTGCTGTTATACAGAGGAAAAAAGAGGAAGAGTGCAGGGATAGTCAGTGAGCTGAGCTACAAGTGTCACATAATGAGATAAGATAGTGGCCTAAGCCAGAAAACAAAGAGGGAAGATGCAGAAACATTAAGTTTTAGAAATACTTAGAGGGCAGAATCTTTGAGATTTAGTGATTGCATTTGGGGACAATAAAGCCTTTGAGTATCTGGAAAATGTAAGTCATCACATAAACGAAGTTTGTCATAAAATTCCCTTATTCTATTGTTGTCTGTAGAATCGATAGTGCTGTGTGTCACCTATTAATGACATGGACAGTGACTATTTTCTCTTTACCTGATGAGTCTCACTAGAGGTTTTTCAAGTTTATTGACCTTCTCCAAAAAAATCACCTTCTGGCTTAATTTTTTTTATCTCTTGTTTTCTGTTGAAAACATTGATGTCCACTCTGATCCTTGTTTCTTCTACTTATTTTTTGTTTCATTTGCTCTTCTTTTTCAAGTTTTTTTTTTTCCAAAGAGCAAGAGCCAGAGGGCGCACGCATGCAAGTGGGTGAGGGCCAGAGAGAGAGGGAGACAGAGAGTCCCAAGCAAGCTCTGCCCTGCCAGTGCAGAGCCTGATGTGCACTCCAACTCAGGATTCATCAGATCATGACCTGAGCTCAAGTCAAGAGTCAGACGCTCAAATGACTGAGCCACCCACCCAGGTGCCCCAGCTCCTCCTTTTTCTATTGCTTTCTGTTTTCTGCGTCAGACTTGCTATTAAGCTTTATTCCCTGAGATCAGACCATCGCTTAATGTAGAGCTAGTTTTTCTCCACTTCTGAGTATTCTACCCAGTCAATGTCAATGAGGACTTTTTCACTCGGGGTGGTGGGAAGAGCAGCTATATTGCTGGCCCTGTGTGAGCCCTGAGAATTGCTCCCTCAAATCTTGTCAAGGGACTCTTGCCACAGCCTCTGGCAGTTCTGTCCCAAGTAGGCAGTGGTCAGTGGTGAACTAAGGACTTGAAGGGGACTCTGCAGAGACATGCTTCCCTCTCTTTAGAGGATGTGGGTATGCATCACCCCCTGGCTCTGAATTCTCACCCAAATTCTCCGCGAAAAAATTTCCATCTCCTCCTGAGTCAATTGCCTTCTAGGAACAGGAGGGTCGATCACTGTTATGGTATTAGGGGAGAAAGAAAGCTAAGCACCTGGCTCTTAGCACCATTACTTAGGAAACTTGAATTTATTTAGGGAGTTAAAAGACATAGGATCCCAAGTTCCTTCTAATTTATGATTTCATACACTAACCTAAAGGAATCATGTTAACACAGTAGGAGGGAAAAAGCCTGTGTAACAGGCCAAAAAAATGCTATTTCATCAGCTTAAAATGAATAGCTAGATGACAGAAATGAGTGAAGGAAGATGGCTATTGTTTCATTACCAGTGTAAGGGGAGTAAAAGGCATTGTATCACTGATGTACTGTAATGTTTTCCCATTTAAGGAGATTCTCAAAAAAGCCAGCAACCCAGGCTCAGGGTCATTCTCTGTATCCCTAGTGGGCCACAGCACATGCAACATTAATTATAGTCATTAAGGGAAAAGTCTCTAAAATGCCTTCAACTTTGGGTCTCTCCCAGGGAAAGCTAAAGAAAAAGATCTTCTGCCATTTACATTCCTCTGCTCTTAATTCAGCTTTTATCTTAATAAGAGGGGAAAAATTACAGGGCTGCAACATGTCACCCTTTTCAAGAGTTACTTAGAGGACAGTATCAATACCTACTCCTACCTACCTAAGCCTACCTTTCTTCTAGGTGATTGATTCGTAATTCCCATGTATGAAACATGGTAAAGGCTATTAATTGAGTTTCTCCAAATGTCAGAAAATATAGGCCCATCTTTGCAGTTTCAAGGTTCTGAATATCAGCTAGTATCATTACTGGGAAGGAATGGAGTGGCCCGATTAGGTAGGCAATTTCCATGTTATCTTTGGAATACATTTCATATAAAATCAAGAGAAACAGCTTCCAAGCATAACACGGTCATCAGTACTGCCCTTAGACCAAGCAACCCCCATCCCCGGCCTGGCTTCTCACTTCGGAGGGACCAGCTCTGGCCTTCCTCTTGGCACCACCCTCTGGGTAGGAAGAGAAAAATGAAGGTCCAAGGGTACATCTTCACTTGGCAAACATTCCCTCCCCTGACAGGGGATACCAAAGACCTGGAATTCCCCATGTCTGTAGTAATAGATCACTTCTCTCAATCTGGCCTCCCAAGGCTGCCAGCCCAGGTACACCACCCCCACCCCCCCCCCCCGGCCCCAAGCCTAGGGCAGCTGTTTCATAGGTCATCCAGAGACGCTGGGTGGGATGTTCACATGCCTGTGTGTGGCCCTTCTTCCTAAAGGACACAACAAGGAATAGGAAGTAAAGGCAAGCTCACGGCCAAAGACCTTGAGTGCTACTCTCTCCCTGGGTGAGGCGTCCCTCACAGAAATACTGCATGAGCAGCACACCAACCACCTTAAGAAATTATTCACGCGGGTTAAGTCCAGAAGTTAAATCACATCTGCATAGAATCAAGGGACAATCAGGAAGACCATCAGGTTTCACCCCTTCGTGCTACCCTCCTCTTTCCTCTCCCAGATAGGAAGGTGCTAAATCTTGTGCCTCGAACTTCCTGAGACTATCAAGAGGAACAGAAACACCAGGGGATCCAAGTCTCAAACCTGAAAGGAAAATACAGTGGATTACAGAATCTAAATCCATCATGTTCTTTTCTATCACTTGCTTCTATCTCCTCTTTTGAGGCTAAGAGACAACCAGGCTCATAGAACACTTTTGCGTTTAACACATAATGGCTGCAGACTAGGGATACAGGAGGCTGCTGGGTTCCAATTAACTTTGCCACTTAACTTTGATTGCTGTGTTACTCTGGATGAACTTGCTGCTTATTAGTAAATGGGGGAGAGGATCTCAGAGATTAACGATGGCACTGACTGTAGCTACACAATAGGACCCAGATGTTCCTATACTTAGTGCTTCCTCTCCTTGACCCTCTTTCCTGCAATTCCTAGCAAGAAAATGCAAATATGGCATTTAGGAAACCTGACACAGACCCAAACTACTGAAATGGTTAGGGCCTAAACTTTGAACACCACTTTGTCTCCTACTCAGATAAGTTACAGAATACTGATACTAAAAAGAGGAAAAAAATCATACTGCATACGCGAAAGTGGGAATAGAGAAAAAGTTTCAGATATATCAAACATGTATAACTGTTTCATATCATAGCCAAATCTTGATGAAAAAGGCATACTCTACAATATATCAAGTTCGTGTATTCGCAAAATCAATCATAGAAAATAATCCATACTGAGGGCTCTGCAAAGAAATCAACGTTTATCAGTCGTTTTTAAGCTGATCTTACTGGTCAGTCACCTCTATCAAGTTCAGAAATGTCGTCTATCAGTACCACTGCTCTTATAATTGTCTACCTACCAGAGAATTCAGAACAGTGAATCTTAGAAGTAATCCAGTCTATCTAAAATTGCAACCAGATTTTATTGCATCTGATCAAATTTCTTCCAAAACTAACAGATCAAAGACCAATTACAATGTAAATCTTCCAGTAAGCTGCAGGCATCAAGAGCAGAGACTACTAGTATTCACCAATTCTAGTTCTTTTCTTCTTCCTGTGTACCAGGACCACTCACAATTAGGCAGGACTATGTGATTAATTCTGGCAAATGGAGGGGCAGGGAGTAGAAATGTTGTGTTTCACTTTCACACCAAGACAGTGGCAAAGTTACATCACCCTCTTCTCTAGTGCCTGTCCCCAAAAAAATACAAAACCATGTGTCATGAAGGTAGGATCACAAGATGGTACCTGCTCAGATTCCCCAGTCACTCACCACCTGGAAGGAAAGTTCGTGGACAAGCTCTAGAATTGCAACAGACTTCATTAAAAAAAAAAAAAAAAAGTAAGCCAGTGACGGGCACCTTGGTGGCTGAGTCAGTTGAGCATCTGAATCATGATTTCAGCTGACAGTTAGGAGATTGATCACTACATTGGGCTCTGTGCTGATAGAGTGGAGCCTACTTGGGATTCTCTCTCTCCCTCTATCTCCAAATAAATAAACTTAAAAAAAAAAGAAGTAAGCCTTTGAGATGGAAGAGGGTTTTTTGTTTGTTTAACTGTAGAATTACCTACCCTATCAGAACAGGGATATAGATGTTCTCAATGTAAAGATGTTTAATAGATCAGAGTTCATCTGATAGCACATCTCAAGTATATATATTTAGCACTGAATTTTGATACTCATACTCCAAAAGGCTTTTTAAATTTATGAGCAAATCTTATCTGAAATTTAATTTGAGGGCCTATGGGTTAGAATTACCCTGAGGAATTTCTGGCATCAGACATGAAATCTTTGCATCTTATTTTAGCTAAGAAGGAAAAAATGAAAAACACAAGACAATCTATTATTATTTTCCTGCCCTCAGCCCATAAACATACCTTACCCCCTCACATGCACGTGTGCACGTGCATGCGCACACACACACAGTCACATAAACAGATGCACAGTCCACTCCATGCCAGGCCTCTGCTAAGCACCAGGAATAGAAAATTAAGTAACACATGATCACTACCCTCTAGGAAGAAATGAGGGGGAGGGGGAATCACACAATTATGACTGACTGGAAGAAGATCTGTGATCCAGACAATAGTGGGAGCTCAGTGGAAGGAGAAACCTCATCTATTCAGAGGTAGATGAGGATGTCCTAACAGAAGAGGTGATACAACCTCAGTCATGAAAGAATAATGGTTTTCTAGACAGATAAGGAGAAGACTATTCCAGGCAAAGGCATAGCATGTGCAATCTGCTGAGTCACACAAAAAAACTGCCAAGTATTTAGAGACTGTGCTTATAGGATAACTATGGGATAGGAGTCTAGAAGAGCAAGACAGAATAGGATCACAAAACACATTTCAAGCCAAGGTTTTCCACTTATATATTGCTGAAAAAGTCACTTCAAAACTCAGCGGTTTAAAATAACAGTTCATTAACATCTCTCATGTTTCCTTTGATTGACTGGGCTTACACAGTGATTTTGGGAGATCTACGCTTTAGTAGTCAAAGGTTGGCTCCAGCTTTGGTCTATGTCCAAGCTTAATCCACTAGGCTGGAGGGTCAAGATGGCCCCCTCTCATGGTTAATAACTGGTGCTAAGAGCACAGCTGAAGCTGTCAATTGGAGCACCAACACTTGGCCTTGCCACATGGCTTGCACTTCTCATGTGCTGGTGGCTGAGTTACAAGATAGAGTACCCCAAGAGTGAGTGGTCCAAGAAACACGAAGTACTCACAGCTAGTCTCCTAACTCCTGAGCCCAGAAACTGCAATACCATTTTAGTCGTATTTTAGTCCAAATAGTAACAGAGTCCATCCATATTCGATGGGAGTAACATGGACCCCCTTCTCAGTGGAAGGAGGATCCAAGAATATATAGCCATCTTTAATCTGCCACACAGGACAATGGCTTGTACTGAAGGCACTAAAAGGAAAGCCAACAGACCCATTTCAAGAGAAGATGGATAGGAGAGGGTTATATTTGAGAACAATGACAATGATGGTAAAGATGGATTGCATGTGGAGGTGATGAGAGAAGAAAGCTGAAGCTCAGTCACGAAATGAGTTCACATGAGAAATAACGAGCATCTGAAATCCTGATAGCTTCCAGAAGGCTGCATGGAAAGAAAACAAAAATCAAGAAAATTTTAGGAGACATTAGTAACAGGGCTTGGTGACTAGCTTGATACACAGACAATGGAGAGAAAGATAGGAAACAAAAATCAGTCCCAGGCATCTACACTAAGGTCTAAGTGAATGGTAATCTCATAATAAGAAAAAGATCAATAAAGGTCATACACCAAAGACCCACAGCTAATGTCATCCTCAATGAGGAAAAACAGAGAGCTTTCTCTCTAAGGTCAGGAACAGGACAAGGATGTCCACTCTCACCACTGTTCTTCAACATACTATTGGAAGTCCTAACGTCAACAGTCAGACAACACAAAGAAATACAAGTCATCCAAACTAGCAAGGAAGAAGTCAAATTTTCACTCTTTGCAGACCACACCATACTCTATGTGGAAAACCCAAAGACTCCACCAAAAAACTGCTAGAACTGATCCATGAATTCAACAAAGTCACAGAATATAAAATCAATATACAGAAATTGGTTGCATTTCTATACACCAATAATGAAGCAGCAAAAAGAGAAACCAAAGAATCGATCCCATTTACAATTGCACCAAAACTCATAAAATATGTAGGAATAAACCTAACGAAAGAGGTGAATATATATACACAAAAGCTTATGAAAGAAATTGAAGACACAAAAAAATGGAAAAATATTCCATGCTCATGGATTTGAAGAACAAATATTGTTAAAATGTTGATACTACCCAAAGCAACCTACACATTTGATGCAATCCCTATCAAAATAACCCCAGCATTCTTCACAGAGCTACAACAACCAACTCTAAAATTTGTGTGGAAGCAGAAAAGATCCAGAAAAACCAAAGCAATCCTGAAAAAGAAAACAAAAGCTGGAGGCATCACAATTATGGACTTCAAACTCTATTACAAAGCTGTATTCATCAAGACAGTATGGTACTGACACAGAAACAGACACACCGATCAATCAAACAAAATAGAGAACTCAGAAATGGACCCACAAATGTATGGCCAACTAATCTTTGACAAAGCAGGAAAGAATACCCAATGGAAAAAAAGACAGTATTTTCAGCAAATCCTGTTGGGAAACTTGGACAGCGACATGAAGAATGAACCTGGACCACTTTCTTACACCATACACAAAAACAAACTCCAGATGGATGAAAGGCCTAAATGTAAGACAGGAAGCTATCAAAATCTAGAGGAGAAAACAAGCAACAACCTCTCTGACCTTGGCCGCACAAACTTCCTACTAGAAATGTCTCCAGAGTCAAGGCAAACAAAAAGCAAACATCAACTATTGAGACCTCATCAAGATAATAAGCTTCTGCACAGCAAAGGAAGCAATCAGCAAAACCAAAAGGCAACTAACAGGATGGGAGAAGTTATCTGCACATGATGTATTAGATACAGAATTAGTATCCAAAATCTATAAACAACTTATCAAACTATACAACCAAAAAATAATCCAGTTCACAAATGGGCAAAAGACATGAACAAACAAACACTTTTCCAAAGAAGACATCCAGATGACTAGCAGACACATGACAAGATGCTCAACATCACTCATCAGGAAAATACAAATCACAATCAAAATCACAATGAGATACCACCTCACACCCATCACAATGGCTAAAATTAACAACTCAGGCAACAACGGATGTTGGCAAGGATGCGGAGAAAGAGGAACCCATTTGCACTGATGGTGGGAATGCCAACTGGTGCAGCCACTCTGGAAAAACAGTGTGGAGGTTCCTCAAAAAATTAAAAATAGAACTACCCTATGACGTAGCAACTGCACTACTAGGTATTTATTCAAAGAGTACAGGAGTGCTGATTCAAGGGGGTACATGCACCCCAATGTTTACAGCAGCACTATCAACAATAACCAAAGTATGCAAAGAGCCCAAATGTTCATCGAGAGATAAATGGATAAAGAAGAAGTGGTGTATATATATACAATTGAGTATTACTCAGCCATCAAAAGGAATGAAATCTTGCTATCTGCAACAACATGGATGGAACTGGAGAGTATTATGCTAAGTGAAATTAATCAGAGACAGACAACTATCATATGATTTCATTCATCTGTAGAATCTAAGATACAAAACGGATGAACACAAGGGAAGGGAAGCAAAAATAATATAAAAACACACGGAGAGACAAACCCTAAGAGACTTAAATACAATGAACTGAGGGTTGCTGGCAGGGTGTTAGGTGGGGAGACGGGCTAAATGGGTGATGGGCATTAAGGACGACACTTGTTGGAACAAGCACTTGGTGTTTTATGTAAGTGATGAATCACTCGATTCTATTGCTGAAGTTATTATTCCACTACATGTCAACTAACTTAGATTTAAATTTAAAAAAATAAACATTTAAAAATAATAAAAGAAAAAAGATCAGAAAAACAAAGTAGAGTGATGAAGGGTGCTAAGAGGGTGAATTATGAATATAATTTTTAAAGTTGTAAATACATTTCTTCAATGGACAAAAAAATTTGTTTTTAAGGGAAGAGATTTCATTTTCTGTAGTACCAAGTTTATCTTCCTGATCTCTTCTGTATTCCAAAAACTGTATTGTGAAAGGAAGAAGTCTTTTCCTTTCCTCTTTATAATTTCATCTATAGAATATTTCTTGGCAAACTTATCAAGATCCTATCACCTGTAAAAAAAAAAAACTGAATTTAATCTATCTGCCTATATTAGAAAAAGTGGGAGATTTTTACCAACTATATGTTTGTCAAGTTTAAAACATTCATTTTTTTACAGAGCAGTTTTCCATCTCCCATGGTTTCAGAGCCATCTTTCAGGATATAAATAACCTACATTTTGATGTAGTGATGTTTGACAAGCGATAGGCTTTAACCAGTTCCAGTGAGCCCTCACTTGAATTCCCTGGAAAACAAGGAAGCCAGATCAATAAACTCCATAGACATCTAACCAGAGTTCCCAGTAATCTCCACTTTGCAAATTAAATGGAATGCCAACTACACACGCTTTGTCACCAAGCACCATGACAGCATTAGTGCTCTTATTGTTAAGCATTCCTACTTGCCAAGGACGGCTAATGACAAAGTGAAACAAAGCACAGACCTCACACTAAGTCCATGCAATTGAGAAACTCTACATGAGGCCATAAGTCACAAACTATGTATATTGACTCTAGGATTATCCCCATACCACGCAACGAAAAATGGTTTGCAAATTGCATTTTCATAGGATCTCTATTTCAGATTTTTATTTATTTTTTACACAGAATCCTGAGACCTCATCAGTCTAGAGAATCGAATTTCTCTGGATCTCACCATCCCACATTTCTGACCCCATATAAGTATACCCTGACACAAACCACTCAGCCATTTATTTCTAGGGGCTGCCAAGGAATATCTTGTGTGTACTCATGACCAAGGTCTATTAGTTCACACTTGACACTATTTCTTTAATCTCTTGAACTTGTGTCCTTCAGCGATGACTGCTGAGGCCCCCACATATGACAAAGCTAAGTGGAGATACCTGGCCTCCTCCTCCATCACCATAGTCACACCACTTACCACTAGACACATAGCACTTCCAAATACCTTATGGCTTGTATCACCTGGAGTCCTGAATCCATGATCTCCCAAAGATCATCTCATTCCCTCTTGCAAATGGTCTCCTTCAGACAGACCCTACTCCACCTAGCTGTCAGGTGTACTCAAACGGTTATCTGGGCATAGCTTCTATTCAAGGCAAAAATGTCCAAAACTTTTACTAGTACATGTCACAAAACAAGCTCATGGAGACCTAATTGAGCCTAAATGTAAATTTTCCAAATCAAACTCTGTTTTTCTATTTACATTTGTTTTCCCCTGTTTCAAAACTTACTCTAGGGGCACCTGGGCAGCTCAGTTAGTTAAGGGTCCAACTCTTGGTTTCAGCTCAGGTCATTATCTTCCAATTCATGAACTCAAGCCCCACATCAGGCTCTGCACTAACAGCACAGAGCCTGCTTCAGATACTATATCCCTCTCTCTGTCACTTCCCAAATTGTGCTCTTTTTCTCTCACTCTCAAAAATAAATACATGTTAAAAAAAAAAGTATACTCTAAGACTGTCACCAGTGAGATGGAAGATTAGGAAGCTCCAAGCCCTCATTCTACCATGGAAACATTTTTAAAAATAACTAAAGACTGACTAAAATAACTTTTTATGAGTCAAAAATCTACAACAACTAAACGAACACCTAATCAAGGAAAAGGTATGTTCTAAGTGGCTGAAATTTTACCTTGTACTTGCCTTTGCCAACACCTCCCTGCCCAGTGCAGTACAGTCAGGAGCAAGTGGCCTGATCCCTGATTCCCTCCCTCGGGCCACGAGGAGGAGTAGAGCTCCTCTCCAACATTCTCATCTGTCTGTAGGCTACATGGCCTTGTGCAGAAAAAGGTATGTCAACCCGTCATCTAGAGAAGAAAGTGAACAGAGTCAAAAAGGCTAATTAGGAGGTTACAAAGTAAGCAGGGCTTGAGGTCATGTCTGGACAGAGTGGCTGACAACAGACAAGAAGAGGAAAGAGATGAACCCAAGAGATAACAAATGCACCAACGAGAAGGAATTGAAGTCAGAGGGCACAGTAATAAGGAACAAAACCAAAGCATTTCCAAAATGATAAATGGGTAAATCACTGGCCAACATGCAATTTAAAAGGAGAAAGCTCATTCTGGTGAGTGCTCTGGAAGGGATGGAGTTTGAGGTAGTACCAAGAAATCCAAGTAGAAACTAGACCAAAGGACAAGCTTTCACCTCCAGGTTACAGAGTCAAAGTTACAGGAGAGATGAAATCTTAAGGAGAGAAAACAGGAAGAGCAAAAAGCCAAGACTGTGCAGACGACAAAGATCTGCACTTAAGGAACAAACCTGACAACTCATTCACCAAATAGAGGTATCGCTAAACCTAAGAATTTATTCTCTGTATCACTTCTTAACATTGTAAATACATCCTTACTGTGTGTGCTCTTTTACAAATCTGTACAGACTACCTAACAGGTGCAAAGCATTGCATTGAGTGGTAGAGAGGAACAGGAAAGACCCTGGCTCCTGTGCTCCAGGGAGTCTCTAACTTATTGGCAAAGGACATAAAAGTGAAGAGAATTACGAAGGTGAACAACATTCACTGGAAACAATGAGGATGGAGTAGGTCTAAGGAGTAAGCAACCTCAAGGTCACACTTTAAAATACAGAAGTCACATACAGAATTCGTGTGGAATATTTTAAAGTCTCATAATGTTTATGGCTCTCTTCTACCTGTAGAGAATGCTCCCAAGCCCGGAGGGATGGAAATGATAGCTCTTAAATCTAACTCATCTATTGTCCACTATGGAACACTGCAGGCATTAAGTATTTCCAAAAAGGTACCGTGGTAACATCAATATACTTGCCTTGACTTAGGATTACCCCACTCGCTCTGTAACATACCCTTTGAGCCCTTTTTTCTGTGCTGCTCTCCTTGACAAAACTAGCTGTCCATTGTGCTACTTTAGACATGGAGAAAAATAAACCTATCAATAAAACCTGCTGGACGGATTCCTTCTAATCTATCAAAAAATCAGGGCCTTGAGGCATCAAAGCTCATTCCAGCTGGGCTCTTTTTCTGCAAGGTAATGGCAGAAGTGCAACACAATCATGCAAGTGGTTTTCTCTACAACTGGCTTTTAATCACATCATTTTATAATGTAAATAGCCAAGTGGCTTACGGTGGACTCGGAGGCCATCACGTCCTCCTGGGGCCTCCATACTTTCACTGGCTGACCTCTAAGAATAGCCAAAGGTAAGGAAGAAATGTGAAGCAAAATCGACACAGATTAGCAAGCATGTAAAGGGGGGTGGGGGAAACCCTCTGTTTTTAGACAAATTCCCTGATCAAAAAAATCTTGGTAGACCAGTTAAGAAAAATCTCTGCTTCTGAATAGACCAACCCCTGGGGAAGCTTTCACAGATGATAAAGTTAGCAGTCTGAGTGATTGAAAGGGGACATTATACTTTAAAATGTAATGCCGTTAGGACAGATGTGGTTAGGAAAGAAAAAAAAAGACTATACCGCATATATCTAGAAAACGAAAATAGAAATAAAAATGCCTACTTTGCCATATTTTCCTAGGAGTTAGGTTATTTCTCTCTTCAGTTAGGGAGGAAAAGGTTTGAGCTGAAGATATCCTCCCTGTCAACAGGTTAAAAAGTGATCAGCGGTCAGATGAATTATCATAAACTGACAGATTTTTATTCTGCTCAATTATTTACTCCTCACTGCAGGACCCTCTTCCCCATCCAACAGGAAATCACCTTTCTTAGAAATGAAAAACATTCATCAACCTACACAATACAGCTTTTATTATATGCATAAAAATCCTCATTTTATCCTCAGCCAATGTTTCATGGGGTCGTATCACCCTATCTAAATAATAGTGGAATCCTAGAATTAAGAAGGTCTAAGTACAATCTTTGTATTGTATAAAGTTTCTTGTGTGTGTGTGTGTGTGTGTGTGTGTTTTAATTCACAAGCGATGGTAATAAATTAGAGTGACTTACAGAATCTAGGTAAGCATGGGCTGGTTTTCCAATTCCTTTGACATAGACTAAACAACGGTTTTCCTCATAACTTAGAGTTGAGCAAGTTTTTGCTAGAATGGGGATTGGGTTAGGGGTGCACATGAAGGAAGGTATTTCCCCTGAGTTTAGACTGTGTTTCATCAACAAGACTAGAGCCCTCAAGTAAGAAACACGTAAAAAGAGGCTCATCAGAAAAATCAGACTTTAAAAAAAAAATAGGAGATGTATTCTATTCGAAATTCTGCAAAGCTCAGAGAAAGGAGCAGTTGAGGAGAGCATAGGAGTATCTGAACAAGTCTCATCTATATGCAAAGCATTTATAGCACAAAATCCTACAGATGCCAGTCCATATTACCAACAAGACTTGCTCCCTCAAGCAGTCCGCTGGATTTAGAGTAATATGGCTGTCATGGAAGCCACTCCAGTGATCTTGAGAGTTGATCCAGTAAATCTGCTGCTTGGCAGGCTTTTCCTTCCTCCTCCATCTGTACTTTCCTGAAAGCTCTGGAATTGATCAAAAAGTATAACCATCCCTGACACAAGAGACTCATTCTTCAGCCAAAGAGACACAAGTAACCAAGCTTCAGGGCCACATATTTTCACTGTGCCTGCCAACTGCCCCTTGCAATCCACCAAATACAGAATTTGAAACTGTATTTCAAACAATACTATAAATCCCACCAAGTTCACTCTGAAGCCTCTAAGTGACACTGGCACTTGTGCCTAATGTCCACTGTTAGATAATATTTAATACTAATATTTCTTCTATTTGCACGAGCAGCCAATGTTTTTCCCAGTTCTTAGAGCCCAAGCTGTTGACCTTATTAGATTACTAGGTAATCTGGTGTCTTTCAATACCAACATCAAGTCAAGTGACAGCTTAACTATTCCACCTTAAAGATGGTCTCTTTTAATTTGTCTGACCATGCACACTGCAGTGTTTCCCCACTGAGCACACCACTGGTGAACAGCTCTCTGGAATAACCAAGCCCCTCTGTTTATTTGGTGTGCAGACAGAGGACTTACTTGGAACTTATACCTATCTTTTATTCAGGACTGAACTACAGTTTCAAAGTCCGGAATTATCATCACACAATTTTAAAGCCGAAGAGCACAGGGGCCACAAGGCTGATCACAGCGTCCCACTTTAGTGCTACAGAAACAAAACATCTGAAAGCAAATAGGAAAGCAACATTCAATAATCCAGCCAAGACAACATCAAATTTAATTTGGCACATCGTAAGGGTCAAGCATACAGCAAGGCAACATTGATTAAACTCTCTCAGCAAAGATCAATCAAAGAGATGTCAGCAGAGTCGCCACAATAGAGAACCATCCAATTCGAAAATGTCAACAAAGAGAATTCTGAGATCTCTGGGTTTCCACATTGCAATGCATGGATCTTGACTATACCAACTGCACCATGCAGATTGTTAGATTTCTACCTTACAGGAACTGAAGGAACAACTTTGTGAGTTTATTTGGCCTTTTATTTAGAAAAATTAGTAATTACTCACTTTTGTGAGTAAATAAAATAGATGACTCAACTGGAGCTTATAATTGGTTAGCTTCACCAGGTCAAAGGAAGACATTCTGTAGAGTGAACCCTCGGAATCAGTATTATTTATCATTTAAAAAGCTATGATAAGACACCCAGATTAAAAACCTCTTAGTCACCATGCTGCCTCAGCGTCTGAATTTCCATCATATGAAACCACTTCTTCTCATCACTGCCTCCAGATGTCTCCTTCAAAAGGCAAATATTCCTTGGGTACCCGGGTGGCTCCGTCAGTTAAAATCCAACTCTGGCTTTGGTGATCTCATGGTTCGCGAGTTTGAGCCCCACAATCAGGCTGTCTGCTGTCAACACGGACCCTGCTTCGGATGCTCTGTCCCCTCCTCTCTCTCTCCCCTCCCCTGCTTGCGCACTCTCTCTCTCTCTCTCTCTCTCTCTCTCTCTCTCTCTCTCTCTCTCGTAACAAAAAAACAAATTTTTTTTAAAGGCAAATATTCCTGGGGAACAGAGTGTACTTAGGGTCGTAGCTTCCAAACGTGTTGTTTTTCAGTAAATTAGAAAACTCAAGTGCCCTGGGGGCAGACGCTGCTCCACCAGAGCAAGGCTGTGCCCTGGGTTCAATTCCAGCCCTGACCAGCCTCCATGACCTGTAGTGTTTCTTTATAATACTAGGCTGCCTGCCGAGGGTCAATGGGCTCAGTTCTCATTTCCTTGGGAGCTTCCACATTTCTGTTTGATGCTCTAGAAAACTAATTAGCCATAGACAAAACTTTGAGAGACCCCAAAATGAGATTTCACCAATACTGTGTTAACCATCCTGTGAAAAGAGAGGACTTCTAGGCTATATCTGCCTGGTACTTCAAGGACAGCTGACCCAACCATCACGGACACCCATGATGACAGCCCCAAAAGGAGATGCTGTCATTTAAAGCTCTTTAGTTTTACCATCACCATTTCCCTACTTGTAACCAACTCCTCCTTCAACTGAAAATCCTCTTCTAATGCTTTTATTTCTGGAACTTTGATTCCGTGGTATGCTCGAACTGGTTCATACAGGCCGGCTAGATACAGCCAGGTGTGCACAGCTCCCCATTCTATGCTCAGGAATGCTATGTTGTAGCCTGAAATCAGCCGTAATGGGAGTAGTTATACTATGGAAAGCAGCAAACACTACCAATCAGGGCTTCTTGTCAGTGAAGAGCCAATTTTTAGACATTTATCAGACATCAGGTTTTCAAAAATGACAAAGTTATCCTACTCTCGCAGAATTCGTTTCCTCTTTTTGTTACCTTTTTCTAATTAGTCCTCTAAAAAATGGTTCTAAGACATTGCCATACACTGTGAAGCCCTCTCAAGTGACCATTAGACCCTATTCCTAGAGCAGATTTCTTTCAGGAAGTTCCTTAAAGCATAATATTGAAGACATTTTTCCTTTATGCCATTATAACATCTGATTTTACATACATTATATATATTAATAAATATATATAAATTCTATAATCCTTCAACTCATTAAATTTCGTTATACATCTGCCTCCCCACTTTCCTGAAAGCAACTTGAGGATGAGAGCCATGTTATCGTTACCACTGCACATCTGGTTGATTCTTCTGGCTTCCTATTGCTGTTAAACATGGCTCTTCTCATCCTCCTGCACCAATATTTCAATTTCAACACAGTATCACCTGGCTCTATTTCCCTCTGCAGCCCTTCCCTGAAGTCACATTTGCATCTGGAGCAGCTCCTTCACAGTCCATGAGAATTTACAGTCCTCCCTTCAAACCTAAGGTCCACTCTCCCTCTAGGCAACGTCAACATCCTTAAGAACGTGTCATGCAATTTATAGTATAGAGGCCAATGGCAGACTGCCCTAAGGTGAGTCATTTTAGCATTCGAATTATCATTTTAAGTTTATTTATTTTGAGAGAGGGCCAGTGCAAGTGGTTGAGAAGCGGGGGAGGGGGGGGTGTGGTGGGAGAGAGGAGGGAGGGAGGGAAACCCAAGCAGGTTCCACACTGTCAGTACAATGCCTGATGTGGGACTCAAACTCACCAACCTGAGATCATGACCTGTGCTGAAATCAAGAGTATGCCACTCAACGCTCTTGGCAGGCGAATTATCTTAAGCTGAAGGCAATATAGACCCTTTGGCTTTAAGAGAAAGGTCTGCCCTGTCCTTAACTACATAGAAAAAACTAAATTGGAAGCTCTTTCCAGAATAAACGTTATGAGCAGAGTTCAATTTTATCTGAGTAACCCATCTATATGGCAGGATAAACATTTGTTTACCAAACATTTGCTTGTAGATCTTCCATTGAATTGTAGTCTTTCCCTTTGAAGTCCCAGGCCCTTATTCCCTTTTCCTCAGTTCAGGATGACACACATACCTCATTTTTCCCATCTCTGCAATTTCCGTGCCTGTGTGAATTTCCAGTACCCACGCTCCTAAATTTGATCTTCACCTGTTCATCTCTCTCCTATCAATCTGCTTCTTAGTCCAGCTAGAAGGATACTTGACGGGTACAGGAATTCTTGCTCCCTGACAATAGGCTCTAAGGTCGGATACTTTTTCAACCATAGTCTACTTCAGCTACCATCTCCTACAAGACCATATCCTGGACCTTCATTTCCCCAGCAAATTTCCCAGTTGGAATATACTGGGGGGCTATTTTCCCTCTACCCTTCATAGCTCTTGCAAGATTCCCCTGCAATAAGACAAATTAGCAGGAGAAAAACAAATACAAGTTTAATAACATGTATACCTCCTATGTACACGAGAGACACCCAGGGAACATGAGTAACCCCCAGAAGGGCCAACGCCATCACCTTAAATACCATCTCCAGCTGAAGACAAAGGATGATGGGGGTGGGGAAAGCAGTTTTGGGAGGGCACCAGGAAAGGAACAGGAAACAAGAGTATAGTTGATATGCTGATTCGAGTCCTCGCCTTCTCCAGTGGTAAAAGGCCTCAGAAATCCAGAGTCATCTTCTTCCTGGTCCATGGAGGGAGACATCCTTACAAAATCAAGATTTCCCTTATACATGTAAATGTCGCTTACAAAATAATTCTTAGTTTGCAGAGCTTATCCCGTGTCTGCAGTTTCTTAAAAGGAATCAGCTCAAAATAATCCTTATGCCCAAGAGCCGTATTTTTGGATGGCAAATTCCACTCCCATTCAATATCCAACTCCCAAGTTCCCACTGACTGAAACAACACCTCTTCTTCTATTACACTTGCTGCTTCTTTTAGCCAGACTGTCCACGGTGCTTGCTTCAATGCTCCTCTCAGGTTATACCCACCCTTCCAGTTCCATCCACTTCCCTGTAAAACTTCAATCCCTTCAAGAATCATTTCAATCACTTTCTTGACAGTACTTCTAACTAATTAAATTTGTTCTCTCATTACTATTAAATCTGACATCAGTCACCCTCTCATGAGTACTAGCACCCATCTTCTCCCCTCCTATAGCCAGCCTGCCGAATGAGAGAAAAAAATGACAGTGGCACAGATAGGTTCCCTGACAGAGTCATGGTCTCCCACTGCAGGTGGCCTCCAAGT
Organism: Cryptoprocta ferox; assembly: GCA_028646485.1. Lineage (NCBI taxonomy): Eukaryota > Metazoa > Chordata > Mammalia > Carnivora > Eupleridae > Cryptoprocta > Cryptoprocta ferox. The sequence goes on from CM053579.1 coordinate 86,305,615, forward strand.
GGCACTCAGCAATCCTGCTAGAAATCCCTAACGTGCTCATGCTTTCACTAAAGATTTTTTTTTACATCTTGGTAAAATGTACATAATACTTATTATTTCAACCATTTCTGTCTTTAATTTTTCCAGAAGCTTTTCTGAACACTGACCACCCTCTAAAAAAACCCAGCTCCCTTCAGGAGGCCAGCTTTTCGCCTGAATCACAGCTACAAGTTCATACTCTCCTGTAAGCTCACTGCTAACAGTTTCAAACACCAGGACAGAAATATGGATGGAGACCTTCCACTGTAGCCTTCGCTTCCCCCGTTCCCCTACCCTGCTCTTCCCCACACCATGAAGAGCCTCCCTAACAAACCTAGGGACACCGCAACTCACATGCCTATACTCCATCCACGTTCCCCAAACACATGCCTCCTGGCCACCCCTAAGACCCAAGGGTCCTAACACCTAATGTCATACTCCTCCCTCAGGAAGACAAACTTTGTAAGGAAATTGTGTGGGCCCTCAAAGTGAGCAGAGGTATATGGGAAGAAAATTCCAGGGTCTTGGGTACCTGAAGCACGGTTTAGAAGGGCAATCTCAAACTCTGGGTAGGCATATCCACTAGCTCCACAGACTTCTCACCCTTTAAAGTGAGTATAGCTGGGGCACCTCGGTTAAACGGCTGCCACTTGATTTTAGCCGAGGTCATGATCTCACTGTTCATGGGATCTGCTCAGGATTCTTGCCTCTCTCTCTGCCCATCCCCTTCACACCGCATGCTCACTCTCTCTCAAAGCAAACAAACATTTAAAAAATCAACTAAAGAGAGTCTAGCCATCAGAGGATCACAACAGCATACACTAAGCACAGGACCCAAAGCAAGGGTTCGGGGTGCCTGGGTTCTCTTCTCTGTACTGCACCATCAACACCTACACTGCAGCCACACCGAAAACTTTGCTATTTTGACAATGTATGAAGAAAAACAGATGCAACCCCAAAATATACCACTTTGGCATTTGCTTATTTTGAATTCAAGTTATTTAAGAAATAGCCAATACAAGGGGCATCTGGGTGGCTCAGTCGGTTCAGCGTCAGGCTTCAGCTCAGGTCATGATCTCACGGTTCATGGCTTCAAGCCCCACGTCAGGCTCTGTGCTGACAGCTCCGAGCCTGGAGCCTGCTTTGGATCCTGTGTCTCTGTCGGTCTCTGTCTCTCTCTCTCTGCCCCTGCCCTACTCACACTCTCTCTCAAAAACAAACATTATAACAATGGCCCATGCAAGAAGGCCCATCTAACTCTTTGTCCCCCTGAAAATAAGAAATCTCCCATGTTGAGAGGTACCTTCCCAGTACATGATTGGATGGGGTGGTAAGAAGACATCCCTATCACCAGACATGTGTAATTTAGGACCAAAAAAGGTATATGAACAAACTTGCTTATTTCACTTATTTGCTATCCCAAATCCAAATTTGTGTCAATTATTGACGAATTGTTTCTTTGTCTCCAAGGTATAAAAGCCACCCACTTTAGTCACTCTGAGTCTCCTTTCTATGTGGTCCTGTATGTACGAAATTCAATTTGTTTTCCTCCTCTTAATCTGTCTTGTATCAATTTTATTAGACCAAAGAACCTATACCTTTGATCATCCCTTTATTCCTGTTTGAAACTTCATTCCCCATCCACTAGTCTGTCAAAACTAACTCCTCTCAGACTCAGTTTACCCATCATCTCCATTGGGAAGACTGAGCTACATGTCTCTCGCACACAACTGTGGCACGCTCACTCGTCTGTCTCTATTACTACACCAAGAGCTCCCGAAGGGTACAGACCACGTTCTATCCATTCTTTCATTCACTGATTCTACAACCATTTCCTAATTATATAACAGATACTGAGAGAATCTAACTCAAAAAATAGTAGACAATCAACATTTAACGATGCATGATTGCTTTTTTTCTGGTATTTCTGTAGTATTGCATATTGAAATGTGACCATTCTTTTTTAAAATTCATCAAGAGATTATTTTTTTCTGTTTTTATTTTTTTAATGTAACTTATTGTCAAATTGGATCACATACAGTGTGTGAAGTGTGCTCTTGGTTTTGGGCGTAGTTTCCCGTGGTTCATTGCTTACATACAACACCCACTGCTCATCCCAGCAAGTGCCCTCCCCTCAATGCCCATCAGACTATCTTTGTTTCAAACAATATATCCCAAACACAAAACAATCACCACTTTCTTCTCTATCCAACAGGATTCCTCTATCAATCAGGAAAAAAAATCCATATTAAGTTACAATCCAGAATTTGAGATTCACTTCCCCCCACCCCAAAAGCATATGCTAAGACGTGGATTTCAGTTTCAGTATTTTGTTTCAGAAGTGATCCCAGAAATCACTATGAGAGAGTAGGAAAAACACAGCAAAAGGAGCAAAGCTAATATAAGGGATGCTAATAAGCAGTCTCTGCTATGGGCATCTGTACCCACAGTGTCTGTTGTTATCACCTCCCCATGCCTTCCTGAAAGAAAAAAAGCTGTTTGGCCTTTTAGGAGAAATTTTAACAGTCTCAAAAATGTCTGGTCTCATTTTTGTAGACTTCAGATCCCTCTACTTCAGGAACTTCTGGTTCTTCTATTCCATCACCCACTCGTGGAAGCTGTCCACATTCTCCCTGTGTTTTACACATGCACACTTCATTTTTTCCATTAATGAAGAAAAATGACAATAAGCCCTTCTAATCTGTTGTGCCTGCTAGAGTGTGTACAGCTAAGCAATGTACATTGCAGATTATCTATAGTAAACTTCAATGTTTGGTAAACCTTAGACATTCACAAAAGTCAGCTCCCAAACTCATTCTCAAATGCCACCTTAGAACACCATTTCCCACCCCCTAAAATAAGCGTACTGAGAATAGCAAACACAGTTACTATGGAAAGGAAGTGCAGGCTCCACTTGCTAGATGAGTGCTCAAAACTCAATTTCATGCTGCAGCAAAATTCAAGTTTCTCAATTTCACAGACATATGTGAGGCGAGCTGGAATTGTCAATGTTCCAAGAGCTAATGCCAAGTGCCTCAGTTAGCTTTTCCTATACAACAAATCATCCCCAACTCACGAAATTTAACAATAGGCACTTATCCCTTGCTCATACATCTGTGTGGTCAGTGAGGAGTTCAGATGATCTAGACTGAGCTCAGGCTTAATTCTAAGCTTTGGGTTAGGTTCAAGTCTGTTTCCCAGGAGTAGCCTCCCCCTTTCACTAGAGAGTTAGCTGGGGCACATCTATTTGATGGCAGAGGAACAGACACAATGGGGTAAGCCCAACAGCACTGGTATGTTTTAAACCTCAACACACATCATTCACCAGCATCCCATTGGTCAATTAAGACACATGGCCAGGGCCATTTAAAAGCAGGACAGGGTGACATGCTACCTTCTCATGGAGATAAAGACAGACAGGATTCATTATTTGCCATATAATAATCTAAAATACCACCCAAAGTAAAGAGTCATCTCCCATTCAATTCTTCCTAGAAATAGAAACATCAAAGCAACCGCCCCCCAATTATGTACCAAAATTAGACTATATTCAACAGTTAGGAGTTCATTCAAAATGGAGTTTTTTCTAGCTTGCTCCAGGAGTATTTTGTAAACAACATCTAATGCATCTTCACATTTCTATGTTTTATAAACAGTTCAATAAATTAGATGTCAAAGAATCCTAAGGGTGGAAGTTTCCTGATAAGAGGAATCTCATAAAGAAATTATGGTATATTTAGAAACCAGAATGACATTTCCATCCTTTATTTGTTTACCACTTGAACTTTAGCAACTATATGGCAATGTATTAAAAGTCTTATTAGTCATTTTCTTGGTGATTTTCCAGCCTCCTGAAAAATTATAGACCCAACAATAGTTCAAGGGCTTCATAATTCACCCCAGTTGTCTCAACTTCTAGAAAAGCTTTTTTTTTTTATGAAATTCAGGACTTATAGCCTATGAAGCTAAAACTAACCTGCTTTCAGCCTGAGGTCTTTCTCAATCTATGCAGTTTATGAATAAATACATTTTTGCTAGCTGATCTGTTTATGGTAAAACAATAAAAAAAAAGTCCTCATTTTTGAGATGCCAGCAGTTCCAACAGTACTAGCAGCAACACTATCCCAACTACAGTTCCGGCCAGTGGCTATCTAAGTGCCACTTTATACCTAAGCCACATGAAAGTGCCCCAGCATGGTAGCAGGACTCAAGGAGTTGTTTCCCTCTGTACTCACGTGTATCCTTACATTTTGGGGGAGTTATTTATGTTTCTCTTCCCCTGATGCTCTTTAGATTTCTGGTCAGTGATAATTTATCATAGATAGAAGGGAAAAAACACAATACTTAATTAGGTTTTTAAAAGGTTTGACTTTAGCGTTAACCATGGTGATTTTTATCACAGCATGGGAAGAGAGGAGAGAAGCCAACAGAAAGTAGTGAAAAGCAAGTCTCAGCAGGCAAAATGGCAAAGTTTTTCAGCGAGAAATGAGGTTGGACAGGATACACAAAAAGCGCCCTCCAGCAAGCACTTGATCATGTAAAACTTGGTATTTAGAGGGCATCTTTTATTCGAAGAATTCAAGCCACTTTCCAGGCATTAAGCACCCACTTGGAACAACATTCATGTCGGTCCAGAAGCAAATCTTGCTGGGGTGGACTTGCAATGAGTAAACAAGAAAGCTGGGTGATCTTGTCAAACAGAAATGTTGTCAACCAGGGTCTGTACACCTACATCTAGCTACCACGAGCTATAGGATGAGCCACTGATAGAATGGGGTGGTCCTAGAAGGTTCAAGCATGGCAATCCAAGAGGACTGAGAGCACATCAATTGGCAAGGGGCTTCTACCCTGGCAGCTATGGTTTCAACTCAGGTAGAAGTAACTGATAACCTAATATTCCCCAAAGCTGCTGGTTTGAAAATTTGTCAATTTGGAAATCCAAGGTTAAAGAGGACTTCATTTCTGGTACTATTTCTGATAGAAACCGACCCCCCCCCCACACACACACACACACACATCCCCTTTAAAATGAAATACTCAAAATTATAACAAAGCAATTAAACATCAACACAAACTCACAGAAATAAAACACACAAGAGTCCAAGTAAAAGTAATGAACTTTCCTGTTCACAATAAAAGACTAATTTTGGTTACTGTGGTATTTAGAGCCCCCTTGATAAGCACTCAGATAAATGTTAATAAACTCAAGTATTTCATACAATGGACCCATTTTTTAAAATGCTATTCCCATTCTGGTCTTATTATTATAACTTTAAGATCTATTTTAATGACTGTGAAGGAGGAAAAATACCTTTCTCTCTACCCTTTTGGTTCTTGGCTGAGACCTCCCTGGAATAAAAAGTTACAGGAAGAAAATCAAGTTTAATCACATATATACTTCCTGTGTACATGGGAAACACCCAAGCAAACTATATAACCTCTGAAATGGCCTAAGGCAGCACCTTGAACACCATCTCCAGCTTAAGACAAAAAAGAAATGTTGGGGGTGGAGAATCAGCTAGGGGGCTATCAGAAAAAGCACAGTAATCAAGGGTAAAGGTGTTACATGTTGCCTTCTCCACTGATCAGAGTTTCTAGAGAATTTAGGGTCATCTTCTCTCTGGTGCAGCATGGGAGATGCTCTTAACAGGGCCGATTCCCCTTATACATGCAACTGTCTCTTACAAAAGCCCAAGTTCTACTTCATCTTCAGAGCTTCTCCTTTGTCTGCATCAGCCTAAAAATCATCTTTATATCAAAGAGACACATGTAAGGGTGCCAAATTCTGTTCCCATTCACATCTAAATGAGTAAAATGCCCACTCATCATTTCCCTTTTCCAAAAACCAATGAAGCCTCATTTCATCATGAATTGTAAAAAATGTATAAAATCTCTAATAATTCCCTTGTGTCATTTACAAGTGGCTCCTTACCTGTAGAAGATAATGTGCATACCGCACCCCCCTTGCTAATGATACATATTTAATCAATGGATTTCACTGAAAAGTATGTTCTGAGGACCAGTGGTTCATATGTATTCCTTTCTCGCAAAGAGCTACTATTTACAGAAACTTCCCACTTATGTCAACATTTTATAGTTCAACAGAGTTCCAGTGATAAAACACAGCAACACAAAAATGACCAATACATTTGGTTTTCAGAGTTCTGGGGTAAAATCCCCATAACGTTTCCCAATGACCTGCCCTTCACTACAGCAAACTGTGTATTAAAAAAAATAAACCAAACCTAGAAAAAGATTAGAAATGCCAAAAGAGGGGCTCCTGGGTGGCTCAGTCAGTTAAGCGTCCAACTTTGGCTCGGGTCATGATCGTGTGGTTCGTGGGTTCAAGCCCCTCATCAGGCTCAGTGCTGAACGTTTGCTCAGAGCCTAGAGCCTGCCTCATATTCTGTGTCTCCTTCTCTGTCTGCCCCTCATCTGATCATGCTGTCTCACTCTCTCAAAAATAAATAATAAATGTAAAAAAATTTTAGAAATGCCAATAGAAATCTTCGAAGAAAAGGGTTTTTTTCTGGTTTTTGTTTTGTTTTTTCTACGCTGGGTACGGGGAAGAGTGTTTTGGATCTTGTTGAAATTTTGCATGCTGGCACACACGCGCTCGCACTCACACACACACACACACACACACACACACACCACAGTTTTGAGAATGCACTTAGAATGCTCGTGTGGTGTCCACGGAAGAAGATGAGCAAAATAAAGACAGATGGAAACGAATTAATCTAACACCCAACTCTAACACTTCACAGCTATGTTGCCATTACACACTTCGCTACTGTACTAATTAATTCAGACTTCAACTTGACATTGATCACAAAAATATATGCATACATTCAACACCATCTGCTGTGCAAGTACAATTCAAGGAAAAAGAGTTAGCCACCATGGGATGCCAGTAGTCAAAGCGGATTCAAGGCCAACACTCCTTTAGCGAGAAGAGGTCAGGAGCTTGGGTGGTCCAGTAACTGACCCAGTTTTATTTGCCAAAATCCAACTGACACTTCTTCCATCCAAAACATTTTCTCAAAAACAAAGTGGTACAATACACAGAACTTCATGCAAAGTAACCCTGTTATGATTTTTAGATCTTTAATATAAGTTTCCAACTAGAAAACCAATCCAAGTTGTATAAATAGACTTTTCGTCTGCTCTTTTTCTGTCAGTAACACTGTAAACAGAGAAAAGGAGATTTTCAATGTACTCAGTGCGCAACAATTTTAATGTTCTATATATAAATACTTAAAAACAACAGGAAAATCCAATGCCCTGCTTCCAAACAAACATTACAAGTACCAAGCATTCCAGAAAGCTCTTACCCGTCCTTGCTAACCAACCAATTTCTTTACACCCTAATCCTAGATCAAGTCTAGAGGCTTGAAAGCTCTCTTGGTCAGGATGTACGGACAAGGTTATAGACAGGTCACAGTTGCATTTCAGGCTGCCTATCACCAGGAGAAGAAAATGAACCACTGTATCATGAGGATTCCGAATCATTTAATGAACTGTTTTGACAGATTTCAAATTCCTAAAGTAAAAGAAAACCTCTTAATAAAACAGAAATGAAGATGAAAATACAACTATGCAACAAAGAATATAATCGAAGGTATCTGAAGAGATTTTGACATTTTCCCCCAAACAATACTCTTTCTGTAAATTTGTAAACTAGAGCGAAATGTTTACAACATGAGGAGAAAAAAAAAAAAACTTTCAAGAATAGTTTTAAAATCCTACCAAGCAGCCTATTTCCAACAGTAGCACGGAGACTTAACTGAAAACACAAGACTAAATGAAACAAAAAAATTTAACATAAAGGGGTTGGCCCTAATTGTAATAGCTATAAATGTTCAATAAACACCAAAAGGCCCTTACAAGGAACGAACATGACCATAAATGACACTTCACGCCTTGAATTTACTGGTAAAATAATGGGTGTTGAAGGTAATTAATACCATTATCACCAACTCAGGAATAGAAACCTCAAGAATAGCCATACCTACCATTAGGCAACCCCGCCCACTTCCCAAAGGCTCAAAGACATCACAAAATTCCAATTCCCCATCCTCACATGAGGAACAGATAATGGGTCTCAATTTTTACTTGGAATATATGACATACTCCAAGATTTTTCTTAATAGAGGAAAGCAATTTTATCTTACTTTTAAAGTGTACTTATTTTGGAGGAGAGAGCGAGCGAGCGAGAGTGAGCAAGAGAGACAGAGCACAGACATGGAGTAAGGGACAGAGAGAAAGAGGGAGAGAAACCCAAGTAAGCTCCATGTTATCAGCGTGGAGCTGGACTTGGGGCTCCATCTCACCAACTGTGAGGTCATGACCTGAGCAGAATCAAGCGTCAGGTGTTTAACCGACTGAGCTATCCAGTCGCTCTGGAATACTCTAAGATTTACAGAGTGAGGGTTTGGTAGTGTTCTAACCACAAGAGGTACTATACTAATGAAAACAAGTAAAAAATAAAGTACACAAAACCTGTAATTCATGGCCTTATCGTTCTTTACTCTGAAATCAATTAAACATGTTTTTGCTGTGGTGGATAGCAGTTGGAGCTGGTTAATGGCTTTATAAAAAATGTTTGCAGGGCACCTGGGTGGCTCAGTCAGTTAAGCATCCAAGTCTTTATTTAGGTTCAGGTCATGATCCCAGGGTCGTGAGATCGAACCCCAGCTCATGCTCCATGCTGGGTGTGAAGCCTACTTAATATTCTCTCACTCTCTCCCTCAGACCCTTTACTCATCTCAAGTAAAAAAAAATAATAATAATAACAAAAGGATGCTTGCCCAAGGAAATGAAATCATGTTAATAAAAATCCACTTCAGACATTTCCTTTTTATTGTATTAACCCAGGTTGAAAAGCTAAGGGACAGGTCTCATTTCTATTTAATTGCTATTAATAAAGTTTGCAAACTTCTGGGTAAATTTTGCTAAAACCATTGCTTGATTTAAAGCAAAGTTTAGATGCCTCATATACATGCGTATTTCACAGAGGTTATGCCAAAGACTAGAAATTTCCAGCAGTTTTGTGTGAAAACATGGACACAGAATTAACTAAACCACAACCCATCATTCCATTTATAAAGAATTTTCCTAACCTGTAAAGTAGGTTTACTTGTAAAAACTTGTCCATACTTGAAAACTCAAGTAAAATAGGTCTCAGAGACGGGTGAGAACAGAGGGAGAGCAAAGAGTTTGCACAAAATTCAGTAAAGCATGCAAGAAAGAATCTAGAAGTATCTGCATACCTCATGAAGCATTGCACAAAGTGGATGTTTTGATGGGCTTTTCCTTCTTGGCAAGCCCAACTGTAAATGTTGCTCCAAGGTAAAAATAACAAAGCAAGGTGATGACACAGTTGTGTTTGGTTGGTTTTGGTGTTTGGGCAGTGTCACGTGTGGTGTAGTAGACTTTAAAGTCAAAAACAGGTTTACACTAAACACGGGTAAATGGCTTTAATTACATACATCCATGCACATACACACACATATGTATGTATGGAAAAGAAAAACAGAACATAGTGAAGGCGGGGAGAATTTGCCACTTCAAAATAGTCCTCTTTGGCATCATCAATAATCAGCTCAAGATCATCCTTAAACAGCAGACCTAAAATGGTGGAATTAAAAAATATTTAAAAATTTTTTAAAAAGTAATAGCAGACATAGGCAACGCTCTGAAAACCTACAAATTATCTGTTACAAGAGAAAAATTTACTTTGATAAGGAAAATCTCCACTTCTAAGGGTGCCTCCCTCTCTGTACCAGGGGAGGGAAAAATGGTCAATCTCTAGAAACCTGCACCACTGGAAAAAGCAGAGACTTAAATTTGCCTAAGAACCTTTCCCTTATCTACTGTGCTTTGCCTGAAAACCTCCCCTAACTGGCTCCACCCTCCCACCCCAACATCTTATCTTTAGCTTGAGGTGGTTTTTAAGGTGATAGCTTGGGCCCTTGTGGGAAGTTAATTTTCCTGGGTTTCTCCCCTGTGTACAGGAGGTATACACGTAATTAAACTTCTGTTTTTCTCCTGTTAATCTTTTATTCCAGAGGGTCCTCAGACACGAATCTTGAAGAGTAGAGGGAAAATTATTTTTTCTCCCCTACAAGAGAAACACGCGGAAAAGAAGATGCAGTGCTATTCACGTGCAAAACCCTTGGTAAGGCTCCCTGCTTCTTCAGCAGAGGGCACTCTGCAATGAAAAGTAGATGGAAGCGGAGGAAATGCTGTCTTTCCACTGTAGTAGCCAAGATTACAGTTACCACGTCAGAGGCCAAAGAACTACCTTCCAGCCGTAACTAATCTTATCTGGCTGAGAGTACAGTGATCAGGCTGCACTCGTCAGAGGGGGTGAATACACAACTATTCCTGCTGAGTCTGCTGCTCACCCTCTGTCCCACTGTCACCGCAACTATGTAAGCTCTCGTCTTCTCTTAACAACATGTGTGTTCTGCAAAGCCGTCAATCCTAGGAAAACTGAGCTGTTACTCCAAATTGCTGAACATACCAATGGTCTGGCATGCAAAAACCCCGCATTAAAAAATTGATGGTTTCAAAGGGAAAACACTACAGAAATGAAACCTTTCCTTTTGCTCCACAACAAAGCTTCAAGTCAGGTAAGTTCTTCCTTCTCCTTTCCCAGCCCCGTAACACGGTTATGGTTAGGACACTCCAAAAGCCTCATGTGCCTCAACACGCTTCATAGGTTTAGAGAACACTGCAGAGGACAGAATAAGAGCATCGCTTAGTAGTTAGCAGAAAGGCTTTGTAGATCAGCCAAGCTTCTGCCACTTATGTAGTTAACAGTGTGATCTTGGGCTAGATGCTTAACCTTGCAATGCCCTGGTTCTCTTGTTTTAAATCAGTATTTGCCGCTATGAAAAATTCAAGGAAATAATCTATGTCAGGTGTTTGACTTTTGGCATAGTAAGCACTCTGGATATTTCAGTTATTATCCTCATTAGTAATAATATTTCTTTGTCAATGCCAACTGCTTCTCATTATCTCATCCCTTTCTACTCTTAGAGCCTTCACTTGGGGTGAAATTTTTACAATTACCAAAGTAGACGGTTAGGTAAACAACAGTCAAAAGGTTTCCAATAAAAGGTCCCACTCTCTCTATATATTCCTACTTCATTGAGATATTGCTAAAATTTACCATTAGAGTTTTACAGCTTATCCTTCAATAAATTCTGTGTATTAGTCTTTAGTGTGTTTATTTATATATATAAATGTATGGTTAACACAGGGATTGAGGCCCTCCCCCAGTCAAAAAATCCCCATATAACTTTTCAGTTCCCCAAAACTGGACTATTAATAGCCTACAGTTGACTGGAAGCTTTACTGAGAACACTGGATTAATACATATTTTGTATTGTAGACACTATATACCGTATTCTTACAATAAAGCTAGAGGAAAAAAACTAAGAAATCATAAAGGAAAATACATTTACACTACTGTAAAAAAAAATCTGGGCAAGTGGAGCCACACAATTCAAACCCTGCACATACACACGTGGGCTCTATATGTAAATAAATATGGCACCTACCTCCATTATATACATCTTTTCTTCAACTAGTTCTTGTTACTTAAACACTTTGGTCAGACATCTCTCATGTCAGCAACTCTAGTACTATCTTGTTCTTCTTAATACTCTATTTCCTTCCCTAGCTGGATCACGATTTGTTCAACCAGCCCCCCACCGATCAACATTCAGGTTGTTTCTGTGCTTGTAGTACAAATACCACTGCCAAGAATGGTCTTTCACAGGAATCTTTGCATCATTTGAGCAAATATATCCACAGAATAAACTCCTAGCAATGGCAAAGCCTGGTCAAAAGTGATGTTTTAACTGTTTTTATATATATTGCCAAATGGGTCCCCAAGCAGGTATCACCTTAGATATTGTCCAACCACTATGAGAATAACTACATATTCGCTTAGCTACTAGTCTTTGTTATTACACACTTAGCCTAGAGGTGGGGGTCCTAGAAGCTAGGTCTCAACCTGAAACGCAACATCATACAAGATCAAAAATATGATCCTTCCTGTCTTATCTATCCTTTTCCCTCAGACACATGCAATGCCTGGCAGCTTGGTTTAACCCACAGGAGCCCTCCATCACTATCCCATTCAGTGAGAGTGCTGAACTGGAAGCCTGGCGAAGTCAGAGAAACTGGGTTCTATAGGAGCAGAGCTAGGAAAATTCGATCGTCAACACAAGTTTTCACTGTTTTCTCACATCTTGTATCTAGCCATAGGAGCATTACTTGCCAACTGTTTGAGAATTGTCATAGAAGATATGGTTTATAAATAAAACATTTTTGACAACTCAGAGCTCTGGCATGCATTTTTTGTGTCACTGTAGTGCACTAAGCATTCAGGTGGTGGCACCTTAGTGGCTTTAGCAGTCTTACCAAGACTAAATTACTCCCCAAAAGTTTTGGATGGGGAAATTACTATCAATTAATGCAATTAGGATCAATCTGAAAGCTAGCATGAGGTACCATTTGAATAGCTCCAGCCCCAGTAATTCAGATTTGGCAAAAAGTTAATTGGAGCACCAAAAATAGGCCAGAGAATTGTCTGCAGGTATTAGAGCACATCTCAGCAATAGTGGGCATAGTACAGTACCGTTCTACCAATTATATGAGGTGGCAGCTAATAGTTTAGGGCGCTGCAGTATTTGGTGACAAGTTGCAGCACTTAAAATGCCAGCTATTAATTTTGTTGTCTATTATTTATTTTAAATATTAGCCATCGAGTGTCAGCTGGACTTCAGGTTATTAGAAATCCTCCAGATAGTGTAATTTCTGTGAAGGAAAATGTACCTATCAGTTTATCATTTAATGACATTTGTCATTTCTAAATGACAGTGAGGACGGAGATGTGCTGACTCTTCTACAAGCACTTAGTCCTCTCAGTTCCTTCAGGTTGAAAAATCTGCAAGGCATTCTTCTTGGAGACATTTCATATAGAACCAATGGCATTTAAGACTTCTTACAACCAAGGAATGAAAGGGACATGTTAAGCATCTCATACGTCCCTCACATCATCCCAGGCTCGGTGGGTCATTTCGTTTAACCCCTACCACAGTCTTGCCAAACAGGACTACCATGTAGAGATTTTTATGGATGTGGAAGTGGACATGGAATTTGAGTCACTCACGCAGGGATTCCAAGCTTTTTATCTGCCTCCAAAGCCTAAGCTCCTCCTACTGTACAGCTACTTTTTCCTGCAGCTGTCAAAACTTTAAGAAAATGTTTTCAGAGAAGAGCCTAAGCAAAAAAGAGACAGCACTTTAATCTCTGGGAATTTTTAGCATTGAAATGAGCCAGCTCTCCCAATCAAGAAGGCATGATAAAGAATGATGAATGCAAATGTCCGATTTACAGACAGGCAGAGGAACACTGAACATCTTTACTCAATTCTGGATTGCTGATACTCACAGAAGGAAAGCGGATATGCAGACAATCTGGGAATATAGGCCTTCTAAATTCGTGACCGTGCACTGCGTTTTTTCTCTCCTTTGAGTTTTAATAGTAAATTATCACTGTCCTATTACAAGATCTTACTTCCTGGTCATTAGCTTCACAAACATTTTTTTCAAGGCGAATTTACCCCGTGCTGAAGAGTCTGATTCAGAGGCACTGGATGTCCTCATCTGCGCTTCCCATTCCAGTCTCTGTTTCATTTCTCCTCAAACCAGTTCATATGTTTAGACTGACGTCAAGGATCAGTGAGACCAAAATCCTCACATCTCCAGACTAATCTGATTTCAGACACAGCACTGCTTCAAAGGAGAAAAAAAAAAGCTACAACATAAGCAATCTAGTAACTAGAAAGAAAAGGGGCAGAATGCTCATGAGTAGAAAGAAACAGAGGGGCTGTTGAGTGGCTCTGAACAAGAACGTATTAGGTAATGAAATCTAATGTATTTGCTATTCACTTTGTTTAAAAGCAGCCCAAACATTAAAGGTGAAGACAAAGAGTTCCACAGGCAGAATTTTACACAAAACCACAAGGCAGATAATTGAGGGTTTGACTACCCAGCTTCAAAAACTCGTAGCTAATCAAAGGTTTCTCATTTCTGGTGTACTAGACAGAGTTCTCTGACCCATGCTTAAGAACACAAACTCAATTTATGTTCCCCAGGCAGTAAGATTTTTTTTTATCCAAAGATAAAATACCGATCCTCTACAAGTTGCATAGTTTTTCTAAGTTTCTTAATCAGCCTCTTAAACTTTATTTCTTAAAATCTATGTGTAACCACAATCTCAAAATTAAAGAACTGTAGTTATATATACAAACCTCAGTGCCTGTATGAATAAAGCTAGAAACATTTTCTTTATGGAGTCCTTATTTATTCCTTTACAAATAAAATATTACTAACTTGGATGCTGTGAGTTACACAATTAAAGCAAATGATCTCAAGTGGGCAGTGGCTTTGAAAGAAAAACATATCAAGTACCTACCATGAACATGGCATTCTTCTAAGTACTTTAGAATTTTCTTCACCGCTTGAGACAACCCTGAGGAAAGTATTGGTATCCCCCAAAGTAGGAATGATGAAGGGGAGTCCTGAAGAAGTAGCACACTCCTGGGATACAAAGAGCAACCGGCTACCTGGGTTCTCTCTCCCCCCCCCTCCCCCCGCCATACCACGTGGCCCTTCTTAAATTCAGGAGAAATGAGAAGCACCAGCTGGGAGTGAGACAGATGGATTGAAGCCCCCAGTCCACCATTTTGTAGTTGGTTTGCCTTTAAAAAGGTGATTAACTGGATTCATTTTCTTATCTGTAAAATGGGGAAATAGATCTGAATGTCAGAGTGGATACAGACATTGAATGCTTAACATAGGCCAGTTACAATTATTCATCTCCAAAAAGATTATGCTTATATACTGCTTACAATATAAATATAAAAATACATTGGCTAAAACAGACTAAGGGCCAAAGAATGAAGGAGTAAAGGAACATAGGAACAAACGAAGGCAATACAGTTAACTGAAACTCGAAGCCTTCCAGAGGCCAAAGCAAGCCATCCTATCACTCTTTTTCTCCAAGAGCAGATCCTACATGAGTTTCTGAGGGTAGAGGAATTCAAATGAAGGACCCTATGGAGGAAATTCTAACGGCAGCGTCCACAGAATTAGCTTCGTAGAAAAGCCTGAAATAAATAGACATTAAGCGGTTGTTTCTTGTACCAGCAGCCTTAACTGAGAGACAAAGGCCTTATCAATACACTGTGATGCTGTGGCAACAGCTCAGCAGGAGATTAAAGTAACTTGGCTCAATTGTTGTGACTCTACCAGCGACCCCAGGGGTTCTCCAAGTGCGGGTTGCAGCATTAGGATCACCTGAAACTTGCTCAAACTAATTCTCAGACCGCGCCCGAGACCTACAGAGTCAGACAAGTTGGGGGTGGAGACCTGGAATGGGTGTTTTAACAAGCCCCCCAAGTGATTTCGAAGTTTGCTCCAAGGTGAGGATCAGTCTTCCGCCCTGACTCAAGTCCAGGCAGGACCTGAAGAACGCCACAGAAGTGGTCCCAGTGGTAGACTGAATTTTCAGACCCTGTAATTTGGGCCATGCCCTCAAGCCAAGCCCTGCTCTAAAAATTAGGTCCGCTCCATTTGCCTCCCAAGATGTTAGCTGCCCAACACCTATCTGTAAGTTTACTGGTCAAGTGGGCCTGCTAAATGAAGAAATGGCACTTCACCCCTGTGTCTTTCTTCCCAAGAACCCATAACCCTGGTCTATCCAGGAGAAAACCACTGACAAATCCCAGCTGAGGGACATTCTACACAATACCTGAGCAGCACACCTCCCAACTGTCTAGGTTATCAAACACAAGGCAAGTCTGAGAAACTATCACCGTCTCAAGAAACCTGAGGAGACGTGAAGACTATAATTAATGTGGGGTCCTGGATGGGGTTTCCCAACAGAAAAAGGTGTTAGATCAAAGAAAAAATGCTAAGGAAATAGGAATCAAGTATGGATTGTACCTAATATTCCCATTAATACTGGTTCATCACTTGTGAAAAATGTACGACATCAACTTAAGATGTTCCAATAGGGGGGGGAAAGACTATAGGAGATGTCTCTGCACTATCGTTTCAACTTTTCTAGAAGTCAAACTATGCCAAAATTAAGTTCTAAAAATTCAGTCTTTCTAACTGATAAGCACATAGAAAACCATTTGCATGCCAAGTCTTCTCCCTAATAGGAAAACACAGGTTTCTGCAAAAAAAAAAAAAAAAAAAAAAAAAAAAAAATGTGTTTTTCTACAAGTCCTGAAGCATTAAGGTTTTAACATCTTCCCTACTTTCTAGCCTGTCCCCGAAAGTATTCTATGAAGGGACTGTAAAGTTTTCGTATACTTTTCCCCCTTCTTCTCTTTAGCTGGACATGAATCTTCCCTTTTCCCTATTTGAATGACCTCGTGCCGGCCTCCCCACATCTGTTTAAGTGAGCACTATTGTAAGCTTCAGTTAATTGTATCTTAAATTTGAATATTCCATTTCCTTATCCTGGACACTTTTACTTAATGAATCTAAATGATTCTATTAAACAGGAGGCACTCAGCTTCCTTTTAATTATCTTGAGAACTCTGGAAGACAAGTGGGACCGCTTTGTTCCAGGTGACCTTAGACTGAAGCGAAAAGTCATCCTTCACATGTTTTAGATACTTGGGAGAAGCAGCTATAAAAGGCAACATAACAATCAAAATTTTCACAGTCATTTGGCAAAGTAAATTTTGAGAGGGGAGTTCTATCTAGTTTATTAAACAATAAACAAAAATAAAAACCATTTCGGCAGTGCTCAGCTCCAAATTAATACAAACAGGTCCAGAGAAGCATGGGATAAAAGTGATGATAAGAGGGAGATTTAAGGCAGGGAAACAGCCCTCTAAGGATAAACCCGTGAGTTTATTATAGCTCAGCCGGTAAAAAACAGAACTGGCTTCAGGTGCCTACCCCACGAGACACACAGAACAAGTCAAAATAAACCCACTGCCTCCTCTCATGCAGGAGGGACCAAGAGATGTTTGTTTTCTCCTTTGCAAAAAGAAAATAATCCCCTATGTTTGACAGCAGCTCACAGTTCCCAGTCTATTTTTTTGTATACTGTGTCATTTGATCCTTATAAGAAACCAGTAAAACTAACAGGGCAGGGATTACCTTCCGTTCACAGATGAGCAAAGTGAGTTTAAAGAATTTACCTAACTCGACTTGGGTCACACAGCTAGTAGTGCAAAGCATGAACTTGACCTCTCATTTTCTGATTTCGGTTCTCTGCTCTTTACACATCACCACAAAGCTATCTGGAGATGCCTTTCGGCTCTAAAATTCCATTACCCTTTGACTAAGAAATGGCTTTGAAATTTCAAATTCATAATCTTCCCTCTCCAGCTAAATAAATATGAATGTTCCTACATCTCTACCAAAAAAGTCAATATGTTTTCCCAGTTCAAAATGAGAAAGAAGATTGGAAATTTTAAAAGCAAAAGAATCAATCATAATTTCAGCATCGCTCATAGATTTTAAAGGCTTTGCCTGCTTTTAAAAAAAATGGGGCAATTCTTCATAAGAGCTTAATAAAGCTGCAATCTAATCTGAAACCAGTAAATTATCATGAAACAATGTAAGTCAGAGGGTCTAGGATTTTGTTGTCTTCCTCAGTCTAAACAGTAGTAGGTGACAGCAAGTTCGTACACAAAGTTAGAGTAATGCAGGGCAAATAAATGCATATTTTTCCCATAAATCATGGTACAAAACATTAGAATAAACAATCTTCAATTCTGCCGTTTCAACCGTGAAAGGAGAATCTAAGCCATGATAATTCAATTATGAACAGTGAGAATAAAATCTTTGTGAAATTGATTACACTGGGAGGCAGGTCATGCCGTTGACCACTTGTGAGGAGCTCAGCGGAATTGGCAGACATATCCCCTCCTTGACGTTTCCACTGAATGTGGTGTTTTGTTCCCAAGTTGAGTGATCCCTCCCCTTGTTAAATGCTAAATAAAAAATAACAAGGTGTTGTGGGTTCTCTCCCAAGCGTAATATGGTAACATGTAACTTGCAACGTTATCCAGCTCTCTCAGCAGGTTTGGTGACAATGTCATACCAACAGCGGTGAGCCGGACTCAAATGCTGTACTTCCTCTCGACACTGCAGCTCTTTCAGGGACAAGAATGACCAAATAAAAGGACAAATAATGAAGAAGTATTTATAACACATTAAAACTCTTTCAAGTAACTTAAGGTATTAGGTTGTGGCCTAGCAGAGATGGGCAAAGGCATTGTTGGGGTCCACTGCTAAGGTGACAGAAGTTGTAGGGTTACCTTTTGAGCAAGCTACTGTAATCCAAACACGAGTATGATGGCATCCTGACATTCCCCTTCACTTCAACTTTGTAAAACTGTGTATGCAACTATAATCAACTTTTGATATTTCTTAATAAAGGTATTGAAAATAATAAAAAAAATTTTTTCCAGGGGAAACTGACATTTGATTTTATTGTGTCAAGGACATTACAAATGGTGGATCCAGTCAACACCTGCAGGGCATGGGTGCCTCATCTGCTGAGGCTGCTCCCACTCCTGGGCAGGCAGTGCCATGAACCTCAAAGGTGCCTCCCACCCCAAGATTCCAAAGAGACCGGTGTGCTGGTGGTGTGGAAGCAATAGGAATGCAGCGAGGTCAGAGTTACAGTGTCCAAAGCCCATATGACACCTGCCCCCTGCCCCAGCTCGCACTCTCGACGGTGCCCACCTCCACAGAGCTGGAGGCCAGCAACCACATCTTTGTGCCCCCTCTGTGGCCCATGGCCCTCCTGCTCCCAAACCAGAGATGCCACCTTCACAGAGCCAATGCTGTTGGCCACAGAATTTTGGATTGGTTAATTTCATAAGATAAAAGTACATTTTAATCAAGAAAAAATTCAACATGAAAGGCTCAGACATTCTTGGGGGTACTGGGAAGGGGAAGTCCCACTTCTTCCTCGCACCTTCCCAGCATCATTGTGGAGGTGGGGCTAACAAGTTTTTCTGAACTTGGCAGGAAGGGGGTTTGGGGGGCAGGGAGACTTTGCTCCGTCTGAATATTTCTCCTCGGGGACTGCCTGGCTGCCAGATGGTTTGTCTCTGTGTGCCTCTTGCCTATGTTCTATGGCCTCCCTGTGTAATCAATTTCACAATCAGGGATTTCAATTTTTGGCTAAGTAGTTATAAAAAAAAAACCCAAAAAATAGTTTTACATATTCCCTCAGAAATACAGAGACAGAACGGTCTTTGAAATACCAGATTTACTACATTTATCTCCGTATCTTGAAGAGATCCTTGCATTCACTGCCATGTTCACTGCGGCATTATTCACAGCAGCTGAGATATGGAAGCAGCCTCAGTGGACTTCAGCGGATGAACGGATAAAAAAAAAAAATGTGGTGTCCTCATGCAGAATATTCTATTATTCAGCCTTTAAAAAGAAAGAAATCCTGCCCTTTGAAACAACATGGATGAACCTGGATAACACTATACTAAGAAAAATCAGCCAGACACTGACAAATAGGACATGATCTCCTATGTGCAATCTCAACAATTTCCATCTGATAAAAGCAGAGAATACAGTGGTAGTTGTCAGGGGCTTGAGGGAGAGGGAAACACGGCCATGTTGGTCCAAGGGTACCATGTTTCCACTATGCGGTATGAATAAATTCTGAAGATTCAATGTACATCACAGTGCTTATACGTAATCAAACGGTATCGTAGACGTTAAACTTGGTGAGACTACATCCGAACTATTGTTCTTACCCCTCCACACATACACCATCCACACAGTTAACTGCAGCAGTTGATTAATATGTTAATTAGCTTCCGGTGGTGAGCAGTTCCCAAGGTACATGCACATCAAAACATCACACTGCCTTGTTGAGATGAGCACTGGGTGATGTATGTAAGCGATGGATCACAAGAGTCTACTCCCAAAACCAAGAGCATACTGTATACACTGTAGGCTAGCCGACTTGACAATAAATTACTTAAAAACAAAAAAACAAAAAACAAAAATAATCACACTGTCTAGCTGAAATAGATCATTTTTATTTGTCAATTTTACCTCATTGAAGAAAAAAATAAATTTCTCTGACAACAGCTACAAACTCAGAAAAGCAGTATTTCACCAGCAATTGAGAACACATATACACCTCTCCCATTTTTAAATCCTATTGAAAATACAGGAGTGCTCCAACAACCAATAAATCTGTCTGAGCGCTACAAAGCTGAGAAGGGTAACTAACATCCGAACAGAGCAGAGCGGAAATTCTCAGAGGCATAAAGCGACTCCAATGGATAACAAATTTCAACACCGTTGAGGAATTTTTAAGTGTCAAGACCGAAGCGGGGGGCAAAGGCAGGGAAACAGGACTTGTGCCCCGAAGGGGCCTGCAATCTCCAAACCGGAAGGCAAGGAGGCTGAGACAGCAACAGGCGGTAAGCAGACGGGGGATGACCCAAAGGAATAGGACACGGCTGTCAGAGCCCGTAGCCACCGAACCAGGCTAGAGCGTGCCCCGCGACTACACGGAACACTGGAATGAGGACACGGGCCCTCGGAGAGGTCCTCCCGTCAGCCAAGGCCACAGTGAGGCCGGGGCGCCCCACACCCCAAAGAAAGGGCGCGCAGCCGGCTGGGCTCCGCGTCGCCTGGTCCCAACAGGACTCAGCGCCCAGGAGCCCCGCATGCGCTCCCTGCACGGAGGACCTGCGCTTCACCCGGCTGGTGCAGATGCACCGAGGCCAGCGTCTACACTGTGCACAGAACTCCAGGACCCCTCACACGAGCGAGGAAAACCAACAAAACGAAAGCAAAGCAGCCAACCCAACAATCAGAAAAACTGCCCAGAGCCGCTGCCGGTCCAGAAAACAGGAAAAGTTAGGAAGTTGTCCAGCGAGCTTCGGATCCCTTTAGAAAGAAGAGGCGTCCGTCCACAAGTGTAGGATGGCACCCCGGGCAGCTTCACCGGCGAGATCTGAAAGCGGGGAGCACGGGGAGAGGGCCCCAGGGCGGGGGCAGGTGCAGAAAGCTAAGGCTCTTACCCGCAAGGCCTGTCTCCCGCGCCTCGACGCAAGATCTCCGCACGCGGCCGCTGCCATCTACACGGTTTAAACGCAGGCCTTCGCAAGGCCTACTCACCACGCCGTCCAGGTGGACTCAATAATACAGTGTTCGCTCAAGGCTGCGTCCTGCCAAACGGGTCCAGCTGTGGGAGCACGTGGGGCCTGGGGAGCGCACCGTGCGAGAACCGGGAGGGGCGAGGAGCCTCCGCCTCCGGGGTCAGCCAACGGTCACGTCCTCTCTTTGACCTTCACCAAGAAGCAACCCAGTACTTGAAAATTTAAAATAGCATGGCCACTTTTCAAACGCTCCGCGGAGGGGCCCAGGGCATAATTTGAAGCAGGAAAATCAAGTCAGGGGATTCTCCGGGAGTACAATACCTTAATAAGAAGGATGAATCGGGGAGCGGGGGCCTTGAGACAAGAACTCAAAGGCCTGGAGGGTAAAGTCAGTGGTTCCAATATCCTATTAACAGAGGTTTCAGAGCGAGGAAAGAGAGAACAGGGAGAATGGAGCTGATCAAAGAAATAAAAGAGAAAACGTTCACTGAGCTAAGGTAACTCTTCAGGTTGTAAAATTCACAAGGTGTCCTGCCACTGTAATTCAAGGACATCAATGTACACAAGTACTGGTAACATTTCTGAACAAGGACAAAAGCTTCCTAGAGGTAAACCAAGTTCCTTACCAAGAAATGAGAACTTGACTGACACCACAGTTCCTATCCATAACGTGGGATGCTAAAAGGCAGTGGGGGGATAAAGGTCTCTGAATTCTCTGAATACATGGCTAGTGGAAATGTAAACTGATACAACCTTTGTAGTGAGCAACTTGGCATTAACTAGCAAAACTATGGACACACATACCCTTTGGGGCACCTGGGTGGCTCAGTCCGTTAGGCATCTGGCTCTTGACTTCAGCTGAGGTCATGATCTCACAGTACATGAGACTGAGCCCTGCCTCAGGCTCTGTGCTGGAGAACAGGGCCTGCTTGGGATTCTCTCTCTCTGCCCCTCCCAACTCGTGCTGGCTCTTGCTCTCTCTCTCTCTCTCTCTCTCTCTCTCTCAAAATGGATGAATAAACGTTTTTTTAAGAAAGGGGTTAAGAAGCAAGAATGCACATACCCTTTGGCCGTGCTGCTCTGCTCCTGGGAATTGACACTACAGGGTACGTGCACACAGGTACAAAATGATGTGCAGAAAGGCATACCGATGGGCTAAGCAGAGAGGGCCCACCAAAGCTCAGCAAGGTGTCTCCACCAAATAACCAGTCTTCTTCATCCTCTTGGATTTCTTTCATTTCCTCAGAGGTCCAACAGGCTGCCTGTAACACCGTTCCTTCCCCCTCCTACCCATCTAAAGGTCCCAGACTCTTCTTTCCCAAACAATTTTCTGTTGATGTACATCCACAAGTAAGACAGTGATATATTTTGGTACTTCTGGAGTATTTTTATGTATGCCCAAACATTCCTCATTCAGAGGTCACTGGCACTACTGGAGAAGGCCAAACTGAAAGATTCCATAAGCCACGTTTCCCTCCCATTGAAGGAAGAAGGTCTTTCTTTTTCTCTCTAAATTTATGATTTTCTGAAAGGAGCTTGCAAATGAGATCTGTTACAGTCTGCCCAAGAAGTGTAAGATATACCTAGAAGTAGCCAATTTGTAAGGAGAAAAGAACACAAGCAGAAGATGAGAGGAGAGACAAAGAAAAGAGTTTGAAAATTCAGTCTACAAACTACAGGTTGCCTGGAAAGTGTAGGAGGGTCTCCTCTATGAGCTCAGCGTGGGTCTGTTTTAAGCTAATTCAAAACCCTTCCAAATGAGCTTATTACATTCTAATTTGGTGGCTCAGAACCTAATAAGAATTCAGATCAAACTGTTCTTCTTTCTCAAAGAGACAGCATTGTCAAAGAGCCAAAATTGGAGTGGGTGTTTGGGGGATTGAGTTCCACAGCCTTCACATTATGATTCACCTCTCCACCGGCGAACCCTTCCCCCACCTCAATAGCATCTGTCATACATTTTTATTCAAATTCATCTCCACAAAGGGCAATCAGAAGCTGAAGAGACGCTCCTAAAGTTACCTCCACAAAAATAAAAGTCAATAGCGTGGCCGGCTGACACACAGAATGTCAGGAAGTGCAGAATGATGAGGACCAAGAAAAAAGGCAAAACTGTGTAGAGCAGTAGAAAAGGAAACAATCACGGGCCAGGATGAAAAATTAGGGCAATTATCTGGATAATTCAGCTTCAGAACTCGCTTCCTGATGATTGACATAAATGTGTTTGCTTCTCTGGGCTCCATTTTCACAGTAGATGGAACACTGGAGATGTAATAATGGCTTTCTATTTACAGTAAGTTTAAAGGAAATATACCTTCTCTGCTCCTGCTTTAAACTTTATATCTGGTATGAAGGAATATTTTATAAATATGATGCTACCTGACAGTTTGGTTTAGTAGGAAAATAAAATTTCTTCCTGCCTGGATTGTGGCTTGCCTGGATTATCCAAATATCACACATTGGTCCCAATTCTTCACCTGAGTAGACTTCTAGAATTGGGTTAACGAGACTCATCGACTTAGAGCCAAGTCATAGATCATAGTAAGTGTGCCAGGACCTGCACCTACTAACTGTTTCATCCCTACTTTCACTTCACATACATACACACACGTTCACAAGCATACACACTCATGCTCTCACTGTGGACAAACACACCGTTCCCTGCTTAGATGAGAGGAATGCTAGAACTTTGGAAAAGAGTATTCATATTTAGTAATGTTTACAATTCTCTACAAGACCTTTAGGATACTGGTGAAATATAACTTAACAAAATAAAGAGTAGAGGAAAGGGAACTGGTATTGGTTGAGCAGCTAATTTGTACCATGCTCTATAGAGCACATTGTTTTTCTTTACTTCATTAAATCTTTATATAATCCTTGTAACAAGGGCATTTTGAGATGAGAAAATATAGGAGGCTTAGAAAAGTCTAAAACCTTGCCCAACATCAAACAGTTAGTAAGTGGCAGGGCCGAGAGACCATACTAAGAATCATCTGGTTCTAAAATCAGACCCACTGACACTCCTGAAGATTAAAGGACACAAACATACACAAGTCTCAAGGGCATCTACAATGAACTAGAAAAAAAACTTCCCAAACAGAAGATGAGAAACATTTGGTTTTCTCTTTGAGCTAAATGACACCCTAGCATCAGTAGTGATGATACAAGCACGAAAAGAAATGTCCTTTCTTCTCTTTGGGGCACTCTAAGATGTATAAACTCCTTTAAACCACTGGCAGTCTCATAATTGAAAGGAACAGCTTCAACTCTTCCTAAGAGACACCAAATACCGATGACATGTAATAACTCCTAAGTGCTGCAAAGCACAACTCTGAAGTTCATGAATCAAGAGGCTGGTATGCACAAGTGAGTCACTTAGCGAGTGAACCTACTCTATTGTCCAGTATTCTCCCCCAATTTGGGTTTGTTAGTTTTTACTTATTGTGATGTTCATCATCTACTAAAGAGAATCAGGTGACGTGGTAGTTATTCATGAATGTCAAGGGTATTATAGGGGTGAGAACGGAGAAGCCCACCGAAATGGAGGCCTCATCACCTATATTAAGCCTATAAAGGGAAACTTGGTAAGCTACCATTAGAGAGGAGCTTGAGCATTTTCAAGATCTTAGCACTTGCAGGACACTGCCAAGAAAATGGACAGCTCCACCTTACACATCACACCCATCAACTTCTGTAGTTCGGGTCCATGGTGAATGACATTACAGTTCCCAGAGTTACGTATTACAATGAATTAAAGTGGAATAGAACCATGGTGTTGTGCTCCACTAGTTGGCCTCTGCTCATGTCATATTTACCACCATGCAAGGGGCACACTATCACCTACAGGCTGCGGATCTCCACCATGACTACTGTGTCAGGAAACCTTACCAGTTTCTGTGACTGCCCAAGGAATGACTTCTCACTTAGCTGCCAAAATTTGGAAGCACTTGGGGATCCATACTGATAAATTAAACACTATTAACCAGCACACCTTCAATATCTGCTGTGGGCTTGGCACCCCAGGAGAACATACGTTAAGTACAACCACAATGAGATATTGCCTTAGACTGGTCAGGGTGGCTAAAATTAACAACTCAGGAAACAAGAGGCAAGGATGTAGAAAAAGGAGAACCCTCTTGCACTGCTGCTGGGAATGCAAACTGGTGCAGCCACTCTGGAAAACAGTATGGAGATTCCTCAAAATATTATAAATAGAACTACCCAGCAATTGCTCTACTAGGTATTTATCCAAAGATTACAAAACTGCTGATTTGAAAGGGCACATGCACCCCAGTGTGTATAGCAGCACTATCAACAATAGCCAAATTATGAAAAAGTCCAAATGTCCATCAACTGATGAAGAGATAAAGAAGATGTGGTGCATATATGCGGTGGAATACTACTCGGAAATGAAAAAGAATGAAATCTTGCCATTTGCAACAACGTGGATGGAATTGGAGGGTATTATGCTAAGCGAAATAAGTCAGTGAGAGAAAGACAGATATCATATGATTTCACTCACATGTGGAATTTGAGAAACTCAACAGATGAACATAGGGGAAAGGAAGGAAAAACAAGATAAATACAGAGGGAGGCAAACCATAACATGTTCTTAAATACAAAGAACAAACCGAGGGCTGCTGGAGGAAGATGGTGGTGGTGGTTTAACTGGGTGATGAGTATTAAGGAAGGCACTTTTCGGGATGAGCACAGGGTGTCATATGTAAGAGATGAATCACTGGGTTCTACTCCTGAAGCCAAGACCAACTTGACTAACTTGAATATAAATTTAAAAACGAATAAATAAAATAAAATATATTTTCAATTGAAAAAAAGGGAGAGAGAAAGAACTTTCTTCCTTATTGATCCTAACATCAACTATTCTACTTCAGAATGAATAGCAAATGGAAGTTCAAACGTGGAAACTCAATTTCAACAGGCAGAGACTATCAAGATCAACTTCTGAATGACTGTTCCTGCCAACTCTTCAAGGGCTGCCCACATATATATGGATACAATTGCTTTCTTGAACTGAAAGAAGACAACACGTTAGAAATATAAAAACTGGGACTGTTTGGAAGTCTTTGGAACTCACCCAACATTAATTCATCAGAACCCGAATAAAACTGGGTGGGATGACAAGACCATGCCATGAAAGGAAGATCTGCTGCTGCTCCCTCTGTGTCCTTTTGTTTCACTAGACTTTTATTCTTTTCTGTCTTGATGCCCCGTAAGGGGCCCATATAGATGCTTCCAGCACAGGGCACAAGACTGCAGTGCAGAAACAAACCTTAGAAATCAACTCAGTAAAAGCCCTCCCTAGTGCTTGTCCAACTTCAGTTAATGCTAATCTCTTCATTCCTGCCTAAGGGTTATCAACTTACAGAAATAGGGAAAATGGCAAACGACATCAAATCAAAATGAGATATAATTAAGATGATCCACCAAAATAGTTCAGATCTGCTGGCCACGATTTGCTTTTTTTTAATAGTATATATTTGATTCAGAGAAGAAACACTGACAGGGCTATAATTATTACCACAAATTTAATTATAAACACCAAAAAATAAATTTAAATCTAAAACATGAATTTACAATAAAGAAAATACTCAAAGCGAGCTTATTAAATAATGTCATTTTGCCGCTACTTCTTACAAACGAAAATTTTTAAAAAGGCAAATAAGGGCACCTGGGTGGCTCAGTCAGTTAAGCATCCAACTCTTGATTTCTGCTCAGGTCATGATCTCACAGTCATGAGATCAAGCCCTGGGATGGGCACTGTGCTGACAGTGCAGAGCCTGCTTGGGATCTCTCTCTCCTCTCTCTCTGCCCTTTCCCTTCTCTCTCTCTCACTCAAAAATAAAATAAAATAAAATAAAATAAAAATAAAATAGGCAAATAAATTTCACTGTCTTCCACTGATTTTTAATAAACAGCTGATAGCTCTGTCCTGAGTTCTGATTCCAATTCTATATAAATTGATCATAAAATCACATTTAAATTAGAAAAGGAAATTCCATTGCCCTAGTGCTAACTCTTGTGGTTAACTAGCTCCACACACAAGTGGGGAATTACCGTCTTGTCAAATACTCTATAAGCTCTTTTAGCTATAATTCATAAAGCAATGCATCGAGATTGGCATTATTGTACATTAAATGCAGAATCAGCTTGGAAGTCTTCTTTTCATTGTCAAGTAAGAAATTGTGAAGATAAATGAACCCTGGGAATTTCAAGATCTGGAATGCGATGCCAGCTGGTGCATGGAAGAAATGAATTCAATCAGGCTACCTGATGTTTCCCGCTGCTGCCTGGAGCAAAGCCGTCTGCAAGGTTGAAAGAGGACCCAATTTGTCCTTGTCTCTCTCATGGTTTACGTGCCAGGGAAAAAAAATAATCTCTTTAACTCTGTTTAAAGAAAAAATATATATAAACTGAAGGAAACTTTATAGCAAGCCTAATATACTGGATTCTGGAGATGGAGGTGCAATCGTGACAATTGATTTTAACGACTAGGGTTCATTAGATAGGAAGATTGATACTGTACTATGGCTAGTTTCTAAAAATAGAGATACATTTTTTAAACCGGCCTTGTGCTTTTTAACCCTGTGGTTTTCACTTGATAAAAGCCATGGTTCAGAAAAAATGAAAAACCAAACTTTCAGAAGTTTGAATGAACTACTGTGCTCTTCTATTACACATTTTAATTCATTTTATACCTCTTTTTACAGTGTCTCCAAAATTCATCTGTTTGAGAAATATGTGTGAACTACCTATTCTGTGGTGAATTCTGTGCTAAATGTTGGAGACACAAACATTTGTGTCTCCACAAAAGTAAGACAAACTCCCTCCTTGAGGGGCCTTAAGTTTCCAAAACATAATAGTGCTGAAAACCAAACCACAAATACCAGTATGTCCTTTTATAAAATCATCTGGTGATAACAGAAAATATGAGATGATCACACATTAGTCTCTGAACTTCAAGAATAGTATGAGGTAGAGATACTACTTGATGGAGAATGGATCTTTCTGTCTGGAAGGACAATGTCAGAGAGGGGTTGGGATTAAAAGCTAATACAATTGGGAATAATATGCCTAATTTAAATTTAATTATGGCCATCCTGCAAGACCCAACCTTCTGCTTTTCTATAATATTATTTCTCCCTCAGAGGTCTAGTCCACTTTCATGACCAGCCATCACCTTCCTCTTGGGGACTCTGAGTTAACTTCACTTTCTGCTCTAAGCTTTCAAGTTCTACTAAGGTGTCTTACTGCCACTTAAAATTTAGGACATTTGGGTCCTCAGTTAGTTGACCATACAACTCTTGATTTTGGCTCAGGTCATGATCCTAGGGTCATGGGATCCAGCCCTGCGTCTGGCTTCACACTGAGCATGGAGACTGCTTAAAATTCTCTCTCTCTCTCTCTCTCTCTCTCTCTCTCTCTCTCTCTCCCTCCACCTCTCTCCCCTACTAGTATTCTCTCTCCCTCCCTCCCTCCCTCTCTCTCTCTTTCTTTTTCTCTCTCTCTCATAAAAAAATTAACACAAAATAATAAATAAAATAAAATTTAGGACATTAAAAATAATATCACCTCAGTCCCTGAACCAGCTTCCTCTCTTGCCTTCTCCATTTTTGTTATTAATGCCATTCTCAAAATCACTCAAATGCAAAACTCTGGAGTCAGTTTTGCGCAATTAAATGTACCACCAAATTGTCTTAGGTATTCTCCGGACAACCTTAATTTTCCTACCACTCCAGTGTAAAAGGCACATCATAGTCACACTCTGGGAACAACAGAGTTACCAACTAGTAACCTCTTAATTGGTTTCCAGGCCTTCAGTCCTATAATTCACCGATCTAGCTCCACACAAAATTGACTACAAATATTTAGTGAATAAATACATGCGAGATTAATTTTCCTAAGCCATTCTTTCACATCCTCCCCTCCCCAGAAAATCTTTGACAATTCACCCCCTGATCTCATAAGAATAAACTAGAGCTTTTTTACTCTAGCACTGAAGATCTTTTTTTTAATTTTTTTATAGTTTATTTATTTTTGAGACAGAGAGAGACAGAGCCTGAGTGGGGGATGGGCAGAGAGAGAGGGAGACGCAGAATCTGAAACAGGCTCCAGGCTCTGAGCTGTCAGTACAGAACCCAACGCGGAGCTCGAACCTACAAACTGCAAGATCATGACCTGAGCTGAAGTCGGATGCTTAACCGACTGAGCCACCCAGGTTCCCCTTGAAGATCTTTTTTTAATGTATTTATTTATTTTGAGAGAGAGAGAGAGAGCGAGAGCAAGCAGTGAAGGGACACTGAGAGAGGGAGAGAGAATCCCAAGCAGGCTCCACACTATCAGTGCAGAGCCCAACACAGGGCTCAGCGCAGGGCCCAAATTCGCAAACCGTGAGATCATGATCTGAGCATAAATCAAGAGTTGAACACTTAACCAACTAACCCACCCATGCACCTCGAAGATCTTTCTTAATATACCCCCAGGTTCTTTTCTAGACTTTTCCCTTCTGATTCCTGCACATGAATTTGCATCTCCAGTTAAAATGATCCTTTTAGGACACCTAGGTGGCTCGGTCGCTTGAGCATCCAACTCCAGATCAGGTCATGATCTTGTGGTTTGTGAGCTCCAGCCCCACATCGGGCTCACTGCTGTCAACCCGTCAGTGCAGAGCCTGCTTTGGATCCTGTGTCCCCTCACTCTGCCCCTCCCTTGCTTATGCTCTCCCAAAAATAAGGAAATTTTTAAAAAATTACCTTTTCACTACGCACCCCCAAATCTCATCACTTTCTAGCGTCTTCCCGAATCTTTCCAATCCTTCAAGATGCACTGTCATTTGATGTTTATTATATGCTCCCTTTTATTGTTTGAAATCTCTATGATATCACCTTCTAAATTCCAGTGTAACTGATTATATTGAACCACATGAAGGTGTCACTATTTAACCAATATTTAACCAAACAAATAGCAACTTCATATGGTTCAATAGAGTAAGTGCTGTATCTTTATGCTCCAGAGTTCCTAGAACAAACCTCACATAATGGATACTCAATTCTATTTCATCCGATTTTCTGACCCCCCATTTGTAAGCTGGGCAAGGAAGTGAGAAGACAATAATTTACTAAAATAGAGATGGTAGTTTTTCTCCAAATTTGCTATTCCTGCAGGGTCTATCATAATTTTGACTCCATAATCACATGAGGACTTCCACACAGAAAATACTACTTCCTGCTTCTCTTAGGACACAAGCCAGCTCGTTTTCCTGTGATGCTTCCGTCGTACACCTCTGTTAAACTAATACATTCTATATTAGTCTCCTAGGGTTTACCACAAACTGAGGGTCCTCAAAACAACAGAAATTTATTTTCCCACAGTTCTAGAAGCTAGAAGCCCAAAATCAATGGGTCACCAAAGCCATGCTTCCTCTGAGACTTTAGATGGAATCCTTTCTTGCCTCTTACTAGCTTCTGGTGGTGGCTGTCAGTCGTTGGTGATTGGTGACGTCCAGCTGCAGCATTTCAATCCCTGCCTTCACTGTCGCATAGCAGGCTCCACTCAGGCCGTGGAGTCAGGCCTGTGTCTCTTCTCTTCTTATAAAGACAACGGTCATATTGGATTAAGGGCCCAACAGGCTCTAGGATGACCTCATCTTAACTAATTACATCTGTAATGACCCTATTTCCAAATAAGATCACAGTCTGAGGTACTGGGAGTTAGGGATTCAGCATATCTTTTTGTTGGGGGATATAGTACAACCCATAACAGGTTCATTCTTGAAAATTATAGTATGCGTGAACTGGAGAAAGGCTTAGTTTTACACAACTTATCCTTAAATACCTGAACATTTAAAAAGTCTACAACTTGAATTAAGCATTTAAAGTATACAAGCATGCAGACATTACTTAGTAACCTTCTGAACTATTATTAACTTATTCCAGGCCATAGTCTCGTGCAGAGAGTCAGTTAAAATGTTCTCTTATAACTTACAGAGTAAGGAATTCAACCTGATCTCTGAGCTTATACGAACTCGAGACACTCAGTTACCACCTGGGAGGACAAGTGCTGCAACCCCTTTCCGGAATTCATCAGTTTTTACTCCCCTGTAACTGTTACTACCTGTCCTCTGCACATAAATGGAGAAAAGAGATTATTTTACCTTTTAATCTTCCCTACTCACTTCTGTTTCTACTTAATTCTTCTCAATGTTTCCAAACATATTCTAACTGAACTTTTCACAAGTTATATGCCCAGATCTCACTCTGAGGCCTTCTTCTCTGCTCTATACCTGTCATTCATCTATCCTCCTCTCCTATATCACCTTACTCAACTTATTATATTGTCGCTACAATCTTTTTCTACTAGGTACTGAAAGGAATGTGATCCACTGGAGATAAATTTGATATTCTTAAAGAGAAGGCTGTGCTGTCCCATAAACTCAATCCAGAAAATAAGTCCTAAAATTATGTACTGAAATAGAAACAGTATAGGCATTAAAATGCCAACTACACCACTGAACATCATAATCAATCATTTAATTAACCAAAATTACTCACAAAAGCAGAATATACATATATACACAATATTACATGATAAAAAAACATAATATGAAACATCTATTAAAATAATATTAAGACCATTTAACAATGAATATTCATATGTAATATTAATAAATATCAATAAAAATCTATCATGAAAATGTTTCCCTGTATTTTTTATAGCTATGGAAATACTGTAAGAAAATAGTGGTACTAACGGATTCTAGAAGTGGTAGGAAAATATGCTTAAATGTGTGGTAAGTTTTAAAGGTAGCTAACAAAATAGCGCAAATAGCATGTGCATTTATCAAACTACTGGAGATAAAAGTTGAAACAAATAAAATTCATTAAGTAAAACAAAAGGCTGGAAAAGAAAAGAAAAATCATGGTTAAGAGAAAATATAAAATCAGATGGCAAGAATGTATCCAAGATGTCAGAAATAACATAAATGTGCAGGTTGTTAAATAATCACTGGAAGACAGAGATTCTCACACAGGGCAAAAACAAAAATAAAATAAATTCCAGACATGTGTTGTTTATAAACAATACTCTTCAAATAAAAAATAATGCTCTAAGGGGTGCCTGATTGGTTCAGATGGTTGAGGATCCAACTCTTGATTTCAGCTCAGGTCATGATCTCACAGTCATGAGATTGAGCCCCACCTAAAGGTCTGCACTGAGTGTGGAACCTGCTTGGGATTCTCCCTCTCTCTCCCTGCCTCTGCCCCTCTCGCCCCCCCCACTCTCTCTCTAAAATAAAAAAATAAATAAAAACAAAAGTGATAAGAATTTAAAACAATAATGCTTTATTAAAATAAAGGGATGGAAGATGATTCCTCAGCCAATCTTAGCTAAATGAAAACGGAGTAGGATTCAGAACAAAACATTAAAATGAACAAAAATATTTTATATGTTTTTAAATTGATGAATAGTACAATCCAACAAGAAGATATAATAATCACAAACTTTTATGCATGTAACAACATAGCTTAAAATATTTAAGTGAAAGCTGCCTATAAAGCAAACAAAAGAAGATAAATTATAAGCCATAAATTGCAGGGGGAACACTAACCACTCTT
>CM053579.1:86338961-86389845 GCA_028646485.1 Cryptoprocta ferox
GGGGGGAAGGGGAAGGGGAAAAGGTAAAGGGGGGGTGATGGTCTTGGTGGAGGTCACTTGTGGGGAAGAGCACTGGGCGTTATATGGAAACCAACCTGACAATAAACTATAAAGTTTAAAAAAAAATAAAAATAAAAATAAATTAAAAAAAAAACTATGACTATAAAGATAATTTCTAAAAATTCACCTTCTATGAACTTGTCTCTATACGGAACTTATTGACTGAGGTTCTGTACTATAATCAGGTAGAAAACCAAGAGAAAGGAAAACACAGATTCCAGGAAACCAGGCATGAACACAAGAGAAGAGACAGGAAGTCCCAAGAGGATGGTGGAATGAGGTACGGAGATGACTACTTGGCACAGTCTAAAGAAAACAACGAGGCAAGCCGAATACTATTCTGAAGGCGTCATGAGTGAGATCTTCAAGAAGATGAAACTGGCTGAGTACATGACAGACATGTATATACTGAGAGGCGTCTGGAGTTGAATTAGGAATAAGAACATAGAAAATTAAGCAAATATAAAAACAAGATAATTACTAGCTCCAAGGAAAATTAGAGTAATCAGGTGTGAATAACATTTCTTGGTTCTCAACCTTGCCTGAACATGAGAATCATCTAAGAGGCTTTTAAACTTCCAGAAGCCCCAACTACAACGGCATCAATTAAATCAGAAACAGGAAGCAATTTTTTTAAGCTCCCCAAGAAAGTCAAATGGTCAGCCACTACAAAACCACTGATTTGTTCACAATAATGTAAATCCTGACTATTGATTTAAAAAACTACCACAAACTGAGAGCTTGGGAAACATGGTCAGAAAGTGGGGGGATGGTAAAGATGGGGAGTAATTAAACACAGAGTTAATTCTCCATCTTATGTGATGGTAAGTCAGTTAATATTGCTTGAAACTGACCCATCAGGAAATAGCTATATAAGCATGCTATATAGAGATATAGAGATAAATACCAAATGAATCATCTAAAACACTTGAGAGCAAAAAATAGAAGTGGGGGTGGGGCTTCATGTTTCTTTTGTCTTGTAGAACTGCTTGACTCTTTAAACAATGTGCATGTGTGACTCTGACAAAAATGAAAAGTAAATCTAAAAATATTAATAAAAAGCCAAAATAATGAAGAAAATAACCACAGAAAAACCTGAAATCGGTTTACTGAAAAAGCTAATTAAGTAACAAAAAATGTTAGCCACGAAAAAGAGAACAAAAACACACGTATGGACTGTGAAATGAGACATAACTGGAAACAGATATAATACTGAATAAAATTATAAGAAAATAAAATGTATCACTTTATATCTAATAAGTTTGAAAGCTAGATGACCTGAATGATTTTCTAAGCTATGTAATTTAGTTACGAAAATAGACTTAATAAGATGTAAAAAACATAAATTGACTGATGACCATGAAAGAAATTTCTAAACCTACCATCATAAAAGTCCCCTGGCAGAGAAAGTTTTAGAGAGAAAATGTTTCTGTATTATATATAAATAGTTCCAGACCATAGTAAAATAACAAAATCTTCTCAAATTATAACATAAGCTTGGTTTAATCCCATCACCAAAGCAGCTTCCAAAATTTTTTAAATAAAATTATAAGACATTGATTTATAAGGCTAGATGAAAAATTCTAGGTAAATACTAGCAAATTGAGTCTGTGATTACAGTAATAATATATTAGGATCAAGTAACTAAAATGGAAATATTTTTACCCTTTTTGCCCATCAAATCAGCAAAATAGTAAAAGATTTATGATATTCAGTATTGGCAGAGACATGGAGAAAAATTTGGACAAATATATATGTTCAAGGGTGCTTGTTTCAACATTATTTATAATGTCTGTTTCCTTCTTCAGATTAGGGAAGCTATTTGTTTCTTCAAATACATTTTCTGCCCCCTTTTCTCTCTCTCTCTTCTTCATTGTGACTCTTATAATATAAAACTTATTATGTTTGATGGAGTCACTAAGTTCCCTAAGTCTAACCCCCTTTTCCATAATTCTTCTTTCTCTCGTTTGTTCAGCTTCCTTATTTTCCATTATTTTGTCTTCTAGGTCACTAATTTATTCATCTGATTCTTGCAGCCTGCTGTTTATTTCATCAGTTGTGTTTCTAATCTTGTTTACTGCACCCTTCCTCTTTGATTCATTTTTAACTCTTTTATCTCTGTGGTAAGGGTCTCAGTGATGTCTTCTATTCTCTCAAATCCAGTGAGTATCCTTAGGATTGTTGCTTTAAATTCTCCATCAGGCATGTTACTTATATGTCTTTCACTTAGATCTCTGGCCAGGACCTTATCTTGTTCTTTCATTTGGGAGAGTAGAAGATGAGGACAAATATATAATAAATGTCCATCAGTAGAAGAGTGGATTGGGGTGCCTGCATGGCTCAGTCGGTTAAGCATCCAACTTCAGCTCAAGCCAGGATCTCATGGTTTGTGAGTTCAAGCCCCACATCAGGATCTGTGCTGACAGCTCAGAGCCTGGAGCATGCTTTGGTATCTGTGTCTTTCTCTTTTTCTCTCTCTCTCTCTCTCCCTCCCTCACTCACACTCTCTCTCCTTCAAAAATAAATAAACATCAAAAAAAGTAGAAGAGTAGCTAACTATATTATGCTCCATCCTATATTTTGAAATACTGTGCAGAAGTTTTCAAAATTTAAGTGGATCTCAATCAAAAGATATGTCAAAAATATATTAAGAAAATTTGTTGGGGCACCTGGGTGGCTCAGTCGGTTAACTGTCTGACTTCGGCTCAGGTCATGATCTCATGGCTCATGGCTTCAAGCCCCACATCAGGCTCTGTGCTGACAGCTCACAACATGGAGCCTGCTTCAGATTCTGTGTCGCCCTCCCTCTGACCCTTCCCTGCTCATGCTCAGTCTCACTCTCAAAAATAAATAAACACAAAAAAAACTTTTAAAAAAAGAAAATTTGTTGCCCAACCAGTTTAGCTTAAAAGTATATGTGTTTGTATGTGTACGTTTGTTTATATTAAAATACACTGAAAGAATCAAATTGATATATATTAAGTTAAGGATGGCCTAATTAGGATCATGAGGCTTAAGGAGAGAGGAGTAAGTGAAAAATGACTTTCATTTTTTCACTCTATATACTTTTGTGTTTGAATTTTTACAGTGAGAATGTATCCATGTAATTGTCCAATTAAAAACAACCAATTAAAATGTAAAGATCATGCATGCATATAGACAGATCCTGAAAATAAAGAGGAAAAAAATTTTTAATGAAACCAATTCTATGCTTGTTTTTGTTTGATTTAAGGTGGTTTGATTGTAAGCTGCTAAAAAAAAAAAAAACATCCTAGGGGCACCTGGATGGCTTAGTCCGGTTAAGCATCCAACTTCAGTTCAGATGGTGATCACATGGCTTGTGAGTTCAAGCCCCGCATTGGGCTCTGTGCTGACAGCTCAGAGCCTGGAGCCTACTTGGGATTCTGTGTTTCTCTCTCTTGCTGCCCCTCCCCCACTTGCACCCTGTCTGGCTCTCCTTCAAAAATAAATAAATATTTTTAAAAATTTAAAAACATCCTAGAGTTTTATATGGAACTGGGTTTGTATGGATGGTCCAACCCAATGAGACACTGCAAATATTACCAAACATTACAAGAATATTTTGGAAACAAAAGTTTGAAGGGGGTGACAAGCAAATCTTCCATTCCAAAATGTGTCACTGTGTCACAATCTAGAAATAAGATAAATATATCCTAGGACTGTTTAAAATGTCAATTTAACTATAACATCACTCACGAATTTTTATAATCCAACAAAACACTTGCCTGATGTAAAGATATTTCTGGGTCCAATGAGGCCTTCCCAGAATATAGAAGAGGGATTTGTGTTTTAACCAGACAGGCAACTTATTGCATGATTAAAGAGAATATGCAATTGGTCCCAAACTACTTTCCATTTCCCCTGATAGTAAACAAATCCTCTGATACACATAAAAAATTCAGAAATCAAATAACTGAGTGTGATGTAAAATGCTTTGCCTTTGAGCAGCCTTAAACAGTAATCCATTTGATGGAATCAATCCTGACTTTAGCCTCAAAATTCCAACCTTCATATAGTAATTTAAGTATCTAAGATACAGGTTCTGTCCTATGGCCCTGAAAAAAGCAGTTAAATGTGAAGCACTTAGAACAACTTAGTGATAGAGAAGTCTCCATTTTCACCCTGTTTCTAACCTGGAATATTATTCCCTTTCATTTTCCTAGTTCCCTTATAAGCAGGATGTTCAGGCCATGATTTACTTTAATGAAATTCAGAGAACAGAATTTTCGCATAAAACACTGCCAATATACCTTTATACCCCTAATTTAAGGATCCCTGTTGCTCACCATAAATATTACTTGGTCACTCCATGATAACAAATTAGACAGCAAAAGCACTTAGAGCTGTACATTAATACTTCGCACTTTGCAGACTCCAGGGGACCATTTAAAGTACTGTAGTGAGGTACACGGCAGGGGGAGTGCATGGGAATGAACTATGAGGTTGTTTCTCTGCAGCCCTCCTCCCATCACTGAGGTCACCAGCCCTCTCCTCATGGCTCATCTAGCCCCATGCTTTGAGCTGTATCTTCACCTTAATCTTCAGAAATAGAAGGTACTATAGTGTATCACCCTGACTCAAGATCAAGTTACCCTATACATGTGGCTTTCTCTAATGGCATGCCTAATTATAACGTGTGCGTTTCTTCCATCTTCATAAAATCAGGTTTCTACCAGTATCCTTGATCTAGGAGCTAGGTCCAGGCCTTGTTTTCTAGTTCCAGAACCTCTGAGAATCTAGAGGCTAAACAGGACAGACCTTGGTTTGGTTCTCAGCTCCACCACCTTGCAAACTCTTACTTTGAGCAAGTTTCCTAGTTTCTCCAAACCCCAATTTTATTATCTTAAAAATGCAGAATAAAAATCCCTACCATATAGAAAATGTAGCATAGTGTACAGCACATAGTAAATGCAGATAAATGTTAATCCCCACCACTTGTATCTTTTTGCTGATGTTTCCTTGATAATCTGAGCAGAGTATTAGAACCTCTGAAATTGGAATTCACCTTGCTGCTCTTCCAAATCTATATGGCAGCCCTGAGCCTAAGCCTCTACTCCTACTGATGTAAGTGAGCAACATCTTCTGCCTACTCAAATCTCTAACTTTGCCCATTACTGATCTCTGTGGGACCCATGCTCCTTGGGAGGTAAGTGACTGATATTTTCTTCTTTCCTAATATTCTCTCAAAATGCTATGCTCCATCCTGGCTCAACAGCTCCACATCGTGTGAACCCGGATTTGTACTCTAGGACCTGCCCCAATGCACTGGGTGATTCCACTAACAACAGCCTCTAAGATCCTGCTGAGATGACTCAATGGGTCTACCCACAGAATGTATGTTGACACTCATATATTACAAGTGATTCTCAAAAAAAGTGGGGAGGGGAGAAAGAAAGAAACAAAGGAACAAAGAAATGTAGAAATAACGAAAATCTAAAAACCAGTGGATTGACTTTCCCTTAGTTCTCTCCCCTCACTTTGACCCCGAGAGAGATTTGGAACAGACGGGATTCCTCAAGTTGGTAGAAGAGAGCCACAAAGCTACTGTCTGGGTACATTTATGTACTAACATTATGCTAAGAACTCTACATTCATTACTGCCAACCTCACAACACTGCCAGGTAGCACTGCCCTCATTTGACAGATGGGGAAACTGAGACTCTATAAGGTTAAATAATATTATCAAATTGACACACCAGCAAGAAACAAAGCTAGAATGTGACCTCTTACGTGTCTGATTTCAAAGTAATAAGGTTTCTTCAAAAATGGTGCATTCCTTTCTCACTATACCACATTTCCCCTCACTACACTAGTACATATAAATCAACAGATTGCTTCAAAATGTGGGGTTTTTTTTTATTTTAGAGACAGAGAGAGCAAGCACAAGCAGGGGAGAGGGGCAGAGGGGAAGAGAGAGAGAATTTTAAGCAGGCTCCACGCACAATGCAGAGCCTGACACAGGGTTCAATCATGTAACCCTGGGATCATGACCTGAGTGGAAATCATGAGTTTGATGCTCAACCAACTGAGCCACCCAGATGCCCCCAAAGTGTTTTTTTAATGTTGAAATTCCCAGAGTCATTTACTTCTTGATCCACAAAGATTAGCCCATGAATCTGTACACATATTTCTTTTGCCTAATGATAGTAATACCTAGCACTTACTCATTGCTTATTACGTGTTTGACAGTTTTCAATTTATGTATATTAACTCATTTAATCCTATGAGCTAGATGATATTAACATCCCTATATTATAGGTGAAGAAACCAAGCACAGAGAAGTTAGGTAAGTTGCCAAATATGCCGCTCGCAGAGCTGTGGTCAGAATCCAGGCAGTCCAGCTGCAAAGCCCAAGCTCTTATCACCATGTTTTACTGCCTCTCAACAATGAAAATAATTGTGTTAATTCTCCACTTAACTCTGCGTGTAGAAATAACTTAAGGATCTAATCAATTCTTTTGGTACCAAAAGCTATTTATTGAAAAACAATGAGTAGCATGTTGTTTGTGAATCAGATTCTCTGATGGCCTGCCACACTTCGGTTTCTGGCTCTTGTTCTCCATAAAGACTGAAGATATATAATTCTGCATATTAATATAGAAGTGATACTTATATGAAAAGGGCACAATTCAGGATAAAGTGCAATCTTTTTCCAAGAAAATAATTTCTCCTTTTATAACTATAAATAATATAATTTAATCCATTTGGGTAGCACTCTCTAGATTCTGGCAAGAATATAGATCACCAAACCCAAAGTTTATCATCGAAAGCTTGCAGCAAAGTCATTTTTTGAAAAAAAAATTTATATGTAATACACCCCACAATCCCATACATTTTAACTTTATGGTGTGAACAACAATAATCAATAAAGCATTTAATTTCTAAAAATCAGGCTTGTTTTGTTTTTCCATTGTATGAGTCAGTATCTGGCACATGTAAAGTAAAATGAAGAAAATTAGCTTATAAATCACAGTAATCTCCTTGATAATCACTACTCATTTAGTGAAGGGACAATG
Organism: Cryptoprocta ferox; assembly: GCA_028646485.1. Classification (NCBI taxonomy): domain Eukaryota; kingdom Metazoa; phylum Chordata; class Mammalia; order Carnivora; family Eupleridae; genus Cryptoprocta; species Cryptoprocta ferox. Next base: position 86,346,059 of record CM053579.1, read on the forward strand.
TGCTCACTACATGAGGCATTCTTATAAAAGACACCAAGCTGCAATTAACGATCTATAGATCTCATTTGCTCTGAATTAGTAAGTGCCCTGATTCTAATAAATTCTCGTTACCTAAGGACCTTATTCTGAGTATTTTTATCTCATGTTCCTTGCCCACAGAGACAGGAAAAGGAAAATGATTTCTTCCCCAAATGCCAGCTGAGTGCATTCTCTTCTCCCTGTTTCTCATACATCTACCTAGAAAGGTATTCCATCCCAAATAATGTCAGAACACATTTTATTTTTTAAAAAGATTACAATATTCCTTCAAAGATCTTTACTAGAACATATAACTTCTGCAAGAATACTATGAAAAATAAAGTTTAAAATATTCTTAGCTACTGAAAACAAATCCTAAAGTTCCTTCTAAATTACACAGGAAAAATTAAATTGACCTAGCTTTTTAAAAAATTTTTTATGTTTTTTATTTATTTTTGAGAGACAGAGAGAGACAGCGTGAGCAGGCGAGGGTCAGAGAGAGAGGGAGATACAGAGTCTGAAGACAGGCTCCAGGCTCTAAGCTAGCTGTCAGCACAGAGCCCGACGCGGGACTCGAACCCACGAACTGTGAGATCATGACCTGAGCCGAAGACGGAAGCTTAACCAACTGAGCCACCCAGGGGCCCCGACCTAGCTTTATTTCAAAATATTTTTATAATGCTATAAAATATATATTCTTATCTCTCAAAGAAATGGGTTAACTGTATGTGAAATAACTCTACATAAACACGAGTGTGATAACACAAAAGATCCCATTTCACGGACAGAACATATAATATAATATTGCCTAACCATTCCTTATAACAAAGCAGATATAATTTCACTATTCCTGGCAGGCATTAGGATTAAAAAATAAATGCAAAGAGGAAAAACACGCAAGGACTCAAGTTTGAGACACAGAAAAATGAATCTAAAACAGATTTCAGAATACAAACACTCATTAAGTAATATTCTGAAAAAAAAACCTCTAAATCCACTGCTATTGGGATTTGTCTCAGTCAAGTGTCCTGAGATGAGGCACTCAGATTAAAATAATGCAAGTAGAGTTAAGAGTTCCATTTTAAAAAGAAGAAGAGTTTAATATTTATAAAGATGCAGGCAGGATGGACTTCCTGTCCTAAGCCTATCTCTCCTTCTTTTAAGCAAGGCTGAGGGAATCCTATGGCTGAGATAAAGTTTAGGTCATCTTAATTGTGTCAAGTGTTAGAACCAATGTCTTTGAACCAAGAACAGAACAAGGACTTTCTCAGAACAAAAGGACTCTCTCATCTCAAATAAACTCTCAGAGTAGAGGTGTCACTTTAAGAAGTGACGCAAAGACTCCACTCCTGATGGAGTCTCTAGGTATGTAGACAATAATAAACTGCACCCAATGATGAGGGTCTATAACCCAGCACATTTCAGGACAGAGCTGTGGAACTGGGAGAAAGCTGAATCATCATACAGTCTTAGCCTGACACATGAAGGGAAGAGATGAAAAGATCATACCTCAAACATCAGGAGGGCTGCTATGACAAGCCATTCCTCCCAGGACCTGTGACATCAGAATGTATTCTGTTCCCTGAAGGCAAGGGATCATGAAAGGTATTTCTGTTACCATAACCTACCAATTACATTAGAAATGTATCTGCCAAGGAAATCAAGAGAAGGTTTTGTCCATGTTTTGGGTGAGAAGTGAACTCGCAGCATAATAAAACTAAAATATTTTGGCTCTTTCAATCCCAACCCAAAGAGGCACTTTTTCCCTGGCTTCTCAAGTACAACATTAATGAATACTGTTTAATCTAGTCCTGATGGTATGTTTGTCTTCATTCTGAATATCAACTTATGTGATGTGCTATGAAACACAAGGCAGTTTCTATCTCCTTTGGGATTTGCCTTCTCCCACTAATACAGAAAATAAATGGCCACCTCTTGCTAGTATAGACTTTCCATTTGCTTTCCATCTGCTATCTTAAGAAAAAACACACAAGGAAATGTGTTGAGAACTGCACATTTAAATACATAAATATCTGAATAAGTGATGCTTATTGTGATCATTCCATCTGTTTCCTCATTTAAGAGTTTTCAAATTTCTCACCGACAGCACCATATTCAAAGACTTTGAAGTAACATACAGGAATCCAAACAGCAAAGTAAGACAAAAAATAAAATTGAGAAAGACAGAAACACAGTAATGAGAGCTGGTGAAATATAAATTAGAATTGATGGATAAACCCGAAGGAGCAATTCAGGATGCATATATGGCACCCATGGGAGCCTACGCTACAGTTTACAGCACAGAGAAGCCAATTTGTACTTGAGCTCACTGGCAGCTAAAGAAAAAGAGGAATTATCATCTTCTACCTGATTCATAATGCCCAGAATATTTTCTTACTACCTTCCAAGTTGAGGTCACTGAGGATACCAGAAATCTGACCTCTGTTTCACATTAGAATATGCCATCTGAGACGAAAGGGACTGAAGATCATCTAACTCAATGAGAACTAGAGGGATCAAGTGAGTTTTCAGTCCCACAGAGAATAAAAGAGCCAGTTCTAGAACCCTAACATCTGGAGTCCTCTACCTAGGTTAGTGCTTTTTCCCATCAGCAATATTGCTAACTCTTTCAACAGTAGAACAGGAGATCAAGAATCTAAGAATCTTCTATCCAGGCCTCATTAAATTCAAACAACCAGCTAATTTCCTGGCTGACTGGCTATATCAGGGCAAGTGTCAGAGAACAAAAGCTAGATACATATTTAACCTTCATGATTGGAGGTATCCCTGGGTATATCTCACAATTAAGAAAAATTTGTGAAGTGAGGAGGTGAGGTAAGGTTTGTACCTACACATACTGGAGCACGCTTAGTATCAAAGTGAAACAAAAGGGGTCCCAACCCACGCAAATATACATTACCTTCATACCCTAGTTCTTGCTCTATTTAGTAGTCTCTGTCTCCATCTCTGTCTCTTTCTCTCTCTCTCCCTTTCCCTCTGTCTCTTTCTCTCTCTCCCTTTCCCTCTGTCTCTTTCTCTCTCTCCCTCTCCTTCTCCCTCTCCCTCTCTCTCTCTTTCCCTCTGACTCACCTTTCTCCCCACTGAATTCATCCATCCTGCTTATAAGGAATTATGAGATAGCAGTGAGAAAAAAATTTCTAGAACTCACATGGGGTTAAGAATCATTAAAGTGCTCCCACCAGCCAAAGTAAACAGATTTCAGAGACCACAAGGATCATTCAGTAGAGACATCATAAGAATTATTAGTTGGAAGTGAGGCCAAATAAGCAACTAGATCTGTCCACTAAACAGAATAAAAACAAGATTTGAATGATAAAACTGATCCATGAATAAACTAACTGTAGCACAAAGCACAACACTCTTTAAAAGAATAAAACTATATCCAACACTCAACAATGTAAACTTCACACTGTCCAGCATGCAATAAAAAACTACTGGACCTGTGAAGAAGCAAGAAAATTTGACACATAACCAGGAAAAGAATCAGTTAATAGAAAGAGACCAAGAAATAACAGAGATGGGGGGAACCTAGGTGGCTCAGTCAGTTAAGCCTCCGACTCTTGGTTTTAGCTCAGGTTATGATCTCACATTTTCATGAATTTGAGCCCCATGTTGGGCTCTGTGCTGACAGTGCGGAGTCTGCTTGAGATTCTCTCTTTCCCTCTCTCTCTGCTCCTCCCCCATTTGCACACACGCGCTCTCTTGCTCTCTCTCTCTCTATCAAAATAAGTAAACTTTAAAAAAATTGCAATGGAAAATATGATCAACATGATCAAAATTTTAAAGAAAAACATGAACATAATGAGAATAGGAAATATAAATAAAAGCCAAATCAAAACCACAATATGTGACATAAGAAATTCATTGAATTGGATTATCAGTGGATTAGATACTGCAGAAGAAGATATTGGTAAACTTGAAGATACAGCAATAAAGACTACCCATACTGAAGCACAAGCAGAAAACAATCTGGAAAAAAATAAACAGAAACTCAATGACCTATGGAACAATAGTAAGTGCTCTATCATGCTAACTGAAGTCCCAGAAAGGATAGAGATAGCAGATGAATAGAAAATTATTTGAAAAATTAATGGCTTAAATTTTTCCAAAATTATGTAAACTATAAACCCATAGAACCAAGGTACCAACAAATCGCAAAGAGGGTAAACAAAAGGAAAACCAGAGGAAGGTATATCACTCTAACACTGTTAAAAAGAGAAAGTATTAAATGTAGCCAGAGGGGGGTTGGGAAAGGTGTATTACATAGATGAACAGGAATAAGAATTAATGCAGATTTCTTGTGAGAAACCACTCAAGTGTGAAGACAATGGAATGACACCTTTATAGCACTGAAAGAAAAAAAAACTGCCTAGAATGACATATACATAAACCAGTGAAAATATCTTCCAAAAATAAAGATGAGGCAGACTTCTGGTTTCAGCTCCAACATGGAAAGAATTTAGAAGTTGTCACAGAACAAGCTGGACAAACTTAAATTCAAGACTTTTCTTGGACTCATGAAAGAACTAAGGTCATGGGGCAAACCATCACTTTGAAATTGGAAAGACAGATACATTCAGAAAGACACAGCTAAGATCTGCTTACCTGGAACAGAAGCCATGGAAGCCATGAACTGGTAAGAACACCGTATAGTAGTTTTGACAAACTATTGGATGCTATTGACAAAATATTGGACTAGTATGAGAGCAAGAAATTTCTGGGCACCAAGTCTTAGGAGGACCCAATAGTCTTACAGGATTTGCCTCCAGGAATCTGAACAGATTCTGACACTGAAGATTCAAGAAAGACCCACTCATGGCTCTAGCAGGGGAAGGGAAAAGTAATCACTGTGAAACATGCCCAGAGCCTTCTCCATAATGAAGGCCAACTCTCCAGAGGAGACTTTTCCAGTGCTTTATCACTACTGGGTAAAGGGCATTTTTTGAGTCCCTTATGACATTTCTGTCTCACCAAAGATAGAATTTTTTTAATAAAAACTATACCACCGAAGAAAAATTTGTAGTGTTCACAGCCCAGAGGCACAGGCCCATTAAACTATGGAGAATGAATCATACTACTATAGAACCCATATGTTCATCAACAGCTAAACAGATAAATAAATTGTGGAATATCTATGCAATGGTATACCACATAGCAATAAAAAAGGATGAACTACTCATACGTACAGCAACATGGATAAATCTCAAAAACTTTATGCTGAGCAGAAGAATCTAGACAAAAAGAGTGCCATATGTATGACTGTATTTATGTGAAACTCTTTTTTATTTTATTTAAGTCCAACTTAGTTAACATATAGTGTCATAGTGGTATCAGGAGTAGAATTTAGTGATACATCACTTACTTATAACACCCAGTGCTTATTCCAACAAATGCCCTCCTTAACGTCCATTACCCATTTAAAACCCATTCCCCCACCCAACACCCCTCCAGCAACCCTGTTTGTTCTCTGTATTTAAGAGTCTCTTAAGGTTTGCTTTCCTCTCTGTTTTTATCTTATTTTCCCTTCCCTTACCCTATGTTCATCGGTTACACCTGTTTAATTTTTGGTGGGTTTCTCAAATTCCACATGTGAGTGAAATCATATATCTTTCTCTGACTGACTTATTTCACTTAGCATAATACCCTCTAGTGCCATCCACATTGTTGCAAATGGCAGGATTTCACTCTTTCTCATTGCCAAGTAGTATTCCATTGTATATATAAACCACATCTTTTTTTTAATGTTTGTTTATTTTTGAGAGAGTGTGAGTAGGTGAGGTATAGAGAGAGAGAGAGGGAGAATCCGAAGCAGGCTCCAGTCTCCAAGCTGTCAGCACAAAGCCCAATGTGGGGCTCAAACCCACGAGCCATGAGATCATGACCTGAGCCGAAGTCAGATGCTTAACCGACTGAGCCACCTAGGTGCCCCAAACCACATCTTCTTGATCCATTCATCAGTTGGTGGACATCTGGGCTCTTTCCATACTTTGGCTATTGTCAACAGCACTGCTGTAAACATTGGGGTGCATGTGCCCCCTTGAATCAGCACTCCTGTATCCTTTGGATAAATACCTAGTAGTGCCATTGCCGGGTCATAGGGTAGTTCTATTTTTAATTTTTTGAGGAATCTCTACACTATTTTCCAGAGCGGCTGCACGAGTTTACATTCCCACCAGCAGTGCGAAAGGGTTCCCCTTTCTTCGCATCCTCGCCAATATCTCTTGTTGCCTGAGTTGTTAATTTTAGTCATTCTGGCAGATGTGAGGTGTTATCTTATTGTGGTTTTGATTTGTATTTCCCTGATGATGAATGAGGCTGAGTATTTTTTCATGTGTCTGTTAACCATCTGGATGTCTTCTTTGGAAAAGTGTCTATTCATGTCTTTTGGCCATTTCTTCACTGGATTATTTGTTTCTTGGGTGTTGAGTTTGATAAGTTCTTTATAGATTTTGATACTAATCCTTTATCTGACATGTCATTTGCAAATATCTTCTCCCATTCCATCAGTTGCCTTTTAGTTTTGCTAATTGTCTCACTCTCTATGCAGAAGTTTTTATCTTGATGAGATCCCAATAGTTCATGTTTGCTTGTGTTTCCCTTGCCTCCAGAGACATGTCTAGTAAGAAGCTGCTGTGGCCAAGGTCAAAGAGGTTGTTGCCTGTTTTCTCCTCTAGGATTTTGATGGTTTCCTGTGTTACATTTAGGTCTTTCGTCATTTGGAGTTTATTTTGTGTATGGTGTAAGAAAGTGGTCCAGGTTCATTCTTCTGCATGTCTCTGTCCAGTTTTCCCAACACCATTTGCTGAAGAGACAGTCATTTTTCCATTGGGTATTCTTTCCTGCTTTGTTGAAGATTACTTGGCCATACATATGTGGGTCTATTTCTGAGTTCTCTATTCTGTTCGATTGATCTATGTCTCTGTTTTTGTGCCACTACCATATTGTCTTGATGATTATAGCTTTGTAATACAGCCTGAAGGCCAAGATTGTGATACCTCCAGCTTTGGTTGTCTTTTTCAGGATTGCTTTGGCTATTTGGGGTCTTTTCCGGTTCCACACAAATTTTAGAATTGTTTGTTCTAGCTCTGTGAAGAATACTGGGGTTATTTTGACAGGGATTGCACTGAATGTGTAGATTGCTTTGGGTACTATCGACATTTTAACAATATTTGTTCTTTCAATCCATGAACAGGAATGTTTTTCTATTCCTTTGTGTCTTCTTCAATTTCTTTCATAAGCTTTCTATAGTTTTCAGTGTATAGATCTTTTACCTCTTTGGTTAGGTTTCTTCCTAGGTATCTTATGGTTTTTTGTGCAACTGTAAATGGGATCAATTCCTTGATTTCTCTTTCTGCTGCTTCATTATTGGTGTATAGAAATGCAACCAATTTCTGTATGTTGATTTGATATCCTGTGAGTTTGCTGAATTCATGGATCAGTTCTAGCAGTTTTTTGGTGGAGTCTTTTGGATTTTTCACATAGAGTATTGTGTTGTCTGCAAAGAGTGAAAGTTTGACTTCTTCCTTGCCAGTTTGGATGCCTTTTATTTTTAATGTCTGATTGCTGAGGCCAGGACTTCCAGTACTATTGTAAACAACAGTGGTGACAGTGGGCATCCCTGTCATGTTCCTGACCTTAGGGGGGAAGCTCTCAGTTTTTCCCCATTGAGAATGATATTAGCTGTGGGTCTTTTGTATACAGTCTTTATGAGGTTGAGTTATGATCCTTCTATCCCTACTTTCTTGAGGGTTTTATTCAAGAAAAGCATGCTGTATTTTATCAAATACTTTTTCTCCATCATGTGGTTCTTATCCTTTCTGTTATTAATGTGATGTATCAACCTTTGATTTGAGGTTATTGAACCATCCCTAAAGCCCAGGAATAAATCCCACTTGATTGTGGCAAATAATTCTTTTAATGTATTGCTGCATTCGATCTGCTAGTATCTTGTTGAGAATTTTTCCACCCATATTCATCAGGGAAATTGGCCTGTAGTTCTTCTTTTTAGTGGGGTCTTTGGTTTTGGAATCAAGGTAATGCTGACCTCATAGAATGAGTTTGGAAGTTTCCCTTCCATTTCTTTTTTTTTTTTTTTTTTTTTGGAATAGCTTCAATAGAATAGGTAGTAACTATTCTTCAAATGTTTGATAGAATCCCTCTGGGAAGGAATCTGGCCCTGGACTCTTGTTTATTGGGCTATTTTTGATTACTGATTCAATTTCTTTACTGGTTATAAGTCTGTTCAAATTTTCTATGTCTTCCTATTTCAGTTTTGGTAGTTTATATGTTTCTAGGAATTTGTCCATTCTTCCAGATTGCCCAATTTGTTGGCATATAATTGCTCATAATATTCTCTTATTATTGTTTGTATTTCTGTGGTGTTGTTTGTGATCTCTCCTCTTTCATTCGTGATTTTATTTATTTGGGTCTTTTCCTTTTTCTTTTTGACCAATCTGGCTCAGGGTTTATCAATTTTGTTAATTCTTTCAAAGAACTAGCTTCTGGTTTCATTGACCTGTTATTTTTAAAGTTCAGTATCATTGATTTCTGCTCTAATCTTTAATATTTCCCTTCTGCTTGTTTGGGGCTTTATTTGCTGTTCTTTGTCCAGCTCTCGTAGGTGTAAGGTTAGGCTGTGTATTTGAGAACTTTCTTCCTTCTTTAACAAGGCTTGGGTTGCTATATACCTCCTTCTTATGACCACCTTTGCCGCATCTCACAGGTTTTGGAGTACTGTGTTTTCATTTTCATTGACATCCATATTTTTTATTTCCTCTTTAATTTCCTGGTTAACCAATTCATTCTTTAGTAGGATGTTCTTTAATCTCCAAGTATGTGTGGTCTTTCCAAATTTTTTCTTGTGGTTAATTTCAAGTTTCATATCACTGTGTTCTGAAAACATGCATGGTATGTTATTGATCTTATTGTACTTGTTTTGGGCTAATTTGTGACCCAGTATGTGATCTACTCTGAAGAATGTTACATGTGCACTTGAGCAGAATGTATTCTGCTGCTTTAGGAGGAAATGTTCTGAATATATCTCTTAAGTCCATCTGGTCCAGTGTGTCATTCAAAACTATTATTTCCTTGTTAATTTTCTGCTTAGATGACCTGTCCATTGCTGTAAGTGGGGTGTTGAAGTCCCCTATTATTATGGTATTATTATTGATGAGTTTCTTTATGCTTGTGATTAATCAATCTATGTATTTGAACACTTTCAAGTTGGTGACACAAATATTTACAATTGTTAGATTTTCTTGGTGGATAGACCTCTCATTTATTATATAATGCCCTTCTTTATCTCTTGTTACAGTCTTTGTTTTAAAACATAGTTTGATATAAGTATGGCTACTCTGGCTTTCCTTTGATGTCCATTAGCATGATAAATGGTTCTCCATCCCTTTACTTTCATTCTTCAGGTGTCTTTAGGTCTAAAATGAGCCTCCTTTAGGCAGCATATGGATGGGTCTTTTTTTTTTTTTTTAGTTTATTTATTTGGAGAGAGACAGCGTGCAAGCAGGGAGGAGTAGAGAGAGAGGGGACAGAGGATCCAAAGCAGGTTCTATGCTGACACCAGAAAGCCCGATGCGGGGCTCAAACTCACAAACCCTGAGATCATGACCTGACCCAAAGTCAGACACTTAACTGACTGAGCCACCCAGGTACCCTGATGGGTCTTGGTTTTTTATCCATTCTGATACCCTATGTCTTTTGATTCAACCATTTAATCCATTTACATTTAGAGTGATTCTTGAAACATATAAATTTAGTACCATTATGTTGCCTATAGAGTTGGTGCTTTTGGTCATGTTCTGTGGTCCTTTCTATTCTTTGTTGCTTTTGGTCTTTTTGTTTTGTTTTGTTTAGGTTTTTTCTCCATTCAAAGAGTCTCCCTTAAAATTTCTCACAGGGCCAGTTTAGTGGTCACAAACTCCTTTAGTTTTTGTTTGTCTAGGAAACTCTTTATTTCCCCTTCTATTCTGGATGACAGCCTTCCTGGATAAAGAATTCGTAGCTGCAAATTTTTCTGATTCAGCACATTGAACATATCCTGCTATTCCTTTCTGGCCTGCCAAGTTTCTGTTGACAGATCTGCTGCAAACTTAATCTGTCTTCCCCTGTAGGTTAAGGAATTTTTCTCCCTTGCTCCTTTCATAATTCTTTCCTTGACTGTGTATTTTGTGAATTTGACTATGATATGCCTTGATATGCCTTCATGATGGTCAGTTTTTGTTGAACCTAATGGGAGTTCTTTGTGCTTCATGAATTTTGATGTCTATGTCCTTCCCCAGATTAGGAACATGTTCAGCTATAATTTGCTCACATAAACTTTCTGCCCCTTTTCCTCTCTCTTATCTTCTGGGACTCCTATGATACAAATGTGAATTTCTCTTTAGTAAGTTGCTGAGTTCTCTAAGTCTTGTATCATGATCTTTTGCCTGTGTTTCCCCTCTCATTTTTTGCTTCATTATTTTCCCTAATTTTATCTTCTATATCACTGATGTGCTGTTCTGCGTCATCCATCCTTGCCATCCTGGCACCCATTCAAGATTGCATCTCGGTTACAGCATTTTTAATTTCAGCCTGACTAGATTTTAGTTCTTTTATCTTTGTGGAAAAGAATTCTGTGGTCTTCTATGCTTTTTTTCAACCTCAGCTAATATTCTTATAATTGTGGTTTTAAATTCTAGTTCAGACATCTTATTTAAATCTGCATTGATTAAATCTCCAGCTGTCATTTCTTCCTGTTCTTTCTTTTGGGGTGAATTCCTCCATCTTGTCATTTTAGAGGAAGACCAAAAAAATTAATAAAATAGAAAATTTAAATTAAAAAATTAAAAACAAACCAAAACAAAAAAAATCAAATAAAGGAAGCTAGATCCTAGGTGTGTTTCAGTCTGTTTGTTGAGAGAAGCTTGACAGAAAAGATAAAAAAGAGAAAGGAAAAAAAAGCTAAAATTTTTTGAAAATTAAAAAGATGTTAAATAAAATAGAATAAAATAAAATTTTTAAAAAACTTTAATTTAAAAAAATTGCTTTTTCTGTATCCAAGAAAGAGAAAAAAAGAAAGCAAAAAGAAAACATCATAAACAAAAACAGAAGCAAAGAAAACAAAATGGACAAAAAAGCAAACAGAATGAAATTCGAATGAAGTTACATCCAGCTTCCCCCAGAACTGAAACTCTGCAGCACCCTACAGTCCATAGACTAAGCATGTGAAAGGGATTTGTGCTGAGCTTCTGGAGGATGTGCATGGAGTGTGCACGTGAGCGCTAGAGGTGAAATTGGCTTCATCCAGCTCTCTAGTCTCTGGCACGGGAATTTCATGCCCTCACAGACATGCAATCAAGCACCCCTCCTTTGTCTCGGGCTTCCATCCACTCTCTGCCTTCACCCTGTCTGTGTCCAAGCTGCCTGCCATGTGGTGCCTCCCTCCAGAGTTTTATCTCATTAGATGGGGCTGTGTTTCAAAACCCCACACTTCAGGGAGCCTGTGGCTCGGACTCATGCTGATTCTCTGGGGGAGGGTCTCACCAAGCAATGTCCGGGTGCCAGTCTGTCCCAGAAAATGTTGTATTGATTGTGGAGTGGCAGAGGCTCAGAGTTTATGGTAAATCACAACACACAGCTGGTGTCAGGTTTTGCTGCACTATGGCATCTTTGTTCCTGTATCAGTAAATGTGGTGGCTCTCCAGGGTCCCCTGGCAATTTTGCCTGCAGGGAGGCCATATGGCCTCTACCAAATGCTCTCCAGGCAGAAGAACTGCTTTCCCCATGTGGCACACGGACTCCTCAGACCACAATGCCTGCTCCTGGGGATTTGCCCTACTTCCTTACTAGAGCACAGCCGGGCACTGAGCTCCGAATCTTCAGACTCTGCGCTCCACCGTTTATAGAGTCCTGGCAGTATTGAAACCCTTTCCTTTCTCTCCACCAATGGTTTTGGGGAACAGATGTTTTGTCCAGTCCCCTGGAAGTGTTTTCACTCTTTCTCTCCAGCTACTTTTGGGGAGAGTACTTTTCTTGTGAGATCCTGATGTGTTGCACTCTCCCCTTTCTCTTTCTCTCTCTGTCCTCTCTCTGCAAAAACAGTGCCCTACCCACCGGGGCTCTGCGGCTTTTCTCTCCCCCAATTCACCTCTCCACACCATGCACCTGCCAAGTTCTCTGGCTCAAATGATGCAGATTCTTGCATTAATCTTCAGATCAATTTTCTAGGTGTTCAAAATGGTTTCATGCTGACCTAGCTGCGTTTCAGGGACGAGACATGCTCAGGTTCCCCCATACTACTCTGCAATCTTAACTCTTCTCCCCCTGAAACTCTTTAAAAAGGCAAATCTAGGGGTGCCTGGGTGGCTTAGGCAGTTAAGCATCTGACTCTTGATTTGGCCTCAGGTCATGATCATGCAGTTCATGAGATCAAGCCCCACGTGGGTCTCTGTGCTGACAGCATGGATCCTGCTTGGGATTCTCTCTCTCCCTCTCTCTCTGCCCCTCCTCTGCTTATGCACACACTCTGCTTTCTCTGTCTCTCAAAAATAAACAATAAAGAAAGCAAATCTAATCTATTGTGACAGAAAGTTGATAAGTAATTGCCTGGGGGCAGGAATAAATAGGGGACTGACTAGGAAAAAGCACAAGGAAACATTTTGGGGCCGTGGAAATGTTCTGCATCTTGACTTTGGTAGTGGATATAGGTGTGTATATATTTGTCAAAATGCATCAAAAAAAAACAGTTAAAATAGGTGTATTTGGGTGCCAAATCCTTAAAAAATAAATCTTTAATGTGGCTACCCTACATGGTAAGAACATTTCACCTTGTTCCATCATCAGCAGAACTAAAAATGTACCCTTTCCAATGCTTACCTGACTGATCTCTAGACTTGAAGCTAGTGGCCTGTCATCCCACACTCTTCTCTTCTGAAAGAGAAACAATGGGAATTACGCTAATCTTTTGTCATCCCTTGTACTTACCCGCCCTTAACTTATTCTGATTGCATTTACCACCATAAAGTCGTATTTATTGAACACCATAGAGTGCTTTGCAACTCCTCTTTATTGTTTCATATGTCAGATGAGTGTATTTAGTGCTCTCCATAATGTTATTTTAAGTTATTTAATTGTTTAAATAAAGAAATTACTATATTTTCTTTTTTTAATTGAAGTGTAATTAATAGACAGTGTTATATTGGTTTCAGGTGTACAATATAATGATTCAACAATTCTATACAAAACTCAGTTTTTTAAAAATGGTCTTGAATTATATGTAAAAAGGCCAAAAAGCAGCTGAGGTAGTGTTCTTTGTCATATCTCACAAAAGTATTGTTTTACCTCCAAGTTAAATCTCACAGTTCTTGCAAAACAGCCTGGCCCTCATGCTCTAAGCTTTCATGACAGAAGCTTGCTGAACAACCCCTTCCTTCCTAGCTCTGATTTTAAAAAATTTGGTCACAAAGCCATCTTCTTCCCTTTTGAAACTCAAACATTTTCCTAATGATTCCCTGATTAATTAGAACAGTGATAGAAAATGTCCCTTAGCTAAAGAAGCAATTTTCTCTACTTGCCGCCACATTTATCACTGCTCTACAACATATCTCTCTTGTGCTGATAAATAATGGCAATGAGTTATAGGTCTTCTCACTAGATGGTTGCTTAGATGACTACACGTCCCTTATGCTGGGCCAGAAACATCTAATGAATGTCTACCACTCAATTTGTACACAATACTTCTTAATGAAGATGATAATGAACAAAATCAACATAGTCATCTTACATCCTAAAGGCACCCACACACTATGTGTCTTGAGCCAGTCTTGGGTTATTATGAGCTAAACAGAAATATTAATTTAAACCATGTTTACAATCAGCCTTACTACAGAACTGTGTACAGTAGCTTTACAGAACACAATATACATCTAGAGCCTAAGAAATTAAAGTAACCCTTTATTCAATCTGCCAAGGGACTATGGAACCTTGTAATTATCTCGCTTTAGATAGAAGAGATACATTGCAATTGGATGCACATGAGGGCACAGGTTTATGCCTCAGATGACAGACGGCAGATAAAAAGCTCTAGAGTGCAAGCTTTCTCCCAGACCTCTTTAATTTATTTTCCCCAAAAGCATCAAATTTTAATGCTGGCTCTCTGACCCAGTATGTTAGCTTTTTTATGAACTTATGATTAACTAATACCATCATAGCAGGAGCTACATTTTCTTCCATTTAAAACTAAATTTTGCTCATAGAAGTTATAACCCCTAAATACTAGGTGAAAGAGACCAAATGAGGAATGGAAGTATTTTAAAAAGACAAATGAGAACAGAAAATTTAGTCTTGCACTATAATTACCAGAGCATCTGGAATTCCATGAGCCAAATCTAGTCAGTTCCAACCCTGGGCAATTCAATCTGAAAAGCAGGGTTCAAGAATTAGCCATATCAACTACTGCCAAGTAGCTTTGTCCCCCAAATTAAGATGATCTCTTCCAGACCATGTGGTAATGCACAGCCTTGGCTAGAGTAGTAATGGTGCCTACAAGAGCTGCTTTTACATCCCTTTTATTCAAAGACTACAAGATATAATACTCTAATTCAGGTGTCTAAACTATGTGGGTAGGATGTGGACTTGCAAATATATGGCTGGGATGTGAACTTGGCTCTTGGCTGTCCTGGGACAATGAAACAGGGCAAGGTTAAGTTATCAAACATACGGTAGTATCCTCTGGGCAGGTAGCTTCAGGCATTTTAAACACCCTCCCTAAGGGAGACAAAGCACAAGAGACTCTTGAATACTGAAGACAAACTGACGGCGGAAGGGGGTGGGGGAAAGGGGAAGGGAGGTGATGGTCATGGTGGAGGACACTTGTAGGGAAGAGCACTGGGTGTTATATGGAAACCAACCTGACAATAAACTATAAAGTTAAAAAAAAAAAAGATAAACACCCTCCCTACTCCCAATGCACCCTATGGTTACTGAGAAAAACATTTGCAAAAAGACTTGTTAAAGTTCATGAATATAAGCTGATTAAACATTTTTCCCAAGGGATGCTGGTTAAGGGGCACTCGAAGTTTACAACTTGGCATTGTCAAAAGAGAACACAAGTCCCAAAGAAATTCATGCTCCCCCCCGCCACTTTTTTTTGGCTACAAGCATTCCAGTACATTTTATAGTGACAGTGTCATATTCATTTCTAAACCAAGCTCAATGGCGGTGCCTAGGTGGCTCAGTCGGTTAAGAATCTGACTCTTGATTTCAGCTCAGGTCATGATCTCACAGTTCCTGAGTTTGAGCCCCACATCAGGCTCTAAGCCGACAATGCGGAGCCTACTTGGGACTCTCTCTCTCCCTCTCTCGCTGCCCCTCGCCCCTGCCTCTCTCTTTCTCTCTCTCTCTCTCTCTAAAAATAAACACTTAAAAAGCCTATTTTGTCCAAAGAAAATTTAAAGAGAACCAAGCTCAGTTCCACACGTTATTATTAATATCAGTAAAACTCATTTCTAAACGCATTATCATAAAAAAGCCCTTGTACATGTAAGTAAATGTCTTAAATTATCTAAATTCTCTCTCAGTAGTGAACTAAGACCATAATAAATCTAAACTAGGACCTCTGTACTTCCAGAATGTCTAAGAACAATTTACAAGCCTTGGTTGACTTCTTTCGAGTTTAGCTCATTTTCTCTCATGTTCTGCAGAGAGCTAGGTTTGTTCAGTGTTCTACATAAGCGAATCATCCTGTATTCTCTTACATTATCATGTTTTCCTATAATCTTTACCTTCTTAGAACTCAAGCATTTGTCTTTACTTAGCACTGTTTAATCTAGAGTTGTGTCATTTTCAGATAAATTAAGATATATTTATTGGAGTATATATGATGGTGAATTTCTACGGGGTAGAGACCTCAGGTATATGTCTTTGCATCCCTCACTGAACCTAAGAGAGCTCTAGAGAGTGCCAATTCATTGGTAATTATCTCCCACCTGGTCCTGGAATTTGGCAGCAGTGACAAGAGGGTCACATCCAGGTCCTAGATGAGGCAAGTCAGGTTCCAACTAACCAAGCGTACATTTGATCAACAATTATCAAGTACTTATCCTTTATCAGGCAGGGGGATACAAAGATAAGTAAAACATGGTCTCTGTCCTCAAGGATCCCACCATCTAAAATAAGTAGGGGTAAGCAAGTGGATGTCGTATGATAGTGCTATGAAAACAATGCTTTGGGGGGTGTCATCATCATCACACCCCCTCTACTTAAGTTAGCAAACATATGGTAGTATCCTCTACTTACTGAGTACTTACTATGTGCCAGGCACTATTGTAAGAACTTTTACCGTGTAGCTTTCAATTACATGCACACAACAGCTCTATAAGGTAATAGTTAATCCATGGAAACATCAAGTAATTTGCTAAAAGTCACACAACTGGTAAGAAGTAGAGCCTGACTTCAGACCCCAGCAGTCCAGACCACAGAGTCCAACTCCTAACAACTAGGCAATAATGACCCTCATAGCCCCAAGAAGCATACCATTAATTCTGTTCATGGATTAGTATGCAATGTCATATGGAAGGATTTCCACGGAAGGTGACATTTACTCTGGTCAAGCCAGGAACAAAATATGAGTGGAGTCCGTGTTCATCTTTTTAGGTTCAACCAACTTTTAAAAATTAACTTTTTATCTTGGAATAATTTTAGGTAACACAGATAATAGAGACTTCCCCTCAACCAATGTACCCCTCTGCTAGTATCTTGTATCTCCATCATGTATTTGCCAAAACTAAGAAACCAACATTAGTACATTGCCATTAACTAAACTCTAGACTTTATTTTAATTTCACCAGATTTTCATTAGTGTGCTCCTTCTGTTCCAGGATCCAATCCACAATACCACAGTGCATTTAGTTTTCACGACTCCCCAGTCTCTTCTGGTCTGTGACACTTCCTCAGTACTTCCTTATTTCTTATGACCTTGACAGTCTTGAGGAGTCCTGACCTGGTATCCCATAAAAAATCCCTGGATTTTTCTGATGTTTCTCTCATGATTAGATATCATGGAGAAGAACATCATGGAGATGATGTGCCCTTCTCAAGTTACATCATATTAGAAGGGGACATGATATCCCCATGACATCAATGGTGATATTAACTTGCCTCACTTGGTTAAGGTAGTTATTAACCAGGTTTCTGTACTGTAAAGTTACTATTTTTTTCCTTTCTCTAGTCTATTATTTAGAACCAGGACACTACATCTAGCCCAAACTTGGGTGGACTAGGAGATTAAGCTATACTTTCTAGAGGGGGGAGTATTTGCATATATTAAAACCAACTTGTCTGAAAGCCAGTGAAAGTAATGGCCTTAAATGCATAGGAAAAGCTTACCGGATTAGATATCTGCACTTCAAATTTATGACTCAACTTCCAGAAGCCTCAGCGAAGTCAGGTATAAAGTACTACTGATAATTTACCTTTGTCTCAGAGTTACTATCAGAATCAAATACTATGCCTCTTCATAAATTTTAGGATAAAAGTTATGGACCTTATTGCCACAAAACATGCATGATATGCACAATGTTTCATCCATTATTGAGGATCCTCACCCTTGAATCTCCAATAAAAATCCCTCTGCTGAACAAGTAGTCCTAAAGTGTCCATCTCTTCATACTAGCGATGACACCATTTCACTGAAGTAACTTTCCAGGGAAACAAAACAAAAAAGGGATAAATCCAAAAACCAGTAAGTCTATTTCATCTCATCGAAGGCCTGACACTAGACACAAGCACAGAAAGATGTGAGTCCACCACGGGTTTATATCACATAGTCACTTAACTCATTCCGCATGTGTCCTCAAACTCACACCATAGGGCAGGTACCTGGCTGGGGCTGGCCACGCAGGGAGCAGATCCAGACTTAAACCACAGTTTTCCTGGCTTCAGCACTTGGGGGACATATAGTTGATGCTGAGGCAAACAATGCAGCATGATTTTTTTAAGCACACATTATTTATCATTTTAAAATCTAACCATTAAAAAAAGACCTGTAGGCAGAGATTATTTTATGAAAGATAAAGAGATTTATTTTAAATTTTTACTTAGATGACTACAGTGTTTAATACAACTGTTCTTTTTCAAATTATTTAAAACAAATTAATGCTTATAATTCTTTGGGCTCTGCCCACAGATGACATGCATATTAAGACTTTATCTGCTGAAGCGAATGAGTAAATTGCACTTAAATACCAACATTATAGGTCTATTTGTTCTGAAATCTTCCTCTCAAAGATTCCTCCACCCTCTCGCCTCCCTGTTCCAAGCCAAGAAGGTCATTCATTCTTACTGTAGTGCAGAACTATATTTTTGTTTTAGATGTTACTGTTAGTCACCGCATTAGTCATTTTCGACTTCGTTGAAGCAATACTGAAACCTTCTTTGCCAAATCCATTACCTGCTATGACTGGAGCTGAAATCGCCCCTTCTGCACTTGTGGGTCTGCCAAACTCTCAACCCAGTGGCTTACGGGATATATATGTGAAATGGGGTATGCCCAGAGGAGAGAAAATAGCAGATAGAAACAAGCAACACAGTATATTATTGCATCTTGGCTGAGCATAATCCCTCATCAGGAAGAAATTTTCTTTCCTCTGCACAATTTTCTCAGTGGCTAGGCTACTTTTTTTTTTTTTTGCAAAATTAAATAAGAGTTATAAAAAAAAACCTGAGAGGTTCATGGAGCAGCAAGGGATGGGTATTGTGGCTCACGGAAGCCCCCCCTCTTCTTCTAAAGAAAAAAAAAACTCATCCCTGTACCTCTCCTTCCTATGCTCCCAAAACAATATGATTGTTTCGGGGGATATAATTTTGCATTTCAATTTCTTCCCAGCACACGGCGGAAAAAATTGCAAAACTGGAGCCTGAAACCAGAAAGTCATGCAGAGCTTTGTGTGTGCTTTGGTGGGAAGGGGGGAAGCGATGAACAGAAAGGAAGAAGAAACCCACTGTGCTGCTCTGGTCTGCAGCCAAACCACCCCGCTTACTCCTGCTTCTGGTGCCTCAGGGAGTTTGTTTTTCAAGTTTTTATGGAAAAAATAAAACTGTATTGGGGAATGGGGGGGAAAATCTGTTCTTCAAAATGATATTACTTAGTCCTATCCTGGCAATCTACTGCAGACAAAGATGAAGGCATGAGATTGACCTTAAAAAAAAAACTTACATGCAAGAGATTTTCATATGTAATTGCTGTATCCTCTAGAGATCAAACAACCTCAGTTCTTTGATGTTAAAATCTGGAGTGAGTTTTTAATTATTTCCCAACAATCAAATAAGGGTTTCTGGTCCCCACTTCGCACATGTGGAAGTAACAGAAATGACCGTTCCTGCTGGCATCTCAGGAGTAAGTCTCATGGAGCTGCATGCTTCATTAGACCCTGACGGGACAGCGGAGTGCCATGTTGGGCCGGCGGCAAGCAGATGCATTAGAAAAGGTCATGTCTCAATCTGCTGACTCCCCTGAAAGTGGGGACCTTCCCTTTAGGAAAACCCCTCTGTCTTCGAAAGCTGAAAGGTTTAAAAAACCAGTTTGCCCTTCTGTGTATCAGACTATTTTCTTTTCATGAAAAAGTGTATGTAAAAAGTAATGGATTAGCTGTTAACTCTTTCCGCATAAGTGTTACCAGAACACAATACTATTATAAAGCTAATTGTCTGGCCTGGTTATGGTGTTACCAATGGTGACTTCTCTTGAAAGGTGACAGATTTTTAAAACCTATGTGATAGATAATTTATACCATAATGTGCAATATTATATATGTAATATGTTATATATGCATCTATAACTAACATAATATACAATAAATGTATATCATATATACACATACTATTATATTGCAAACATCTAGCTATAGTTTGACAACTTCACCTTCTCTCAAGCATAAAAAGACAGCCTATAGTGAGGGCAAAAACATTTTTGTTAGGAACCTAGTTTATATATCTACGGCCATGGTATTATATTAGGAGTAAGTAACAGAAGCTTTGGGTTTAAGGAAACAAAAACAAGATAATAATAAAAGATCCTTACTGACCAAAGCATATAAATCCATTGGTTTATTGTCAAATAAGTTTTTGTTACTCTAGTAGAGGCTCCATTACTAAGTAAATTGATCTCCTCCAGAGCCACAAATGACTTTTAAATTCTATCAATAAGGATACTGGAGGTCAAAACTAACACCCAGTATATGCTTTTAACCTTTTGCACTAAAGTACTCATGAGTATCTTCAGACCACTTAGTCAAATAACTATATACGAATGGCATTTCAAGTAGTTCTAAATCATGACAATACTTCCAGGAGGGTGGAAACTCACCAAACCTCACGGCAGGGACAAAGAACGAGTCGCTAACTTTTCACCAAAATCATTCATCCATTTGCCATTTATTATGTGCCTAAAACATGCCAGATACTGTGCCGGGGGTAAAATCTGGGCCCTAGGTCTAACCCCTGTCCTTGATGTTTGGTTTGCGCATAATTACTTCCCTCAGTGTGTTCCAGAAACTTAGGAATAAACAGTCTTTTCTGCTAAATTTTTTTATTACATATAGCAATAAGTTCTCATCCCCATAAAACATTTATTTTTATTTAAGGAGAATGTTTAAAGTATTAGAATCCTTTAAAACCTACAATCTTCTTTTCTTTTCATAGTTTGAGAGGGCAAATTTCTGGCAGCCCTCTCTCTCTTTGCCCTTCTCAAATAACTGGGCTATTTTTCTTTGACTCTTTTCTTTAGGATATAACCTGTTGAATTTGTCAGGAGCCTGGCTATTTATCTTGTGAAATTCTACATCACTGGAGGTTGACAAAAACCCAGCAGCCACAGAAATCTCACTTTTCAATCCCAGAACCAGTGAGCCAACAGCACTAGAGGTGCGAATAAGGGAATTTTCTGCCTTATTTCTGCAGCCGAGTTCAGAATATGATATCAGATTGCCTACTCTCCAGAAACTAGAGCCATGGGAGCTAGCCAACCTGCTCAGAGGTACTTTACAAGGAGCATTTGTTCAGACTCTGCCTCTCCCAGAAGTATCTGGAAATCAGAGAAAGCCATAAGAAAACATAAAAGTTTCAATACATTCATGTGTTCCAGGAGAAGGCTCCATTTTGAATGGCTGCATTTTTAAGCATATGAAATAATCATAAAAATCTAAACTCTGAAACTCTCTTAAAAAGGCCACAAAGAGCTACTAAAATAGTAACATCTTACTATAAATTATTTTCCAGTGGTCAACTTCATGTCTTCTTAGAGAAACCAGAATTTTAGTCGCTGGCCTCAAAAGTCAGGGTCACTCCTATTAAGAGCAGTGACTTGCTGCCTTCTTAGTCTTAGGAATTTGTCTCTGTCAACTCTTTTCCTCCCAATTCATTTTCTCCCTTTTGCTCACATTCCCTGCATCTACTATTATGTCTTCACTCTCATAATTACCATAAGCTAAATATGTATCTGTAACAACTTGGTTTTGAAAAATATAGAAAGACTAGATTTTAGGCTTACAGAAATATCAAGCACGTAAAATGTTCTACACAGGGAGGTTAGAGTTTTGGCTTGGAATATAATAGGGCAGTGTTCTCAAAAAAAATATGGATTTGATCCTTGGACCGAATTGGTAAACAATAAAAAAAAATTGAACACGAGACAAATATGCTAATGGTGTCCTCCAATACCTGGGTTCGATAATGTGATGAAGACCTCACGGGCCCTCAAGGCATTTGTGTGCGAAGTAACATTTTAGTTTGGCAAATTTCACTCTCCATTTCTTGGGTGTTGTAGGATGGGGGTTGGCACTAAACCTTTTTGACATGCCTGAAAGAGAAGGATTTAAGTCGAGTTCATTATCTCTTTAGTGCAGAAGTCTGGGAAAAGAAGAGGCTAGACCAGGGAGACTCAATCCATCTCGCGTTCCTTTTTGTTTTTCAAGCTGCCCTGACAATAATGCGGCAGGGTGAAAAGATCAGGAACACTTTATACACATTGTGCTAATTACTGCAAGTACTTAAAGTTGTAATTAGCTTATTATACTGCAGAGATCCTAACATGGCATGTCTTTCAAAAGAATTTCTCTCCAGATCATTAGTGGGAAAGCTAACAACATCTGCTTCAAATAAAATCAACCAATTAGCACAGGCAACTCCACATAGTTTGCAATCAGAGAATTATATTGTGCCAAGTGCTAATTTCAATGTGAATGCTATCTCCTTCTCATATCCCACGCTTCTCTGCCAGCACAGCTGGTGTTTAACACCACTGACTTCAGCGAAGTCTCCAAAAACTTATGTTAATTTGAAATAACCTAATCAGAAGTGTGCAATACAGACTGAGGTTGATCTCAGCTTAATTAAAACTGACCTTGTCATTTCACCGCCTGTAAAACACCATTATGTCACCATTTATCGCTCAACTACCACAAATATTCCATTTATGTGAAAACCCAGGAAGACGAGTTCCAAACCACTAGAGCTATTTTGAGCGCTGGAGTTTAATGGAAGGAGAGGTCTGCCTTTAAGTACCAGGCAACAATAAAGGTAATTCAGCAACTCAAACTAACTTGTCAGCCCTACCCATGAAGGCTGCTTCTGCCCACTTCCGTTGGCTCGAATGGCACATTCACTCCAGAGACTGACAGGCACTAGCAGATGTGAAGGCTTTCATTTTAAAATTAATATCTCACCCGGTACCTTTCAGCAAGCTGAATCGTTCAATCAATAAGCATGACATGGCAGGTGTGATGTGTACAAGGCACTAAATTCCTCTGCCAAAGGTACTAGAAAACATCTGCTCACATGCGTGTGTGTGCATGTCAATGGATAAACTGCGGAGCAAATGATTGCAAGTGGAATATATAATATGCTTGTATTCAATGAGACAAAATTAAAAACAAAGATCCTACTTTTACGGTGTAGACCTGCTATTAAACACACCTTGTTTAACCTGCCTTGTCTATAACCCCATGTTTTCATAGGTATGTGGTCACCTGCCTGTCAAGTTAAGCAACCACCATTGTGGTTTTCTGCACTTTAACAGAAATATCTCCAGGTTCTCCTTCTGTGTTTATTTTCATACCATCTTAGTCCATAAAGCATCCAGGGCAAACGCTCTAAATATTGAAAAGTGTATTCATGAAATAATTCAAATGATTCATGTCTGGAAGATGCTTTATTTGTCCACCAATCACATGCCCAACCATAACTCAACCTATTTGCTGATGCTTTTCTTCCTGTCAAGCAAGCCTCCCTTTTCCTCTTGTTCTATACACTTAGTCAGATCCAATCTCTGATAGCCCACATGGACTGCACCCCATAACACTAACTGGGTAGGCCAATCTTTTGATACAATCAGATATTGACTATCTTGAATTGTTTAATGTGTTTCTGTTTTTTCTTGGCCAGCTCACAGAGGGATAGTTTCATTCCATTTATAAGGAGACCCTCTCATCTTTTGGAACAAATAGAAGACAGAGTGTGAAAATATTTCAATTCTTATCTTGATTCTCATGACTCTATGACCACAGACAAGCATGACCTGGAATGATATACCAAATTGTGCAAGCCCGAGTCTCCCCATCTGTAAAGGAGATCAATAATATCCACCTAAGAAAGTTAATTTTGAGATCAAAAGAGATATTATAGGGCGCCTGGGTAGCTCAGTCAATTAAGCATCTGACTTCAGATCAGGTCATGATCTCACCATTTGTGAGTTCGAGCCCCACACTGGGCTCTGTGCCGACAGTTCGGAGCCCAGAGCCTACTTCGGATTCTGTGTCTCCCTCTCTCTCTCTCTCTCAATGCCTCCCTCACTCCCCCCCCCACCTCTTTCTCTCAAAAATAAATAAACATTAAAAAATTTTAAAGAGATATTATGATAGATGTGACTGAGTCTAAGAGTTCAACAAACATTTACTGAATGAGGTACATGGGAGGTACCCTAAGATTTAGTGAAATACTGCTTTGAAAAATGTAAGACCACCAGGAAATAAACTTATCAAGTAAGGAAACAGAAAGTGGCCATTTTATAATATTCATATAACTAGTTTATATGCAAACACGAGGGGTTATTTACATTCAAAACCTTATTTTTAAAAGTAAAAAAAAAATGGTATTCGGGCATAATAGAACAAACAAAGCCCACATCGATTTGAACCGATGTAGGTGAGCAAAGGTGTCTCTATCTCACTAATGAGATTAGCGTCCTGGGAGACGTTGGTAGAATTGGTAGAGACGAATGCTCTGTAATGCTAAGTACTAATAAGATGAAGAGATAATATGTAGACAGGATGGCTCTGTCTCTGCTTTCACTGACAGTACTGTTTTATTTTTGCTATTATTATTATTACTATTTCAGTCATTTCGGAAATTCATATGAAACAAGACTTCAAATCACAAATAAATTTGCAACTAAACCCTCAGACATGAGAGAAAGCTTTTGAATGAAAATCTTCATCATTTCTCAGAGAACCATTCAGAAAGAAGTACGACCACAGTTAAACCAAAGACCCAAAACCCAAACCCAAACCCAAACCTGTATCCACCAAAGTACCATTTGTCCAAAATAGATATCAACTAAAACGGCCTAATATTAAAAAACTTTTCACTGGTGTTCATATGACCCTGAGGTCATTGAATCAACAGATATGTAATCTGTATTAAGTGTATTTCATCAACTAATAATTTTAACATTGTTAAAATGTATATGATTTAACTGTATCATGAACATTCTGGCTTTTCCAGGACCATCTCACTTTCACATTTTCTATCCTTGTATAAATAGACATGTGTTTGTCAAACCGTATATCCCAATTTGGGATGCAAAACTTCCGGTCTCCATATTGAATTTTAAGTCCTCAGTTAACTGAAATGTGTAATGACCCAGAAACTCCATTCCAGGTCATTAGGACTATGCTTCCTAATTTTATTATCTGATTTATGCTTTATAAGAAATATTTCTTTACCACCTGTGTGTTGCTTCATATGTGGACCTATCAAAGTGAGGGGATTCCCAAGAAGGGATATGGGCCAATTTTGCTTCAGCACAAATCAGTAATCACAGAAATTCCCCTATTGTTCTTTTCATATTTTTTCTCAGCCCCTTTTCCCTTCTTCTTGTCTCACTGCATAGTAAACCTTCTTAGTGCCCATGTTATAACAACTTCCATTCCAAAAAGCCCAGACAATGGATGATGTTTACTCGCTATTTGCAAACAACAGAATCCACAGCGCTGCCAGCAGATGCCCTTGATTCACTGTGAATGAGAAAGGGAATTATTGGAAATCAGTGTGCATTGTGTGTCCAGCTGAGAGAGATGCTGGCAGAGGAGGCTCCAGGCAAAATTTCAGAGCACAAAAGTATATCTTCTGGGCCTTTCCCACTATGGGGCAATCCCTTGGAGGCTGATCATCTCCTGTGTATCTCTCTTCAAGATATGCCCACTTTTCAATTCTGTAAAGCCATCTTTCATTTTCTCAAGACCTGCTAGTTCATCTGATAAAATGAATGGATGACATCATACTTTCCAGCTAATCTTATATTTCAATAGGGAATGTCTCAAAATTCTATACTCTAGGGGCACCTGGGTGGCTCAGTCAGTTAAGCGTCCAACTTTGGCTCACAGTTCGTGAGTTCGAGCCCCGCATCAGGCTCTGTGCTGACAGCTCAAGAGCCCCACTCAAGAGCCTGGAGCCTGCTTCCGATTCTGCATCTCCCTCTCTCTCTCTGCCGCTCCCCCGCTGTGCTCTCTCTTCCAAAAATAAATAAACAATAAAAAAATGTTTTAAAAAAGAAATTCTATACTCTAACATAAAGCAATAGGTTTCTAAAATGAAAAATACCTTGTTCCACGTTAGGTCAGTAAGGATCCATTTACTGAGAACTGAGAATGGTCTGAGATTTTACCCTACTTTCAAGCTGACAAATTAGCCTGCCAGTTTCACAGGTGCCAGCAGAAGGCAAGAGAACTCTGGATCAAAGTACAAAGGAGTTTATTACTCACAGTACAGCCTGCTGCATGAGTCTCGAGTTTGTGTCAATTCCTCTTACCCACGGGGTGACCCAAAAGGGCTCCACTGGATCCTTGCCTGCAGTGGGTGTGGATCCCCAAGCTAGGGAACCTGAATCTTTTATAATGGGAAGCCAGCATGCCTGCCCTTAGTGCCATCGGGAGAAATTACTTTTATTAGACTGGACAGTGAGCAAATAGGCCTTCTTCTCCAAAGCGCTATGATCTGTGTCTTCCAAGGCAGTTTGCTGTACAACCATCCTAGGAAAGAGAGTCCAGAACAAAGGCCAAACAGTGCCTCTATTCACAAGATGTGCAAAAATAAGAGAGCCATGAATAATTGTCTCCCACCACTATTCAGGAAATGATTTTCACCAGCTATCCCAAATAAAATCTGGTAGATTTTAGTTCATATCTAGAGAACTAATAGACATGCATATTCACAGGCCCTACCCCAGAGATTATGATTCAGTAAGTCTGGGGTGAGGCTAATGATAGTCATTTCTTTCTTTTTTTCTTTCTTTTTTCTTTTTAAATTTTAATGTTTATTTATTTTTGAGAGAGACAGACAGACAGATAGACAGTGTGAGCAGGAGAGGGGCACAGAGAGAGGGAGACACAGAATCTGAACCAGGCTCCAGGCTCTGAGCTGTTAGCACAGAGCCCAGTGCAGGGCTCGAACTCACAAACTGTGAGATCATGACCTGAGCCAAAGTAAGACACTTAACCAACTAAGCATCCAGGCACCCCTAATGATAGTCATTTCTAAAATATCCCAAGTGAAGTCAATGCTAGTGGTTCCTAGACCATCCTTTCTGCACTACTGCAGATGACAATTTACTGAAGTCTAGGAAATCATTGGAACTAGAATAGAATGAACAGGTGACAAGGCCCACAACTAAAAGCATATAAAGAAAAATGGAAGTAGAGGAGTTAGTCTGCTCTTCCTCAGAGCAAGACTAGGATTTGGATTTCAGGCTTCTATACATGGCAATGAACTTTCACCTATGACTTTCAGCCTAGTGGTGACAAAGTTATTTTGCTTTCCTAAGCTCAGGACTCAAAACTGGTGAGGTGCGATCCTACGCAAGCCCAATCTGCGAGGTGAAGTTGATGCTTAACAAGTGTCCCTGTTCTCGCTTGTTTCCTTCTTCTGTTGAACTCCATTTTACCCTGCCCTTGAGACAGAAGGTTTCCTGAGTGGATGATACTGAATTTCTCCACCTAAGAAACATTTATCTCTTGATATGGTATGTCCAAGGCATGCATGTTCACAGTGGCATTTGTCATACTGACAGTACAATAAGCATCACATGGGTATATGCATCGCACTATACATGCGACGCCCTGTGAGACCAAAATGAAAGCTGCCATTTGAAAGCAAGGATTCAGAGCCTACAATTGGAGAAATAATGATTGTTTTTCAATCTTCACCCTCTTCAATTTTTCCACTCTTTTGATGTTGTTATTTGTGCTCTCTTTGAGGCATCCTACTCCCTTAACTTTCAGGACATCAATTTTTAGATTTTTTTACATAATGATTTTTATCATTTTTATGAAACTTATCCATGCTTATTATTTTTTTAAAGATAAGCAATAGTGGGGCACCTGCTTGGCTCAGTTGGTTGAGCTTTCAACTCTTGATTTCAGCTCAGGTCATGATCCCAGGGTCGTGGGATCAAGCCCCGCAACGGGATCCACACTGAGTGTGGAGCCTGTTTGGGATTCTCCTCTCTCCCTCTGCCTCTCTCCCCTACTCATGCCCTCTCTTTCTCTAAAATTAAATTAAATTAAAAATCAAAAAAAGAAACTTTTTTTACAAAAAGATAAGCAATAGAGAAAAGTATCAGAAAGCAAAGAATTACTCCAAATTACATCAAACAAAAATAAACATTGTTAAGCTTAGTGAAGAATATGCCAAAATTCTATGAATGTAGAGATGGGATGCAGAAATGGGTAGGGATATACGTAGATTAGAGAGAGAAAAAAGGAGATAGGAAAACATAAACAAGAAAAGATAAAGTGATAAAAACCACCTTATGAAATGGGATTATATTCTAAATGTTGTTTTAAATAAGATGAATTAAAAGTTAGATGAATTTAAAAGGAAGAGAAGAAACTAAAGGCATTTCCAGTTTAAACTGGTAGGTTGAACACATGTGCTTACCTCTAATACGTCCTGAAATGTCATCAAAATGAGAACAAATGAATAAAGAAGAAAACAGTGAGGGTCCACAAGGATAAAAGAGAATGCGGAAGAGACCATAGCACACTATTTGGGAGAGGAGAAAGCCCAGAGATGAGTGGAAACACATATACTTGTGTGCTAAGCCAGCAGTGACAAAAGCTCAAACACATCATAGATTCCCAGCTACTCCAGGTGGTGACATGGAAGGTCGTGCTTAAACATTGCTAGAAAACTGCTTTAAGAAGCAGTTAGAACCCTCATGCATGGTCAATGTAAAATGTTGCAGATACGTAGAAAAACAATGTGACTGTTCCTCAAACACCGTCATGGTATGACCAAGCAATTCCACTCCCAAAAGAAATGAAAACCCAGATCCACACAAAAGCTTGTGCATAAATGTTGACAGCAGCATTTTTATAAGAGCCCAAAAGCGTGAACAATTCAAATGCCCATCAGCCGATGAATGGATAAACAGGGTGTGATAGAACTATGCAGTGGAATGTTATTTGGTCATAAAAAATGAATGAACTGCTTACACAGGCTACACAGTGGGTGAACCTCAAAAACATTATCCCAAGTTTAAAGAAACTACTCACCAAAGGTCACATGTTATATGATTCCATTGATACGAAAGGTCCAGAATAGGCAAATCCACAGGGACAGAAAGTAGGTTAGGGGGTGCCAGGGACTGGACAGGTGGAAGAGAATGGGGAGTGACTCCTAATAGGTACAGGATTTTGTTTTCCAAAAATGTTGCGAAAAGTATCATGGTGATATTTATACAACTCTGTGAACATACTAAAAAGTACTTAATTTAATAGTGTGAGTAAACTGTACCTCAAACCTATTTTTTAAAGAAGTAATTGTTTCTTAAATTTCACATATGAATGAAATCACATGGTATTTGTCTTTCTCAGTCTGATTTATTTCACTTAGCATCATACCCTCTAGATCCAGTCATGTTGTTGTAAATTTCAAGATCTCATTCTTTTTTTAGTGTTTTTTATTTTTGTTTTTGAAAGAGCACAAGCCCAGGAGGGGCAGAAGGAGGGGGACAAAGGATCTGAAGCAGGCTTTGGGCTCTGCACGGACATCAGGGAGCCCCACATAGGGCTCAAACTCATGAACCACGAGATCATGACCTGAGCCAAATTGGACACTCAAACAACTGATCCACCCAGGTGCCCCAAGATCTCACTATTTTTTATGGCTGAGTAATATTGCATTATATACACACACACACACACACACACACACACACACACAGTATCTTTATCCGTTCATCCATTGATGGACACTTGGTAATATATACAGTTGTCAAATCATTTTTTAAAATATAATTCATTCTCAAATTGGCTTCCATACAACACCCAGTGCTCATCCCAACAACTACCCTCCTCAATCCCCATCACCCACTTTCCTCTCTCTCCCACCCCCCATCAACCCTCAGTTTGCTCTCTGTATTTAAGAGTTTCTTATGGTTTGCCTCCCTCCCTCTCGGTAACTATTTTTTTCCCCTTCCCCTCCCCTGTGGTCTTCTGTTAAGTTTCTCAAGATCCACATATGATTGAAAACATATGATATCTCTCTTTGTCTGACTGACTCATTTCACTTAGCATAATACCTTCCAGTTCCATCCACGTTGCTACAAATTGCAGGATGTCATTCTTTCTCGTTGCCAAGTAGTATTCCATTGTATATATAAACACATCTTCTTGATCCATTCATCAGTTGATGGATGAATGGTGCGGCTGCACCAGTTTGCACTCCCACCCAGTTGGTGAATCATTGTACTATACATCTGAAACTCATATCACACTGTATGTTAATTATACTCCAATAAAAAATATAGTAATAGGTTACACTCCCTGATGTCCTCCTTACTTGGCACAGTCAGGCCATGGGCCCTTTCCCACCTCTTCAAAAACTCAGAGACCTGTTCTCTTGTGAGAGGAAACCAGCAGTCTTCTGGAACGGGTGGCAGCAGGCCAGCTGAAGGCAAGAGCTCTTCTGAACGCAGCGGAATTGGAATAAGGTAAATTTCATATACTGAACAGAGGGATTCATAGCCTTCTTTCCCGCACACATCCCAGAACCCTGGCTGGCAGGGTCTGCATGGGGGACTGTCTCATGAAACCAAGACAAAAGATCAAGTACAGGCCTGACCTGGAGCCCTTGTGCACAACAGTGGTAAGAAGGTACTCTGGCATGGTGGTTATGGCCACTGACTAGGGATCTACATTCTCTAGGCCAGAAACCTAACTGTGCTGGTTATTGGCTGAGAGGCCTCTGGTAATTTATTAACCTCTCATACCTCATCTATAAAATGGGAAGAATCACAGAATCTAAATTAAGGGATTGTTGTAAGAATTAAATGTAAACATAAACAGGGCGTGGCATAGTTTAAGCCTCTAATTATTTTTACAGTGATTATTTACACCCCATTCTTTTTTTTTGTTTGTTTATTGTCAAGTTGGTTTCCATATAACACCCAGTGCTCTTCCCCACAAGTGACCTCCACCAAGACCATCACCTCCCATTACCTTTCCCCCTTCCCATTCCCCCCTCAGTTTGTTCTCACTATTTAAGAGTCTCTTATGGTTTGTCTCCCTCCCTCTCCCTAACTCTTTTCCCCCCTTCCCCTCCCCATGGTCCTCTGTTAGGTTTCTTCTCTTAGACCTATGAGTGAAAACATACGGTATCTGTCCTTCTCCGCCTGACTTATTTCGCTTAGCATGACACCCTCGAGGTCCATCCACGTTGCTACGAATGGCCAGATTTCATTCTTTCTCATGGCCATGTAGTATTCCATTGTATAGATAAACCACATCTTCCTAATCCATTCGTCAGTTGATGGGCATTTAGACTCTTTACATGATTTGTTTACGCCCCATTCTTAAACATGATTAGACAAGGCAAGCCAGGCACTTAAGGAAAGTGCTTACAGTGAAAGATAGAAATCAAATTTAAAAAAAAACGGGGGAAAAAGCCCCTGGGAACAGAAAGGAAGCATGAAGGGAGATATGAGAAGATACTGTGACCCTGAACAAGAATGGAATGCTAGCAAAGAACAAAAGTAAAAGAACAACAAAGAATGAAATAATTCCTGGTTAGAACTAAGAAAAGAATTCAAAAAGGAAACCTATGTGGCCATGGTCCTAGCAAGGAAAAGATGAAGCAAAATTTGAATATTGTGAGTGGAAGAGAAAAAAATGGTAAACAAGGAAAACTCACTGAGAAATTCTACACGATAATGATGTGCCACCTGGTACTGTCCATAGTTTCCCACCTAGTGGGTGTTCAACAAATACTTTGTACATTAATAAATAAATCAATAAATGACCAGAGAACTTCAGGAGAAGCAACAATAAATCTCTTCTGGAAAGCAATTGAGCAATATGTTTCAGGAATGCACAAGAAAGTTACCCCAATAATTATATTTCCAGTAATTTATCCTTGGCAAATACTCTCAGAAGTATAAGCAAATGTTTACGTGCAAAGATCTTCCGTGAAAAGATCTTCGATATTCAATAACAGAGGTTTCAGTAAATATATTGAATATATCTATACATATTAGTGAAACTTATTAAAAAGTGATTTTGAAGGCCATTTTATGATAATGTGGAAATGTTCCCAATGATGGGTGAAAACGGTAGGACACAAAAAGGAGTAAACTATATCAACTTTGAAATTGTCAACAACTTCAAAATAAACTTTTGATTAAATCTAACCCTCTCAACCCCAATCTAGACATCATGCCATTTTTGAATCTGTCTATTTGCCCGCTTTAA
Organism: Cryptoprocta ferox; assembly: GCA_028646485.1. Taxonomy (NCBI): domain Eukaryota; kingdom Metazoa; phylum Chordata; class Mammalia; order Carnivora; family Eupleridae; genus Cryptoprocta; species Cryptoprocta ferox. Next base: position 86,378,107 of record CM053579.1, read on the forward strand.
AAATGCATGATTTCCCCCCACCCCTCGTTCCTTGTTCTTCTGGATTCCAAGAGCAATCTGACTACCCTTCTTTTTTAAGCTTCTGGAAGGCAAGAATTACATCTCAAATTCATGCCTCCTTTAGGAGCCAGTAAAATGCCTTGCACAGAAAGCACTCATCACTTATTTGTAAATTCAGTAGAAAATTATTATATGTCTATTGCATGCCTAGAACTACGAAGAAGTTAAAAGAGCACAGACATGGACTCAAGAGATTTTGGGTCCAAAATGAGGCTGTGCATGACTCTGGGCAAATCAATTAACCACATTAGGCCTCAGTTTCCCCATGGTAAAATGAGAATGCCTTAGGTCAGTGTTCCCAATGAACCTTAAGATGCAGATTCATGTGAAGTGCTCCGAAGAAAGATGAAGGTGGGGGGTGTCAGACAGAAAGGGAAAAATCCAAACAAGGGTGTGATCTCAGGTGAATTCCCAGCCTAAGCCTGACCAGAGGAGCTGGTCACATGTATAAAAGCCCCAACACTGCCCTACTTGAGTCACAGGGGGGTAGACTTTCATACTCAACACCTGTCAGTTATTGGCCAAGATGCCCTGATGCAGCGATGGGACTAGGGGTGGGGACGGTAACACTAAAGTCCCAGGTACTTCCCGCTCTCTGTGTCCGGGCAAAGCAGCTCCAGCAGGGCAAGTCCTGGCCATTCTTCAGAAGAAAGCCACAGGTAGATGCCTTTAGAAGCAAAAGAACATAGAAGCTGTGGGAGGCACAGCATTCGGGGTAGAGGTCAGTGGCCACTGCAGAGGGTTTTGGACTAGGTGACCTCTAAGCAAGCCCTTTGAATCCAATTTCAACAATAGTCTTTTATATTTAATATAGAAGACATAATCTTTAAATCTATCTGGAGAGATAAAATAAACATATATAAAATCACTGGATGCTAAGTCAGTGTACCCTCAAACATAAACACCATTCGGAAAAAGGGAAAGTGCTAAATTTAATCTAAAAGACATTCTACAGGAGGTAAATCTATAAGTTAGCCATGAAGGAAACATAACCTTGAACTGGGACCTCTTCAACACAAATCCTTGTTTCCTGAAATACTGAACAATAAAATCCTTGCTTTGAATCTAGCTTTCTCCCTCTTCACCTTCTTTCCCATTGAACTTGTATTTCAACTCTTTATGATATCCAGGTTCTCAAATGCTCTGTCTTCCACCCCTTTGGTCATTATTTCTTCACTTGTACCCTACACACACACACACACACACACACACATCCCTGTATTTCCTTTTCAGTTTTTCCATCCTAGAATGTTCTTCTTCCTTTCCCCAAGTTATTTAAAAAAATCCCAGTTCCACAACAAAACTTCCACAAATACTTCAGTGATTCTTCAGCTCATAAACTGCCTCCAACACCCACAAAATGATTAGAAACGATATGACAGTGTATAATTAATGTCTACACCCTATGGTACTAAATTTGGCTGCTACCAGCATCTCTTCTTTCCTTTCAGCTAGGCTGTAATCCCCCAAGGGCAATGTATTGTACCCCTTTCCACCATCTGGCAAAGATCTAGACAAACCACAGACAAACATATGTGAGAAATGACATCTCCCCCCAATAAAAATAATGATTACCAAATACAATCACACAATATAAACTTCACTTTATAAAATAACACATGAATACAATGCAGAATCAGCTTAGGGATGCTTTCTGACATATTACTTCAGGATGATAAAGCAGAAAATGAAAAAAAGAAGAAACTGTCAAAAACATTTTACAAAATACACATCTTTAAATGCATCTTCAGGTTGGTTCATTTAGGTGTTTATACATCTAAGGATCAGAGTTTATCACATTACTGTGATAAATAGTATTTTATGTACAGACATCTGGCTCTTAAGAAAACTCTGAAACCTGAGGCACCCGGGTGGCTCAGTAGGTTGAGTATCCAACTCTTGATTTTGGCTCAGGTCATGATCTCACAGTTCGTGGGATCCAGCCCCACCTTGGGCTCTGCACTAAAAGCACAGAACCTGTTTGGGAATTTCTCTCTCTCTTTCTCCCTCTTTCTGTGCCCCTCCTCTGCTCGTTCCTCTCTCTCTCTCTCTCTCTCCCTCTCCCTCTCTCTCTCTCTCCCCACCCTCCCTCTCTTTCTCTCTTTCAAAATAAATAAACTTTTAAAAAAAATGAAACCAGGCAGCAGAAGGCAGTAAGATTGGGAGCAAAGCTTTTGTGATATGGCAGGTATCTGACTACAACACAATGACTATGTTCTACTATCTGGATGTCAATAGCCAATTTTTTTTGTATGTTCCCTACACTCAGTCTCAGGAGAGATTTAAATTTCCATCCTATAGAATACTGCCAAAATGAGCAAAGTATTAATGATTCTTTGAAATGTTGTTTCAAATGTCACCGATTCCATGAAAATCTATTTATAAACAAAAAGAGAACACCTGGAGAAGACAAGAATGGGTTCAGCAGGGTACATAAACTAGATTATCTGGGGTTCACACCTGCATGTGGCAGAGACACTCCCTTCCTCAATGGTTCCAACAACTGCTTCACAATCTGCACACTCTGCACATGTCTTTGGTTTCTTCATCCTCCTAGTGATTCACCTTTTTACCCTCTGGCCTTGGAGCCCTGGGTCTTCTAAGCCTTGAGCATCTTCATCTCCACCCCCAGCCACGGCCACTTCACAGGCATTGGAATCGCTTGAAACGCAGCTCCAGCTCACTGATTCCAGCTCTGTGACTGCCTTCTCGAGTCACACTTTCCTGTCCTTCAACCTGTTACATCCCTAATCCTACCTACCTTTCCTTTTCATTCCCGAGTCTCTAATGTTTTGCTATCCTCCAGGAAAAGGAGAATACATTCCTTCTGGTGACATGTGATGCCACCAAAATGTTTACATGATGCAGATAAGAGAATCTACATTTCTTCACTCTATTATACAGCACTCACATCTACCTAAACATGACTTATTTTTCTAAAGTCCAGTTTACCACACTGTTTTCTTTCATGGCTCATATCTAAGAACTCTTGGCATAAGAAGAAATATGAATGGCAAATAGGCACATGAAAAGATGCTCAGCATTACTTGTCTTCAGGGAAAGGCCAACAAAACCACACAGTGAGGTACCACCATGCACCTATTAGAATGACTCTTTAAAAAGGCAACACTAAGTGCAGACCAGGATGCGGAGTCACTGGAACTCTTGTTACCGTACAGGGAGCACACATCTACTCTGCAGAACAGTTCCAGAGTTTCTGGTAAAGTTAAATACAGTGAACATATGGCCCAGAAATCCCACTTTTAGGTATTTACCTGAGAAATGGAAGCGTGTCCACACAAAAATCTGTACCCAATTGTTAACACTGGCTTTATTCATAATTAAAAACACAGAAGCAATCCAAATGATCCTCAACTGGGGAATGGGTAAACCAGCCGTAGGCTATCATTCCATCCAAACAACGGAATTGTTTAAACACATTGTCTAGATGGAATGATACCCAAAAACAAACAAACAAAAAAAAAGAAGTACTGATATATGCAATGGCATAGATGACTCTCAAATGCACTTTGCTGAGGAAAAGAAACCAGACCCATGAAACTTCGTATTTTATTATTTCATTTATATGACCTTTCTGTAAAAGGCAAAATGATAAGGATGGAGAACAGATCAACAAATGCGGAAATGGAGAAGGGAGTGGCTGAAAAGAGGCAGCAGAGGGGATGTATTGGGGCAAGGGAACTGTTCTGGATCCTGATTATGGTGGTGGACACATGGCTGTACACATTTGTCAAAAGTCATAGCACTATAGTAATTTACAAGAGTAAACTTTATGATATTGCAAATTTTTAAATAAAATTTGTAAAAAAAATATAAAGTGTAGATGGGGATATAGAGCTAATGAAAATTTATACAATTTTGTGGGGGGTGTAAATTGGAATAATCACCTTGGAAAACAATTTGGTATCATCTCATAGAGTTGAGGAAGGACATATCTGATAGTTTGCCAATTTCACCCCATGGAGAAGCTTGTGCATGCAGAAAACATGTATGTGTATGTATGTACACATATATGTGTATATATATATATTCCCCTCATATATACCCATAACATATATATACCCATACAGTACTTTGTAATAAAAAAAAAACCGGAAAACAGATTCCTACTAGCAGGAAAATGGATGAATTTACTGGGAAATACTGAGGGGCAATATTCAGTTCAGGGGGGGTGCTCTTGCTACATGACAGTAGTTCCTGTTGGCCAGCTCTTAATTTTACAAACCTCCTGATATGGTCTGAATGTTTGTATCCCCTCAAAATTCAGATGTTGAAATCCTAACCCCTAAAGTGATGGTATTAGGAGGCGGGGTCTTTTGGGGTTGATTGGGTTGGGATTAGTGCCCTTATAAAAGAGACGCCAGAGAGCTAGCTTGGCCCCTCTGCCATGTAAAATTACAGGGAGAAGAAGGTCATCAGCAAGGAGGCTGGCTCTCACCAGACACTAAATCTGCCAAACGCCATGATTTTGGACTTCCAGCCTCCAGAAGTGTAAGAAATAAATGTTTGTTTAGAAGCCACCAGTTTGTGGTATTTTTCATAGGGCGCCAAGACACCTCCTACCAACTCTGTAAGCCTCAATTCCTCCAGCAAATTTCCTTTTTCTTATGATGCTCTGACCTGGTTTATGTTTGTTGCAATCAAGAACGCTGAAAGACACAAAGCCCCATCTAAATTTAACATCTGCCTTCAACACATGTAGAGCCATCACCTTCCAAATCCTTCGCACTCAAACCTGGCATCACTTTAACAACTTCATCTGCCTCACCACCCTGTCATTTCTACTTCTTTAACATGTCACACATCTGTCTAAAATAAATGCAGACCTCTGTGAAATCACAGCATCAGATAAACCTGTTTAAATCTTACTCATCCCTTGAGAACAAGTTCAAAGTCAGCTCTTACCTTATCCCTGCCTCCTATGCCTAGCCAGATATAACCACTCTTCAACCTGAACTTTTCTAGCACAATTTGCCTATTTTCCTGCCCTTATTAGTGCATTCAACTAATATTTAATGTGAGCCTACTCTGCACTAGGTATTGTTCTAAGGGCTGGAAATACAGACATTAATCCTTGGCAGACAGAACATAAAAATCATAAAATGTACAGTAGGCTAGTGAGGGTTCAGAGAAAAAGTAAACAGAGAAAGGGTGAAGGGTTAGCAAATGTCATGGAGTGTACTATGCTAGATAAGATGGGCACAGAAGGTCTCAGGAAAGGTGACATTTGAGAAAAGACCAGAAGGTAGTAAGCAAGTGGACCAAGTGGATATCTCAGGGAAGATCATTCAAGACGGAGAGAACAACAAATGCAAAATCCCCACGTCTGAAGCAGGTCAGAGTTCTGGCGGAAGAATGAAGAGGCAGAGAGAACAAATACAAGACAGAAGGAGATGAGATGAGAAAGGAAATGAGGAGCCAGGTCAGATCAGAGGGCTTTGGTGATCCTGATGAGGACCTTGGCTTTTCTGTGAATAAAATGGGAGGCCTCTGACAAGTCTTCAGCAAACATGGTCTAACTTACAGCCTCACTCTGGATTGAGAATAGATGAGGGGAGGAGACTGAGCAGAAGCAGGGAGACAAGAGGTTGCTCCCCTTTGGCAAGTGGTTGGTGGAGACAGCATAGACTTAAAATCTCCCCATGTTCCTCTTGAAAACAGAAAAATCAAGTAGGGTAGCATAGGAAAAAATTAATTGAAATGAATCTACATGAACCCAGAATACAAATCGGATGCAAGAGTAATGTGGGAACACCATCTCTGCACAAAAGGAGGAAAGACCAAGGGATTTCTAGTGGTCTTAAGAGCTAGACAACCCAGAAATTGCCAACAAATCATCACCACAAAGAGAAGGAGTCCCTTCTGGGAATGGAAGGCTCAGTGGGATAATTTGAGAAAAACGACAGAAACAGGAGGGAGCTTCTCAGACACACACTTGCACATGTGAGGTGAGTCCAAAAGCGCCACGGGGAGGGTTCAGTTGCTGGGAAGCCTGATTCCATAGGCTTATGAGAAAGAGTTCTGCACTGAGGACATCCCCCAAGGCATGAACTTTGAGGGGGGAAAAAGATAGTCCAGATCTGGGGGTGGGGGGGGAGCCAATAGAGGCAATTTTCAGAAATAACTGGACAGATGGCTACACTGAGAGACCAGCTTTTTTATCTTTATTTTTAAAAATTTTTTAATGTTTTATTATCCATATTTGAGAGAGAGGGAGACAGAGCGTGAGCAGGGGAGGGGAAGAAAGAGAGAGGGAGACACAGAATTCAAAGCAGGCTCCAGGCTCTGAGCGGTCAGCACAGAGCCTGATGTAGGGCTCGAATCCATGAACTATAACCAACTGAGCCACCCAGGCACCCTAAAGATCATGTTTTTTAATATGTCAAAGCAACATGAGAAGAGGGACCCCAAGAGCTCTGCAGCTTGGAAAGCTACCCTGGTCGAACCTTCACGAACTCCCTCGTACAAGTACAGGTAAACTTCTCTTACTTAAACATGAGTAGCAGAAAAGGGGGTCATGCAATTCAATATGCAAAAATATCAGGTTTTTACATTTTTTCTTCTTTTAATGAGGATAAGGGTAGCAGGTAATTATTATATGCTGTAGCAATGCAGATTATAATAAAACTGTCAAAATCAGAAGTAGAGGAGACTGCAAGGAAAGAAGAATACGCTTGCCTTATAAGAGTAAAAGGAAATCACTTAAGAATAGACACTCTGGGACAGTGTGAGGAGGCAAGACAAAGCTACTAGCTAACTTAATATTGCCCATGGTAGAGACGCAGTAGACAGTAGTCAAGAACCTCTATACCTCTGGGATATGGAGGTAGGAAACATTTTTGCATTAGGACCCTAGAGCCTCTTCAGGAATGACAACAACTTTGGAACTCTCAGTCCCACTCCCGGACAATGAGCCACGTGCCCAAACACTCGAGCAACTTGGGAAAAGTGCCCTTGGAAAGTCAAGGAACTTCCCCTGCAGCAAGGAGAAGCCAGAGACCGTACGTGCACTATTTAGGGGGCACGAGCCAGTGCTGCCTCGGGAAGCATATGGAGCTATCACAAGACCAGCTCCTCCATATGCTTCTAGAACGTGGAATCTAAATTTCTGAGGAGGGAGACAAAAGATCTGCTACATAGAAGACAGAACTTCTATTTCAGAGCATAAGAGGTGTCAACAGCTGCAGTGAAAAGTAGTCTGGCAAGTAGGGGAAAATAGGAGCTTGAAATCAAATGGATCTAATTTCTAGTTTCACTCGGGAAAGTTTATCTTGGGTAAATTCCTCACTTTCTCTGAGTCTCACTTTTCTCTCTTGTGCCACTAACAACCTATCTGGCAATATCACCGTGAGGACTGGCATGTGGAGGTATGAAAGGTCTTAGTTCTTCCTTCTCGCCTTCTTCGCCCCCTCCGCTGCTCGAATCCCCTTTGTAGGTCACATACAACAATATCTTATGTGTTGGAAGACTATTTCTTGTTCTGGTTTCAGAACTTAAAACAGCTAGCTCTCACTCTCCAAAAGCTTACTCCGCTTAAAATTTAACTTCACGTATAAAATAATAATTTCTACTCAGAATACATATTAATGACGTTTTAAATAGCTTTTTATAGTTCCTGCCCGACTGTTTTGTTATAGACCATTAAACAGTTGTTACATTCTGTTTGTGGTTGAAGTTCTCTCCGCTTTGCTTTTACTGTGCCATATTGGTTTATAAACCATGTGGGAAAACTGCCAGATGAAAGGCCCTTCATCAATGCAAGACATTAGTATTCTATCTTTTTAGAGAAGAGTTTACTCTCTAGGCATATGGAATTGAATCTAATTAAAGGCATTTGCATCATTTAGTTCTAGCAAAAGCAACACTGTCATTCTGTCATATTAATTTTATTTCTGTAACCTTAATGTTTAATGGCTGGCTCTAAAAAGCTGGGATGCTTGGCCATGCAGGAGAACAGTGAGGAAGGTATTTGCACAGTATCATCATTCACTTCATACTGGCTGGCAATCCAAGGGGCTTCCTGAACTAAGCTCTGATGTTTATAGAGCCACAGGGGTCCAACAGCACAGTTTCCGACAATGTAGTACAGCCCCGGGAGATGAGAAAATCATACTCGGTAGACAAATACACAAAACAAGCTGGTTAAGAGCAATCAGAGACAGTGTGACTCCTTTCTGGTCAAAAAGTGAAGCGGGAGAATCACAAACCTGCCAGGCAGCAAACAGCCATTGTATCTAGCTTGAAAGAAGCAACCATGTGCAAACAAACACTTATCCTTACAGGAGCTGAATAATCTCTCCCCAGTAAACCAGTCAGATTTCCATGACCTCACACCATGTTACTCCCCTGCTTAAAACCGTCCCCATTGACTTTAAGGGTAAAATAAAAATCCTTAGTAGAACATATTCAAGGATTTCAGGCCCAGTATTAGATGATAAATGACAATTGATCCTAGGCCTGTGGGTCAGGAAGGTATAGGAAGTGACGAGAACAGTGTTGAACGGCAGAGCACAGGGGGTGGTTCGACCTGACTTCTTACTGGATGAGGATAGGAATGCCAGGCCTTCCGACTGATGAAGAGAAGCAAGAAAACTAGATTTTGAAATCTGGTTTTTATTTTTATTTTTTAAGTTTTTATTTAAATTCCAGTTAGTTAACATACAATGTTATATTAGTTTCGGGTGGAAAGGGTAGTAATTCAGCACTTCCATACACCTCCCTGTGCTCATCAGGACTAGGGCACTCCTTAATCCCTAGCACCTGTTTCACCCATCCCCCGACCCACCATCAGTTTGGTCTCTATAATTAAGAATTTATTCCTTGATTTGTCTCTCTCTCTCTCTCTCTCTCTCTCTCTCTCTCTCTCTCTCCCCCACTGTCTCGTATTTTTTCCCTTTGCTTGTTTTGTTTCTTAAACTCCACATATAAGTGAAATCATATGGTATTTGTCTTTCTCTGACTTATTTCAGTTAGCATTATACTCTAGCAAATTTGTTATTGCAAATGACAAGATTTCATTCTTGTTTATGGCTGGACAATATTCCATTGTATATACATACCACATCTTCTTTATCTATTCATCAATAGATGGATACTTGGGCTACTTCCATATCTTGGCTATTGTAAATAATGCTGCTATAAATATAGGGGTGCATGTATCCCTTTGAATTAGTGTTCACGTATTCTTTGGGTAAATACCCAGTAGTACGATTGCTGGATCATAAGGTAGTTCTATTTTTAACTTTTTGAGGAACCTCCATACCGTTTTCCATGGGAATGCACCAGTTTGCATTCCCACCGACAATGCATGAGATTTTTAAATAATTCAAACTTAAAACACTATGTAAGCCAACATTCTGCAGAATAAACAAAAACAAATCTGGACTGAAGACAACCATTTTGTAACTTTGGCATGGGTCAAGAAATACATATGTATATATTATTATAACTATATATATGATATATATATGACCATATAACTATATATATATAATTATATGGTTGTATAGCTGTATATATTTACATACATGGTTCAATATAGTTTTTTATATATACATACACAAACACAGTGATATAGTTAGATGGCTCCAGATATATTCCTTATATATAACTATAGCTTTTATATAAAACTATATACTATATATAGTTGTATATGGCCATATATATATATATATATATATATATATATAACTTGTGGATTCATACAAGGAAATAAATATATGGGAGAATCTTTAAACTAAGGCAAAAATATGTAACTATAACAATTTGTATCATGTAGGCTGCATTCCATATTTTTAATCATTTGGGCAGGGGCTAAGCTGAAGTATCACTTGGTACTGATTATAAAAAGAGAGTCTTACTAAGCAAATTTATAGTATCAGTTTAAGTGAATTCTTAACTTCTTAAAATTAATTAATTCCAGAAGCCTCTGAGTATTCACTAACCCACAAGGCAATTATGTATTAACCAAGACAAAAACTGATTCTTCATTAAATTAAGACATATATTAGATTATTCTTTTGGTTCTGTGTCCAGAATACATCAATATTCTCGACTGTCATTTTTTAACGGCAGCAATTTAAGTATTTCACTAATTTACATAGACCTATCCAGAAACCAGTTCAAAACAGAGACTTCTAACCTAATATGATTGTACTGCTTTCTCCTTAGACTTATCATGCTTAAAATACAAGATTGTTTCCAGTGACTCTGTTTTTGCTTCTAAATATTAGAAAACTGTGCTTGAGTTTGATAAGAGATATCAGTATATTCTTTCATTAATTTCTTGCATGACACATAAAACAGCTTCAAGGAAGTTCCAGGAATGGTTTTCAAAAATGTTTGAGCAATGGTAACATCCATATATTAAGTACCTCCTCCCAGGGCGGTATTTTTAAACAATGAATTTATTTTAATATCTAAGACACGGAATATTTTTAAATATCTTACTTCCTTATAGCTACGTTCTATGCAGTAAAATCTAATAAAAGTGAAATGGAATCATTCTGTTTTTATTGCCTCCAGTATGTGGGTATATAAATCGATGCAAAGTTGAAAAACAAACCACCCCTCATAATAAGGTAAGGAGTCGTAATATTTCCTCATGAATGGATTTTTAATAACTGGGTCACTGGATAATTAACTATTTGCCTGAAAAAGCCACTTAACATAATTTGCATCTACATGTACTAAAGCTGAAATAATGCATTCCTAAGTTTGAAACACTTCCCTCTAATGCATTGTCTCACAACCGCAGAGCACTGGAAGGTCTTTGCTTTTAATTTTAGTTTTTTGTACCACAGCTTTACAAATGATCTGGAGCTTACAAATACAGCAGGAGAAGGAAGTGCCTCAACAGAATCACTTAGCTGGGCAGTAGGAGTCTCCAGGATGGACCAAGTGTTTATATGCAGCTGTAAGGACACCAATAGGTGAAGGTGTCCTTTCATTTTATACCTATTGTTGTCTAATGGGAACAAAAATGATTACTGAGCATGTGCCAATATGATAAAGTGCTACAATTATCTTAACCATGTAATACCTAACAGCTTTTTAACAGGGGTGTAAGTGGGATATGCACAGGGAAAAGCAGCTTAAGTCTCTCAGTAGTTTTAGGATATATTTCACTATTTGGGATTTCTCCTTAGAAATAATGTAAAGGGAAAACTATATTTTTCTACCTTAAGCCAAACTTGGATATACTAACATACCTATTTGTTTGATTTGAAAAAATTATTTTTTGAACATCAATTAATGCAATCCATCACATCAACATCCTAAAAAAGAAAAACATATGATCATATCAATAGTTATAGAAAAAGCATTTGACAAAATCCAACAGTGATTCATGATTAAAAAAAAATAGGAATAGACAGGAACTTTCTCAACTTGATAAAGATCATCTACAAAAAACCTATAGCTGACGGTGGAATTGCAAAGCTTTCTAAGATCAGGTACAAAGGCAACTATATCTGCTCTCACCACTCCTTTTCAACACTATATTAAAAGCCCTTGCTGGGAGGACAAGATGGCGGAAGAGCAGGGAGCTCTGTAATCCGCGCACGCCCGTATGGATTGAACTGAGAAGGACTGAAGGGATAAAACTTGGATTTGCAAGTGGGGGAAAGAAGAAACAGACGCCAGAAAGAAGACAACCTC
>CM053579.1:86390345-86415939 GCA_028646485.1 Cryptoprocta ferox
AAGGGGGGTGATGGTCTTGGTGGAGGTCACTTGTGGGGAAGAGCACTGGGTGTTATATGGAAACCAACCTGACAATAAACTATAAAGTTTAAAAAAAATAATAATAAAAAATAAAAAACTCAACAGCAAAAAAAAAAAAAAAGCCCTTGCTAATGAAATAAGGCAAGAAAAGAAAAGAAAAGGTATATAGATTGGGAGGAGGACATAAAACTGTCATTGTTCTCAGCTAACATGATCATCTATATAGACAATTTGAAAGAATAAACAAAAACTTCTGGAACTAATAAGCTTTAATACCAAGGTTGTAGGATACAAAGTTAATTTACAAAACTCAATTTCTTTCTTCTGTACCAACAATGAACCAGTGTAATCTGACATTAAAAACACAAGACTATTTACATTTGAACCCAAACAAAGACACACCTATAAAGCTAACAAAATATGCACAAGATATCCATGAAGAAAAGTATAAAATTGTCATAAATAAAATCAAAGGAGAACTAAATAAATGAAGAGATAGTCCATGTTCCATGAATAAGAAGAATCAATGTTGTCAAGATGTCAGTTCTTCCCAACAGGACCAATAAATTCAATGCAATTCTAATCAAAATCCAAGCAAGTTATTTTATGAATATTGACAAAATGGTTCTAAAGTTTACATGGATAAGCAAAAGACTCAGAATAGCCAACACAACGTTGAAAAGGAACAAACCTGGAGGACAAACACTGCCCAACTTCAAGACTTAAGATAAAGCTGCAGTTATCAAAACATTATGATACTGGCAAAAGAATAAACAAATAGATGGCACAGAATAGAGATCAGTGAAATAGATCACCATAAATATAGTCAACTGATCTTTGACAAAACAACCAAGGCAATACAATAGAACAAAGATAGTCTCTTCAGTAAATGTTGCTGGAACACCTGGAGATACACATGCAAAACAAAATCTAGACACAGTCCATTCACCCTTCACAAAAATTAACTCAAAATGAATAATAGACGTAAATGTAAAGCACAAAACTGCAAAACTCCTACAAGATAATGGAGGGAAGGACGTAGATGACCTTGAATTTGGTGATGCCTTTTAAATACAACGCCAAAGACATGATCCGTGAGAAATCGCTGATAAGCAAGACTTGATTAAAATTTAAAACTTCAGTTCTGCAAAAGACAATGTCAAGAGACTGAGAAGCCACAGAGTAGAAACAATATATTTGTTAAAGACACATTTGATAAAGGACTGTTATCAAACTGTACAAAGAAGTCTTAAGACTTAACAATATGAAAATAATGAAATGAAAATAAAGACCAAAGATCTTAGGAGATTCCTCACCAGAGAAGCTATATACATAGCAAATAAGCATATGAAAAGATGTTCCACATCATATGTCATCAGGGAATTTCAAATCAAAACAATGAGATACCCTCACATACCTATTAGAATGGCCAAAGTCCAGAACACTGACACCACCGAATACTACTGAGGATGTGGAGCAAACGGAACTCTCATTACTGCTGGTGGGAATGCAAAAATGATACAGCCGCTCTGGAAGACAGTTCAGCAATATCTTTTAAAAGTACACATACTGTTACCACACAATCCAGCAATCACATTCCTTGGTATTTAGCCAAAGGGAGTGAAAATTATGTCCACACAAACACCTGCACACAGCTTTATTCATAACTGTTAAAACTTGGAAACAACCACAATGTCCTTCATTAGGTTAATGGATAGATATAAATTGTGGTCCATACAGATGACAGAATCTTATTTAGTGCTAAAATGAAGTGAGCTAGCAAGCCATGAAAAGACAAAGAGGAAACTTAAATGCATATTACTAAGTGAAAGAAGCCAATGTGAAAGGCTATATATTATATGATCCAAATTTTGTGATATTCTGGAAAAGGGAAAACTATGGAGAGAGTAAAACGATCAGCGGTTTCCGGGGATTAGGGGTAAAAGGATAAAGAGGCAGAGCACAAATGATTTTGGGGCCATGAAAATACTCCCTATAACACCATAACGATGGATACATGTTATTATACATTTTTCCAAAACCACAGAATGTACAACACCAAGAGTGAACAATAATATCAACCAAAGACGTTGGGTGATTATGATGTGTCAATGTACTTCATCAATTGTAAAACAAGTATATTATTCTGATAGACGATGGTGGTAATGCATGGGAACAGGGGATATATGGGAAATCTCTTTACCTTCCTCTCAAGTTTGCTGTGAACCTGAAACTGCTCTAAAACCATAGTCTTAAGAAAAAAATGAAAAAAAAACTCTCCCATCATTATTGTGGATTTATCCTAGTTCTTCTTGTTATTATGTTGATTTTTACTTTATGTATTTTGAACATACACTATTAAGTGAACACGGATTTGGATGGTTTTTATCTTACTGGATAATTGGACTTTTATCATTATGTAATATCTTTTTATATTGCCTAGTAACGCTTTTTGCCCTTAAATTCTACTTTGTCTGCCATTATTATAGTTATACTAGCTTTTGTGTGTGCGTGTGTAAAAAGAGGCATTAGTATTTTCATCATATATTTTTTCTTCCTTTAACTTTCAACCTTTCTATATCTTTATATTTTAGGGGTACCTCATAAGCAATGGAGAGCTGGGTTCTGTTCTTTTTTCCAGTCTGAGAATGTTTTACTTTAAATGGAGAGTTTAGCCCTTGAAATTTAAAGCAGTTGTTGATATATTTGGGTATAAACATACCATTACACCATGTTTTTTCTATTTGTCCCACTATGTCTGAATTCTTTTTTTTTTCTTTTTTCCTGCTTTTGTTTCAATAGAATGAGAATTTTTTGTCTGTTACTTTACACCTCTGTTAGTTTGGTAATTGCTCATTCTTTTACACTGCTTTAGTAGTTAGCCTATAGATTTTAACATGTTTCCTTAACATAGTAAGTTTAACATAAATTGATGCATTTGTCACTCTTCGGACAATGAGAAAACTGTAGAATATTTATTCTACTACCAACTTAAGCTCTATTTTACATTTTAATACCACCTATGTTTTAACACTCATAATACATTATTATGGTTTTATACATCTAATATTCATCTAGATTTTCCCAATCTTTTATGTTGGGGTCTGTTGGGGTCATATTCTCTTGGTATTTGCTTTTCTGAAAATGTTCTTATTTTATCTACATTTTTGAAGGATATTTTCACTTAATATAGAATCCTGGATCACCCATTAATTTCGTTCTGCACTTTAAAGATATCATTCCCTTATATTCTAGCTTACTTTTTGGATTAACAAATTATTGGTCAATGTTATTATTCCTGCTTTTGAAGCTCATATATCTCTTTGAATGTTTTCAATACTTTCCCCACTGGTTTGGGTGCTTCTTGAGTAAACAAATTAACGTCTTTCATCAGTTTTTTATAATTCTCAGCCAATATCACTTCAAATGCTATTTCTGAACATTATGTATCTTCTCTCCTCCTGGGGCTCCAATTAAAGGTATGTAAGAAATTTTTATTAAATCTTTGTCTCTTATGCTCTTTTATATATTTCCTATTCCTTTGTGTCTTCATGTTTCATTTTGGATATTTTCTTCTGACCTATGTTCCAGTTAACTAATTCTTTATTTCACAGTATCTAACCTGCTTGAAAATTCATCCACTGAATTATCAAAATCAATTGTTGTATTTTTTTAGTTCTATCATTTCCATTTGGTTCTTTTCTAGAAATTCTAATTTGCTCCTGAGATTATCGATCTTGTCTTTTATTTCTTTGAAGACATTAAGCTGTCATTTTAATGTTTTCTAAAGTAGTCTCCATTAACTTCTCTTGAATATTATTCCCACAAACAGATTCATCCTAAAATTCTCAAATTATCTATTCTGAAGTACTAATTCAATGTATGATCAATATTCATGAAATTGATTACCTAAAACTATTCACTGGGAATATATGGCACATTTAAATAATAGTAGTAACTAATAATTACACAGGAAAAGAGAAACAGTTTGTCCAATCCTGCTACTCTGTATATATATGAAATCACTGGGAGTTTTTACTTAGCTTACAAGTGACTGATACACATAGATTTCTGAAATCACATATTTCCCCTTCTAATTGACCAGGAAAAAATAATTCTCCAACTTGTTATTCTTCTCCACCTCCACACCCTTCTTTTTAAACACAAAAGGAAAGAGGAGTTTCTCAAAAAGAATATACTAAGCAGATATTTTTAAAAGTTCTCAGGTGTTGAATTTCCTCATGACAGGGTTGTGAAACCACTAAATCCATTTATCTTAGATACAGATTATATTTCCCATCTCCATTTCTCCAAGTTATGTAACTACTTCAAAGTTTAAGTCTGGCTTCCATTATAAGACTATCTATTAGGGCTTCCTACGTGGCTCAGTTGGTTGAGCACCCGTCCGACTCTTGATTTCAGTTCAGGTCATAATCCCAGGGTTCTTGGATCAAGCCCCACATTGGGCTCTGTGGTTAGCGTGGTGCTTAAGACTCTCTCTCTCCCTCTGCTCCTCTCCCACACTCATGCACTCTCTCTCTCTCAAATAAAAATTAAAAAATTAAAATAATTTTTAAAAGAATATTTATTATATGTAAATTACTCAATACCAAACTGACATCACTATTCCTTAAACACATCTGGAAAGGGGATTAATAAATACAAGTTAATACCATAAGGTTCTATATAGAAGGAACTTTTGTATAATTTCAGTGGGTCCAAAAATTCCATGACTGATGCATAAGTAAAAATTCAGAACAATTTGAATCAACAATATCTGCAAAATGTCAGAATTCCCAGAAGCAAATAATCTCTCATCCTGCAGATATATATATATATATATATATACACTATTTTAAATTATTTTGATTTACAAATGGGATTCATTTCCTTTCATAACACTCCATTACTTCTTCCAGATAAATTTAGAATGTAGGTCTCTTATCCATTCATTGGCCTTCAATATTAACTATGATTAGGTATCTCTACTTTGTGAAATAGACACAAAAGTCAGTAATAGTAAATAATTTTTGGTCCACCCAATCTTAATCAGAATTAAACTGTTAGTGTACAATTTATGGGCCTACCCTCACATTATTAAGCAATTTAGTACAGTCACGTACTCTGCCTCATAGTTTATAAGATTAGATAACATAAAAGCCTTTCTTAAAGCTGTAAATTCTTATCATGCTAAGTTATCATGCTAAGCTAAATAAACCAGACACAGAAAGACAAATACTGTGTGATTCTACGTATAAGAGGTATCTAAAGTAGTCAAATTCATGAAACTATAAAGTAGAATGGCAGATACCAAGGGCTAGGAGAAGGAGGGAAGGGAGTTTGGTAGGTACAGAGTTTCAGATTTGAAAGATGAAAACTTTCTGGAGATCTCTCTCCCAACAATGTGAATACACTTAACACTACTGAGCTATCCAGTTAAAAATAATTGGGATGATACTCTGGTTGCTCTTCTGACTGACTAAATTTTTTGCCTTTTACTAAAAAATATAGTAAAAACTTTTTTTAAAGTTACAACTGGTGACAAAGGAAAACGAGGCCGGAGCTACGGGTGCTTTTTCTGCCCAAGGTGTCTCAGATTCATTCTTAAGGAACTGAGAACTTAACCTTCCAAAATGTCAAAAAGACCATCTTGTGCCCCACCTCCCACCCCAGCTCCTGCAACACAAATGTCCAGCACACCAGGGTTTGTGGGATACAATCCATACAGTCATCTCGTCTACAACAACTACAGGCTGGGAGGGAACCCGGGCACCAACAGCCGGGTCACGGCATCCTCTGGTATCATGATTCCAAAACCCCCAAAGCCACCAGATAATCCGCTGATGCCCTACATGAGGTACAGCAGAAAGGTCTGGGACCAAGTAAAAGCTTTCAACCCCGACCTAAAGTTGTGGGAGATTGGCAAGATTATTGGTGGCATGTGGCAAGATCTCACTGATGAAGAAAAACAAGAATATTTAAACGAATACGAAGCAGAAAAGATAGAGTACAATGAATCTATGAAGGCCTATCATAATTCCCCCGCATACCTTACTTACATAAATGCAAAAAGTCGTGCAGAAGCTGCTTTAGAGGAGGAAAGTCGACAGAGACAGTCTCGCATGGAGAAAGGAGAACCTTACATGAGCATTCAGCCTGCTGAAGATCCAGATGATTACGATGATGGCTTTTCAATGAAGCATACAGCCACTGCCCGTTTCCAGAGAAACCACCGCCTCATCAGTGAAATCCTTAGTGAGAGTGTGGTGCCAGACGTTTGGTCAGTTGTCACAACAGCTAGAATGCAGGTCCTCAAACGACAGGTCCAGTCTTTAATGGTTCATCAGCGAAAACTAGAAGCTGAACTTCTTCAAGTAGAGGAGAGACACCAGGAAAAGAAGAGGAAATTCCTGGAAAGCACAGATTCATTTAACAATGAACTTAAAAGGTTGTGCGGTTTGAAAGTAGAAGTGGATATGGAAAAAATTGCCACCGAAATTGCACAGATGGAGGAACAGGCTCGCAAAAGGCAGGAGGAAAGAGAGAAAGAGGCAGCGGAGCAAGCCAAACGGAGTCAGAGCAGCATTATCCTGAGGAAGAGCAAGCTGCCAGTAAGGCTGAAGACAAGAAGGACGACGAGAGCGTCCCAATGGAGACAGAGGAGACACACCTTGAAGAAACGACAGAGAGCCAACAGAATGGTGAAGAAGGCACATCTACTCCTAAGGACAAGGAGAGCGGGCAGGAGGGGGTGGACAGTACAGCTGAGAAAGGGACCAGCGATAGTAACATTGGCTCAGAGAGCAACAGTGCAACCGTGGAGGAACCACCAACAGACCCCACACCAGAAGATGAGAAGAAAGAATAAATGTTGCCTGGTTTTATGTGTTCTAAATACTTTTTTAAATGAAAAAAAATGTTTTTTGAGTTTTAATGGTATTATGTGGTTTGTGTATTAATATTTTTCTTGTCCATATCACATCACCAAAGGCTTTTGGGCCATTTATCATCATGAGCCGAATGGCACAGTCACCTTTCTTAAGCTGTTGTGAAGATGGTTCTTTTCTTTGGGTCTTATTTCTAGCCCTCGACTACTGAAAGCCTCAGAATTTAAATTAATTGAGAAAACGCCCACCTCTTTTAGAGAGATATCCTTCGATGCTGCACAATCCGACTCTTACGAATGCCTTCCTATAGCTCACTGGGGTGCTTCCCAAAGCCATAGCTTTAAACCTCCTGGTCCCTGTCAACAGTCTCCTGAAAGTCCCCTTTCCTGTAGACTTCCACAAAGAGTAGCTTCTTGAAAACGTAATCATGTATGAGTATGTATTTGTTCACTTACCCTTTTTGATTTTTAATCAATGTCACATACCAAGAGTTGTGTTAAGGAGTTGACTGCAACTAAGCTTGGGTCGTATTGATCCAGAAATAGTTTCATAGGTAGAGTAGTTACCAGCTTCTGAAGTAGTCATTAAAGTGAACATGGCAACATACATATGTATACTGCTTTTTGTTATGATTAATATTGGGTGTGTTCCGATAAATTCACCTTTATTGTACAGAAAAAAAATTACTTTTTTACCAAGTTTTCCAAAGACAGAATAGATCACAAAGCTTAAGGAATTGAATAGTCTCGCAGTGGACTAGACAACTTCAAAACAATTCGCCCATTCCAGAAGGAAAACAGCTGAGGATTAAGTCCATCCACTTGAAATTGTTCTATAATAATCAAAACGTTCAAAACCTCAAGGCTCAGGATCCCATAGATCAGAGTCTACCTTTTTGATAAACTCTTAGTATAAAAGTCTTGGAGACTAGAAGAAAGAGTTTGTGACACGTATGCTTCCCAAAAACTAGAATAGATTTTTACTGAATAGTGGTATATCTGATGGTATATGTTTCTTAAATGTCCAAATGTAATAAATAAGTGAAAAAAAATTAAAAAAATAAAGTTACAACTGTATCACATCAAGGATATAATCTTCTCACACAAATCCTTTATAAAGGCAATTAGTCTATCTAATAATACTCTGATAAAATTATCAGAGTAATGTCACCAAAAATACTGTTTTTAAGGTCAGTGAAGTATAACTTCAAAGGACTAGGATGCCAATACCTCCTATTATTTTCAAACTCCCTAATATAACTGGTAATATGAAGTCACCTCCCCCCAGACATTATATAGTTCAAGCAATTACTTTTCTCATTTAAAAGTATGTGTTAAAGGCACAGTGGTAATAAGGCAGGGTAAATCATTTCTGGCCAATATTTATAAGGCTGCAAACAAGCCTGTAAGAACAGAGCGACAATGTCTGAATTACATGCTTTGTCTTTGCACTAAGTGATAGCCAGAAGGCCTATAAGAACTAATTCCTAAATCATAAGTAAATAATTCAATTGATATCAAAGCTCTTTGAAAGTATATAAAAAATTGGTATTATTAAAAGTCCTGCTAGAAAATGCTAATCCCATTATAGGAAAAACTTACTACTATTACTCATTTTTGACAAATTAATGCATTTCTGAGAAACTGTAATAGCTTTTGTATTGGTCTTAGGTCCCTATTTTCTACTCCTCTGTCTTCCTATCAGCTATGGCTCTGACTAGGATAGGAAAAAAGTTAAAGCATTTTTTAATATTGACAGGAGCTTTTCTATGAGAACAATAGTATTTCGGATGTGAGCTAAAGTTTCTGCTTTAAAGAAATGTCAATTCAGTAAGGTAACAATAACAACCTAAGTAAGAATTATTTTGCATAGCCTCTAAAAAACAATAGATCAACAAGAACTTTAAAACCACACAAGTTCGGTGAGGTCATCACAAGTAGAACACACAAAAAAATTTTAAAACATCAAATTACCTGTACGTGGAAAAATAAACACCAGTTCCCATCAGAGCTATCTTCCAAGTTCCCTCCTCAAACATTTGCAGAAAGCTAGGGTGACCCAGAAAAAAATGCAGTGGAGAAAAGAGGACAATAAAGGCCCTAAGAATGAACAAAAATAATTCTCAGAAAGACCCTTATCTTACATCACATACAAAAATTAACTCAAAATGGATGAAATACTTAAACAATCAATAGAGGGGAAAGGCAACCTATGGAATGGCAAAAACATTTGAAAACCATATCATCTGATAAGAGCGAATATCCAAAATATATAAGGAGCTCCTGTAACTCAATAGCAAAAACTCAAATGATACAATTAAAAATGAGCAAAGGACTTACAAAGATCTCCTCCCAAAGAGACATACGAAGAGCCAACATGTATGTGAAAAGATATTTAACATCACTAATCATCAGGGAAATGCAAATCAAAACCACAGAAGTGTGCCACATCACATCTGCTAGAATGGCTATTATTAAAAAGATAACAAGTGTCAGCAACGATGTGGAGAAAAGGGAACCCCTGCGCACTGTGGATGGGAATGTAAATTGGGAAAGCCCTCTGTAAAACAGTATATAAATTCTGCAAAAAGTTAAAAACAAAACTAGCATATGATCCAGCAATCTCACTTCTGGATATATATCCAAAGGAAATAAAATCATTCTCTCAAAGAGATATTTGCATTATCTTGTTCATTGTAGCATTGTTTACAGTAGCCAAAATATAGAAACAACCTGCGTGTCCAGAAATGAAGAGATAAATAAAATATAATACGCATGTGCACACACACAACAAAATATTATTCAGCCTATAAAAGGAAGAAATCCTGTCATTTGTTGCAACATGAGTGAGCCTGAAGGATATCATGCTAAGTGAAACAAATAAGCGAGACAAAGAAAGATAAATACTGTATGATTTCACTTTTATGTGGAATCTGAACAAGTTGAACTCATAAAAGGAGAGAACAGAATGGTAGTTCCAGGGGCTGGGGGTTGGGTGAAATGGGTATTGTTGTTCAGTGAGGATAAAGATTTAGTCATGTAAAAATGATTAAGTTCTAGAGATCCACTATACAACGTCATGCCCATAGTTAACAACACTATATTGTATACTTGAAAATTCGTTAAGAGGGTATATATATCTCACATAAATGTTCTTGCCAGAAAAAAAAATTATTTAAATACAAGCAATATACCTGGGAGGTTTCTCAATCAATATGAATCCTAGATGGGGACAATGTAGAATAGAACTCCAACTCTTGGTAGTCAAGTAGCATGGTTGAGAAATTAAGCTTTGTTGTTTAAAGTAAAAAAAAATTATTTTGAGGGAAAAAGAGATCATAAACTCTATGGGCAAAATTCTTTTGCTCAAAAAGTGAGCAAAATATAAGAGTCAGTTCCCCAAGAAAGATACAAAAATAGCCCTTAAATATATGACAAGATATTTAACTTCACTCAAACTGATGGAAAAGCAAATTAAATCTACATCAGTTCTCACCTAGCAGATTAACTAAACCAAATCAAACCAAAACCACTTTGTAACATATTTTGTTGAGGGAAACAGACCCTCTCCATCTCCCATAGCTGGGATCCTTTTCATCTTTTAGGTGTCAACTCCAATGTCAGACTGAAGATGTGACTTTCCTCGATCACCCAATACAAAGAAATCTGAAAATGTTTTGTTAATAGCTTATTTATAATTTCTTGCCCTTATCCCAGAAAATAGGCTCACTGGAGGCAGGGACTTTACCAGTCTTGTTAAATGCTCCATCTCCATCATAAATGTTCAACAATTATATTATTAATGAATGATAGATATCTAAACTCTTTAAAGAAAAAATATATCTAAGATATGACAACTTTAGAAGACATTATAAATTCTAAAAAACGGATTCTCTTAGAATTCTAAGGACAGTTTGACATATCAGCATTTCTTTAGATATGAAAATGCAGTAGGAGTGAAATTCTAGTTTCTATAGGTTACCTTTAACATTCCTGTTTTAACTTACAATCACTGTTTTTCACAAAGTGGCCAAGAGGCACACATCACTGTGTCTTTAGAAAACATATAGCAAGGTTATCTCTGGGTGGTGAAATTACAGATTTTTGTTTGGTTTTTTTCTTTGGAAATTTTGGCATCGAGCATGAATTATTTTTGTAATTAGAAAAAGGCAATAAATGTTATATTTTAAAGGGAAAAAAGAAGTACAGTTCAGGAAGGAGCAAGAAGGACGCTTTTTGATGTGAATACGTTTCATCCCAAAGTCTACCAGGCCAAGCAGAATAATTGGGAAGAAAAGGCCAGGTGTTTGCCTTTCAGCTGCTCAATTCAATGCAGCAAGTTGGTTTTTCATTGTTGTTCTTGTTATTCTTGTTGTTCTTGTTCTTGTTTTTAATGTGTTCTCCCAAATGCTGAGAGCAGTATTCCTAAGCATTAAAAAATATATTTATGTAGGTGAGTCATGCCAACCTAAATCTGGCTGGACAAGCAGGAAATCTAAGTACATTTAAAAATAAACTTCACTTTTGAACAGATACACATAAATGATGTCTTGCAAACTGGCAGTATCAAGTTTGCAGCTTGGGTACCTGTTACAAACACAGATTGCTGGGTCCCATCACAGGATTCCGGTCAAAATCTCCAAGATCAGTCTAGTTTGGGCAACATGAAGCTGGAAGTTGGGCTAAGCTTGCTCTTTGTCCCCATCCATCTCAGGAACCCTGGGAATATTAATTTTTTTTATGAGAGCCTTTCATTATCTCCAAATGCAGTGCTCCCCCTAGTATCATGCCAGGGCCTCATACTTATTGTCAAATGGTATTAGCATAGCCAAAGCCAAGAGGAAAATGGAAATAAAAGGAAAAGGATTTAACCAGAGGCACTGACCCCGTCTGGACTCTCTAATCTGTTCCTTTTTTTTTTTTTTTTTGGATAATAATCAAGAAGGCTCCTCCTCATTATTTCGACTCCCCACACTAGATAACTCATCACAAAAGCCAGCAAAGTGATTTTCATGCATTTCATGTTTATCTGAACCCTGTAAAAGAGTTGTTTGAGTATTTAGTTATATTTTCTGTCAGCATTTGCAGCATTTTGGATTTTCTCACAAATCAATATTATTTTCTCAACAGCTCTGGGAGAGAGGAAGAAACTTGATCAGCTATCCACAGAGCATTCTGCCACAGGGATACTGTCTTCTCAAACATCTACTGACAAAGACAGTATGGTCCAAAGGCTCAACGATTCATCTGTTGCCAGAGCTCCTCAAAGAAGGAAAGGTTGGGCTTTGCCCATTTCTCCTTGCTGCCATGTGTTTGCACGTACCCTGAAAGAAAACTAATGAATTCTATTTCCTCCACTGATGGCAATTTGAGCCGAGCACAGGCAGCAGCGATACAACTGGCGTTTGATTCATCGTGCCCACAGTTTTGCACCTGTGTCACTGCCAGCAGGAATGAGGCAGTATACCCTAACACTTTGCTCATCTGCCTCCCTGGGGACGAGAGAGTACACACCAAGGAAAACAGACTCATAATGCAAATTATTTCTATTAATCAAAATGTACAGTTCATAGAAACCATTCCCTGAAATGCTGTATCTTATTATAATGATTAAACAATCTCATATGAATAGCTGCACCTTGTCTGCTGATCAAGAGGATAAAGTCCTTCAGGGCCATGAAGCTTCTCTTTTCATGACAACCAACAAGGCTACCAGTTCCTTACACACCAGAGCAGATGGGATATCAGAGCTGCTCTGGGGGCTGCTCAGGATTTAACCAGAGACCCTGACCCCATCTGGACTCCCTAATCTGTCCCATTTTCCTTTGGATAATAATCAAGAAGTATCCTCCCCCTTATTATCTCGAGCCCACCACATCTCACATGGTGTAACCAACCTCCTCTCCCGACCACATCTCTAGAATAAAATCTTGAGGGAAGCGTTCTCAAGAATGCCAGGTCCCATTCACTCCACAGGCCATTTAGTCCTCCTCATATCACACCCACCCAGCCAGCCAAGACAGCTGAGCCCCTCAAAGAGCCACTGTACCCGCCAGCATGGCCAGGTGCCCTTTCCTCCACTCTACCCACCCCCCACCCTCAAACCCAATCGTAGCAGTCCAGTTGGGTGAAAAATACCTACCTGAGGGTTTAAGTTAATCAAAAATGTAAAAGAAGCCGGGCCATTCCAGTCAGGAGACAGAAACCAAAGCATTAATTTGAATAGGGAAAATTCAATATAAATAATTAACTAGTAAAATGTGGTTAACTACTAATAGGGTAAAAGGGAACTCTAAAAATACAGGAATAGCAAATGTAGGGAATGGCTACTCCTTCTAGGACTAAGGGAGATAATCCAAGGAAGGAACAAACTTGGAAGAGACCCCACCTCATCCAAGACTGATTTTGATACCATCGGAAAGGGTGTGACTGTAGTTCACTGGATGGCAGAGATCAGGGGAGTGGCATAGGCAGAGCTGGTTCACAACCAGGGGTGCACAGGAACAAGCAAGCATCTACCCACCAGGTACTAGAGAAATTTCCCGGACTCACATACACCACGAGCAGCCATGTCATGAGACCAAAAAGTAAAAAGCACCTGAAACCAGCAAGAGAAACCCCTTCCTCTATTATGCTTTGTACTATCCCTACAGCACCCTCTACTGACAAGGCTTAACACTGTGTCACCTAGCAAAAGAAATGTTTACAGGATCAAGGTCCAGTATCAAAAAAGCAAGGCATCGCCCTCACTGCTCCTATTCAACACCATACCGGAAGTCCAAACTAATGCACTAAGGAAAGAAAAGGTATATAGATTGAGAAGGAAGACAGAAAACCATCTAATTATGTATTTGACAAGACTATCTATGTAGAAAATGCCTAAGAATTGACTAATAAACTAATTAAGGGATTGTATCAAGGTACAGGATACAAAGTTAATCTATAAATTCAATTGGTTTCCAATACATTAGCAATAAATAACTAGAATTTCAAATTGAAGCAACAATATTATTTGCATTAGCACAAAAAATTAAATGCTTACATATAAATATGACAAAATATGTACAAACTCTATACAGGAAAACTACAAAACGCTGATGGAAGAAGTCAATGAAGATATAAATAAATAGATAGTCCATGTTTCTAGATAGGAAGACTCAATATTGTTAAGATATAAGTTCTTTCCAATATGATTTATAGATGCAATGCCATCTCAATAAAAATCCAGGCAAATTACTTCGTGGATATTGGGAAGCTGACACAAAAGTTTAAATGGAAAGGCAAAAGAGCTAGAGTAGTCAACACAATATTGAAGGAAAAGAACAAAGTTGAAGGACTGATACTACCTGATTTCAAGACTTACTATAAAGCTACAGTAATAAAGACAGTGTGGTATTGGCAAGGAATAAACAAATATACTCAATGACTCAGAACAGGGCACGTAGAAATAGAGCTACACAAGTGTAGTTAACTCTTCTTAACGAAGGAACAAAGTTAATTTGATGGATAAAGGATTCTTGTCTTTCTAACAAATGGTGCTGGAAAAATTGGGCATCTAAAATCAAGAAAAAAAAGAATCCAGATATAGCCTTAAATCTTTCACAAAAATGAACTCAAAATGAATCATTGATCAAAATGTAAAATGCAAAACTATAAAACTTCTATAAGATAACATAGGATAAAATCCAGGTGATCTTGGGTTTGGCAATGAGTCTTTAGATACAACATGAAAAAAGAATGATACGTTGGGCTTCGTTACAATTACAAACTTCTGCTCTGCAAAAGACAATGTTAAAAGAATGAAAATACAAGCTACTGGACTGTGAGAAAATACTTTAAAACATACATTTGATAAAGATATGCATCCAAAATATACAAAGAACTCTTAAAACTCAACAGCAAGAAAAAGAACCCAATTAAAAAGAAAACAAAAGATGTGACCCAAAATGTCACCAAAGAAGATACACAAATGGCAAAGAAGTATATGAAAAAAAGCTTAACATCATATGTTGTTAGGGAACTGCAAATTAAAACAACGAGGTACCACTATATCCCTATTAGAATTGCTAAAATCCAAAACACTGACACCATCACATGCTGACAATGCTATGGAGCAACAGAAATTCTCATTAACTGCTAGCAGGAATGCAAAATGGTAGAGTCACTTTGAAAGACAATTTAGCAGTTTCTTACAAAGTTCCATTCATAAGACATCCTCCTGGCCTTCAGTGCCCTTTTCTGTCTCTTCCGTCTTCCGTCACATGTTTCCTCAGTGTATGTCCACCCACAATGAACAAACAACAAATAAAATAAGAAGGACACCAACGTGGGAAATGCTTTTTTCAATATGTCCATATATTTTTAAAAACGTAAAGGAAAAATGTAATATCAGGGGAAACATTAGCAGCCTACATGCCAGCAAATTTCCTACCTTTAATTAAATTTTAAATTTAATTAATTTTTAAATTTAATTTTAAAAGAAAAAAATACCATAATAGTAGGGGACTTCAACACCCCACTTACAGCAATGGACAGATTACCTAAGCAGAAAATCAATAAAGAAACAATGGCTCTGAATGACACACTGGACAGCATGGACTTAACAGATATATTCAGAACATTTCATCCTAAGGCAGCAGAATACACATTCTTCTCGAGTATTGGTGGAACATTTCCAGAATAGATCACATATTGAGTCACAAATTGGCCCTCAACAAGTACAAAAATATCTGTATCATACCATGCATATTTTCAGACCACAATGCTATAAAACTTGAAATTGACCACAAGGAAAAATCTGGAAAGACCTTGAATACTTGGAGATTAAAGAACATACTACTAAAGAATGAACAAGTTAACCAAGAAATTAAAGAGAAAATTAAAAGTACACAGAAGCCAATGAAAATGAAAACACGACAGCCCAAAACCTCTAGGATGCAGCACAGGCGGTCATAAGAAGAAAGGTCTAGAAGAATGGAAATAATAAAGATTAAACCAGAAATCAATGATATAGAAAAAAAAACTGCAGAACAGATCAACGAAACCAGGAGCTGGTTCTTTGAAAGAATTAACAAAATTGATAAACCCTTAGCCAGAATGATCAAAAAGAAAAAGGAAAGGACTCAAATAAATAAAATCATGAATGAAAGAGAACTGATCACAACCAACACCACATAAATACAAACAATAATAAGAGAATATTATGAACAATTATATGCCAACAAATTGGGCAATCTGGAAGAAATGGACAAATTCCTAGAAACATACAAGCTACCAAAACTGAAACAAGAAGAAATAGAAAATTTGAACAGACCCATAACCAGTAAAGAAATTGAATTAGTAATCAAAAATCTCCCAACAAACAAGAGTCCAGGGCCGGATGGCTTTACGGGGGAATTCTACCAAACATTTAAAGAAGAGTTAACAACTTCTGTTGAAGCTGTTCCAAAAAATAGAAATGGAAGGAAATCTTACAAACTCATTCTATGAACCCAGTATTACCTTGATTCCAAAACCAGACAAAGACCCCACTAAAAAGGGAAAGTACAGACCAATTTCCCTGATGAGCATGGATGCAGAAATTCTCAACAAGATACTAGCAAACCAGATACAACAATACATTAAAATAATTATTTACCATGATCACGTGGGGTTTATTCCAGGGATGCAGGGCTGGTTCAATATCTGCAAATCAATCAATGAGATACATCACATTAATAAAAGAAAGGATAAGAACCACATGATTCTCGGGGCACCTGGGTGGCTCAGTCAGTTAAGCATCCAACGTCAGCTCAGGTCATGACCTCATGGCTTGTGGGTTTGAGCCTCATGTCAGGCTCTGTACTAACAGCTTAGAGCCTAGAGCCTGCTTCAGATTCTTTGTTTGTCTCTCTCTGCCCCTCCTCTGCTCGCTCTCACTCTCTCTTTCTCTCTCTCAAAAATAAACATTAAAAAAATTTTTTTAACCACATGATCCTCTCAATAGGTGCTGAAAAAGCATCTGACAAAATACAGCATCCTTTCTTGAAAAAAAAAACCCTCAAGAAAGTAGGGACAGAAGGATCATACCTCAAGATCATGAAAGCGATATATGAAAGACCCACTGCTAACATCCTCCTCAATGGGGAAAAATTGAAAGCTTTCCCACCAAGGTCAGGAACACGACAGGGATGTCCACTCTTGCCAGTGTTATTCAACACAGTGTTGGAAGTCCTAGACTCAGCAATCAGACAATACAAGGATATAAAAGGCATGTAAATCAGCAAGGAGGAAGTCAAACTTTCACTCTTCACAGATGACAGATACTCTATGTGGAAAACCCAAAAGACTCCACCAAAAAACTGCTAGAATTGATCCATGAATTCAGCAAAGTCACAAGATATCAAATCAATGTACAGAAACTGGTTGCATTTCTATATATCAATAATGAAATAGCAGAAAAAGAAACAAGGAATCAATCCCATTTATAATTACATCAAAAACCATAAAATACCTAGGAATAAACCTAGCCAAAGAGGTAAATCTGGAAGAAATGGACAAATTCCTAGAAACATACAAGCTACCAAAACTGAAACAGATAGAAACTATAGAAAGCATATGAAAGAAATTAAAAAACACACACACAAAAATGGAAAAACATCCCATGCTCATGGATTGGAATAACAAATATTGTTAAAATGTCAATATTACCCAAAGCAATCTATGTATTCAATGTAATCCCTACCAAAATAATACCAGCATTCTTCACAGGGCTAGAACAAACAATCCTAAAATTTGTATGGAACCAGAAAACACCCCTAATAGGCAAATCAATCTTGATAAAGAAAACCAAAGCTGGAGGCATCACAATTCCAGACTTCAAGCTGTATTAGTAAGCTGTAATTATCAAGACAGTATTGTATTGGCACAAGAACAGACACATAGATCAATCGAACAGAATAGAGGACCCAGAAATAGACCCATAAATATATGGCCAACTTATCTTTGACAAAGCAGGAAAGAATATTCAGTGGAAAAATGACCATGTCTTCACCAAATGGTGTTGGGAAAACTGAACA
The DNA here is from genome assembly GCA_028646485.1 of Cryptoprocta ferox. Lineage (NCBI taxonomy): Eukaryota > Metazoa > Chordata > Mammalia > Carnivora > Eupleridae > Cryptoprocta > Cryptoprocta ferox. The sequence continues at coordinate 86,408,310 of CM053579.1, forward strand.
GTGACATGCAGAAGAATGAACCTGGACCACTTTCTTACACCATACACAAAAATAAACTCCAAATGGATGAAAGACCTAAATGTAAGATAGGAAGCCATCAAAATCCTAGAGGAGAAAACAGGCAATAACCTCTGTGACCTTTTCCACAGCAACTTCTTACTTGACATGTCTCCAAATGCAAAGGATGAACTATTGGGACTTCATCAAGATAAAAAGCTTCTGCACAGCAAAGGAAACAATGAGAAAAACTAAAAGGTAACCAACAGAATGGGAGAAGATATTTGCAAATGGCATATCAGATAAAGGGTTAATATCCAAAATCTATAAAGAAATTATCAAACTCAACACCAAAAAAAAAAAAAAAAAAACAAATAATCCAGTGAAGAAATGGGCAAAAGACATGAATAGACACTTCTCCAAAGAAGACATCCAGATGGCTAACAGACACATGAAAAAATGCTCAACATCACTCATCATCAGGGAAATACAAATCAAAACCACAATGAGGTATCACCTCACACCTGTCAGAATGGCTAACATTAACAACTCAGGCAACAACAGATGTTGGAGAGGATGTGGAGTAAGAGGAACCCCTTTACACTGCTGAGAATGGGCAAATGAGAAAAAAGCCTGGTGGGAATGCAAACTGGTGCAGCCCCTCTAGAAAATAGTATGGAGGTTCCTCAAAAATTTTTAAATAGAACTACCCTACGACCCAGCAATTGCATTACTAGGTATTTATCCAAAGGATACAGGAGTGCTGATTCAAAGGGGCACATGCAAAGGGGCACAACGTTTACAGCAGCGCTATCAACAACAGCAGAAGTATGGAAGGAGCCCAAATGTCCATCAACTGATGAATGGATAAAGACGATGTGATGTATATATATACAAAGGAATCTTACTTGGTGATCAAAAAGAATGAAATGTTGCCCTGCACAACAACATGGATAGAACTTTAGTGTGTTATGCTAAGCAAAATGAGTCAAAGAAAGATAAGTATCATATGATTTCACTCCTATGTAGAATTTAAGATATAAAACAGATGAACATAGGGAAGGGAAGCAAAGATAATATAAAAACAAAGAGGGAGACAAACCATAAGAGACTCTTAAAATCAGAGAACAAACTAAGGGTTGCTGGCAAGGTGTTGAGTGGAGGGAAGGGCTAAAGGGGTGATGGGTATTAAGGAGGACACTTGCTGGGATGAGCACTGGATGTGATATGTAAGTAATGAATCACTAAATTCTATTACTGAAATTATTATTACACTATATGTTAACTAACTTGGATTTAGATTAAAGATAAATAAATAAGTAAATTAATTAATTAATTAATTAATTAAAAAATAAAGAAAAGGAAAGAAAAAGAAAAAATAAATAAATAAAAAGAAAAATATTGTTAAAAGGCAGCAAGAAAATAATAAAAGCCAGAATAGAGAATGGGCAAATGAGAAAAAGAGGCAATTTACAAAATAAATACCAATGGCCAAAAAACACATGGGGGAAAAAATATTCAACTTCATTAGCTAACAAAGGAATGCATCTTAAAACAACTTGTCACGCTGGCAGAGACAAAAAATGCAAAGCACCCACAGCAAGGCGGGTAGGGAAACAGGGATTCATAGACATTTCTGATTTAGAGTCAATGTCGGTAAAACTTTCAGGAGACTGATGTAGCTCTATGAACCAATGCCTTAAAAGGTGATTTCCTCTAGGAAATTTGCTTAAAGAAATAATCATGTATATATGCATGGGTTAGTCAATTAGGACATTTTTCAAATGATTGTTATATTATAATAGCCAAAAATTAAAAATAGCTGAACTGACCAAGAGGAGGAAACAAAATGCTGTAAAGTCCAGGAGAGAACTATAGAAGCACTCAATGGCATAGGACGGAGGTCTTCAAACTTTTCTCTTTATAGGGCTAGAATCTCGGTCACAACTACTTGACTCTGGCATGGTGACACGGAAGCAGCTGCAGACGATATGTAAATGAAAGCACATGGTTGTAGTCTGATAAAAGTTTAGTGAAGGACACTGTAATTTGAATTGCGTATCATTTCCATGGGTCAAAAAATATTCCTCTTGTGATTTTCTTTTTTTTAATTTTTTATTTATTTTTTTTTTTTTTAGAGAGAGAAAGAAAGACAGAGCATGAGCAAGGGAGGGGCAGAGAGAGAGGGAGACACAGAATCCGAAGCAGGCTCCAGGCTCTGAGCTGTCAGCACAGAGCCCGACATGGGGCTTGAACTCACAATCTGTGAGTTCACGACCTGAGCCGAGGTCGGACGCTTAACCGACTGAGCTACCCAGGCGCCCCTCTTGTGATTTTTTTCAAGCATTTGAAAATGTAAAACCCATTCTTCCCTGGAAGCCGCTGGCGGGTTGGTTGGCCAGCGGCTGTGGTTTGCCAACTCCTGGCACAGGAAAATGCTGATAAAAGACTGTTAAGGGAGTAGAGTAGATTACCAAGAATATCAAAACATGGAGAAAGACCAGAATCAGAAGATCCAGGATTAGAGCCCCAAGTTTTTTCAAAGCTCCATAGACATAGCCAGGCTTGAGAGTCACTGTGATAAAATGTTAGTTATTTCTGAGAGATGGGATTATGGACAACTTATTTATTTTTTGTGCTTTTTGTATGTTTCAGATTTTCTACAATGAATAGGTATTTCCTTGCTAATAAGGAAAATGTTAAAATACCTACAAAATATTTTTAGCTTAGATCAGAGTTCTCAACCTCGGGACTGTTGACATTTTGAGACAGATAATTCTTTGCTCTGGGGCTGTCCTGTGTACCATAGGAAGTTTAGCAGCACCCCTGGTCTCTACTCACTAGATACTAGTAGTAACCCCCCTCAAGTTGTGACACCCCAGAATATCTCCAGATATTGTCAAATGTCACCTGGGAAGCAAAATCACCCCCAGTTGTGAACCACTAACTTTTAGAAGAAAGATCTGATCTTCAGCAAACTTTTGTCAGGGGAAAAAAGACTGAGTGCTGCACTTGCATTTCTAATCTTAAGGCCTCTGTGAAAAGCTCTATGCTTGTCCAAAGCATACAATAATAAAAAGATAGTGTTTATCAGAGTAAATGTTGTATAATTAAGACTGTAATAGTACCTGCAATATATTTTCTTTTTTTTTTTTAATGTTGATTTATTCTGGTGAGAGACAGAGAGAGAGAGGTGTGGGGGGGGGGGGAGAGTGGGGGAGGGGAAAAGAGAGAGGGAGACACAGAATCGGAAGCAGACTCCAGGCTCTGAGCTGTCCTCACAGAACCTGATGCGGAGCTTGAACTCACAAACCGTGAGATCATGACCTGAGCTGAAGTCGGACGCTCAACTGACTAAGCCACGCAGGTGCCCCGATCTGCAATATATTTTCTTATTTTCACTTCCTCACAAGTGCCTGATTAATCAACATGCTGGGCCTAAAACGCTTCAGAAGGGTGGATTTGTTGACTTACTAAGATAAATACAGTTGAGTCCCATGAGCTTTGGACCCATGAAGAGATTATTCAGGCTCCCGCAATGGACAATGTGAAAGTGATTCTTAGCCTGTAAGCTTATTTCTCCATAACATGGGGAAAAGTTTGGCACCCAATCCTTTTTGTTATGAAATAGTTCAGACACACAAAACAGAATTATGTAACAACCACGTACAAGCCACCAGAGCAGCTGAATAAAACCTCATGGCTACAATTGCCATGCTGTCCATCTATCACAATTCCATCCCTCCGAAGTAGCCACTGTCCCAAACTACCATCTCCATGCTCTCTAACCAGTTACACAGCCTGGTTTTAGCTACATGACCAACAGGGTATAAAAGACCCTTGAGTAAATTTGTGCCCCAGCTCCCCTGAGGCCCGGGTACCTCACATATATCTTAGTGGTCTGTAATCAAAAGATGAAGCTCATTCTGGGCAAACAAGAAAGGCTCTTGGGAGCTGCACGTGAGAGCCTTAGCCCTCTCAATGACCGTCTGGGCTTCCTTCCTCCTGCTACATTCCTTACATTTCTTGAAGGCTAACGCGAGTAGAGCCTTGTGAGTCCTTTCAATTTCCAACCTTATATATTCCCTCAGTGATATGTGATCTATGTTTACAGAACAGGATTACATTTATTCTTGGTGGAAACGATGTACTGTTTTCACAAACCTTTTGGAAAAGGGCCTTCGAATGTTTCTCATCCCTTAGACTCAAAACTGATTAAAAGTGCATACAGCTAATATGAAACAGCAGTACATAGTATGGGTGATGATGACAAATTTTTCACCTTTCCCATTTGTACCATTTTTTATTTTTGGAAACCTGAATGAATATTTGGTCCCTAATAAAATGTTTCTATAAGAAACATGCTTCTGACATCTCCAGTTGTAAAAGTTGTTTTTTGTATAATTCTTTCAATGCCTGTAATTTACATTAGTGATCACATTATTATTTGGTAAGATGAAAGTCTGAAAAAATAATCTTGACAACAGGCAACGAGATCCCTTGGCCATGCCTTTGATGTTCTCCCAGCCCATGTTTGGTTTATGTCGTGTTCCTCCTTTGCCTTTTGTTCCTGTCCGAAATGTCCTCCTCCATATGTCTCTTGATAAACACTCTTTTTCTCCCTCAAGATTTAGCTGAAGTCTGGCCTCCTCCACTGATGTCTTCCTGGCCTGCTCCAATACCTGCCTGTAAATTCATTCCTAGAGAACACCATGCCAGTGTCACTCGCCACTCAGTGTGAGTGACACTAATATTCCACTAGACAGACCTATGGTCCTTCCAGAAAATGTTTAATAGTTCTTACAGAACAGGAATCCTGCTCGATATGTCTTGCCTTATAGATCTTTATTTTGAGGACAATACGTAAAAACTGCCATGCGCTTAGTAAGAGTATCTAACCTTATGCATCTAGACAGGAAACGGAGGATACAATGTATGCAATCTTACACACTTAGAATCAAGCCATCAAATAAAATGTATCGAATCCTATGCATGTAGATGGGAATAAATGGAAAATTAAACATAGCTAACTTTATGCACTTACGCCAATAGGAGGATACTATGTATCCAACTTGTACAAGCGGTTAAGCGTCTGACTTCGGCTGAGGTCATGATCTCACAGTCCGTGGGTTCGAGCCTCGCATCGGGCTGTGTGCTGACAGCTTAGAGCCTGGAGCCTGCTTCAGATTCTGTGTCTCCCTCTCTCTCTGCTCTTCCCCGCTCACTCTCTGTCTCTCTCTCTCTCAAAATAAAATGAAGACAAAGAAACGATTGCTCACTCTCTGTCTCTCTCTCTCAAAATAAAATAAAGACATAAAAACAATTAAAAAAAACAAACAGTAGAATAAAAACATATCTAACCCGATACGCTGAGATAGGAATAAACGGTAAACTGAAACAGGTCTAATTTCCAGCAGTTAGGTAGAAATGCGGAGTAGATCAGAATGTCCAAGGTTTTGCATTTAAGTAGAAATAAACAGGACAATTAAACAGATCAAATCCTAGGCAGGGTAGGATGAATCTGTCTAACGGTATATACTTATTTGCCTAATTGAACACTGCAAGTGGCCCGGCTCACACACCCCTTTCCTGGATGAAGGGGACTTCTGTATAAATGAATCATAAACAATGAGACAGACCGAGGCTTCACACCTGCTCTGAGGGCTTCATTGTCCCCACAAACACACTCGCACACAGAATAGGCTTCTTGACCCTTCATGCAGAGACGTTTCACATCTCAGCCACACACGGTTCCAACCTCGGGAAGAAACCTTACAAAAAGTCTTTAATTTACCTTTAAATTAATTAAAGGTGGATTAAATTTGCATCCAGTAGTACATTTGAAGGGCTCATGAGGTACGTGTGGCTCTCCTGATGGAGAGGTTCCCCCCAGGAAATATGCCTACAGGGGCGCCTACCCAGCTCTCGGCGGGCACCCCTATACCCAGCCTTGCAGTGCAAGGTGCCCGCCCGACGCCAGAGGGCTAAGGAAACAATGACTGTGCTCGCAGGCGCCCTCCGGGTCGGGGCTGGAGGGGGAGGGTGGACGGGAGCCCCATATCTGGGACCAGAAGGCCCCTCCCCGTTCGAGCTGGGGCCTCCGTGGGGTCAGGAAACAGGGAGAATAGAGGAGAAGAGGTTAGGACACAGGGCACACAGCTCAGCCGCACCTGCTGTGGCCCCCGGACGGTAGGTGTGGGGCGGGGACAGATGCCGGTTCACCTGGGCCGCGTTCGATGTCTACACGGCATCTAGGAGCATTTGTCTTGATACCGGGAGCTTTCAAAAGCTGTGGGGGCTCCTGGGGGCTCAGTCGGTTAAGTGTCCGACTTCGGCTCAGGTCATGATCTCACGGTTCATAAGTTTGAGCCCTGCGTTGGGCTCTGTGCTGACAGCTCAGAGCCTGGAGCCTGCTTCAGAGTCTGTGTCTCCCTCCCTCTCTCTCTCTCTGCCCCTCCCCTGCTCACGCTCTGTCTTTCAAAAATAAATAAAAATGTTTAAATTCTTTTATAAAAAAGCTGTGGGTTGCAGGTAGGATTGGACGATTGATATTAACACGCATGCAATGATAGGGAAGGCGTCGGAACCAGCCGCGGTGGCCGACGAATTATTTTTGGCTGGAGGCGTTTGAGTTTCTGAAATTCGTCACCTGCCTAAAATCAGAAAGTCCCCAACAATGCGATTGTCATGAACCCAGTGCCCGGGAGAAGCTCTAATCTCCTCTGGGAGACGAGGTGTCAGTACCACATCCAGGTGACGTAGCTACTTGCATTTCCATAAGTGCCCTTTCTCTCCCCCTTGTGAGCAATCACTTGTTCTCCTGGATGCCCACTGCCCCTCATTCTACACTCAAATGATTGATAAGCCCAAGATTCTGCCTCCTCGAGTCAGATTTCTCTGTGAACTCTTGTGTCTATGTGCCTAACTAAATGTTTTATCATCTTACTAATCTGGGTGTTGTCAGCTTAATCTGCAGGCCTCATGGACTGAACCTAAGAGGGTGCAGGAAAAGCTTTTCCTGCTTGACAATATTAATAGAGGGAAAGATAATCTGGCTTTTGCCCGTTTAATTTGCACATCTCATGGACAGAATTTAACAGGGTGGAGGAAAAATTTTTCCTATTTGACAATATTGAGGGAAAGATAATCTGGCTTTTGTCAGTTTAATTTGCATGTCTCATGGACAGAACTTAAGAGTGTGGAGGAAAAGTTTTTCCTACCTGACCATATTAATAGAGAGAAAGATAATCTGGCTTGTGCCTGTTTAATTTGCATGCTCCATGGACTGAACCTAGGAGGGTGGAGGAAAAGTTGTTCCTACTTGACAATATTGAGGGCATCATTTCATGTGTCTGTTGGCCATCTGTATGTCCTCTTTGGAGAAGCATCTATTCATGTCTTCTGCCCATTTCCTCACTGGTTCATTCGTTTTCCAGGTGTGGAGTTTGGAGAGTTCCTTGTAGACTTTGGATACTAGCCCTTTATCCGATATGCCATTTGCAACCGTCTTTTCCCACTCTGTCGGTTGCCTATTAGTTTTTTCGATTGTTTCCTTTGCCGTGCAGAAGCTTTTGATCTTGATGAGGTCCCGATAGTTTATTTTGGTTCTTGATTCCCTTGCCTTTGGGGATGT